>JAQFVV010006289.1:486070-1086070 GCA_028023455.1 Epiperipatus broadwayi
AGAACCATTTTATTTCATATCATACATTATTCGGAAGTGAAGATGCATGAGATTACAGGTTAGAATATATATATATATATGTGTGTAATTATATTACTGAATATTTGTAAATACAGTAACTAAATAATTAAAAATTTTATACACTTAGGAGCGCTTTCGATTATTCCAGTAAGCTTTGAAATGCTAAAGTTAGCGCAGATTACTGGGATAATTGAAAGTGCTCCTAAGTGGATAGGATTTTTAATTATATAGTTACTGTATTTACAAATATTCAGTTATATAATTATGTATATTGCTTTAAAAATACAGTTATCAAATAATAATATTATTACATATATATATATAATACAATACAGCCTTCTCTACTGATGCAAAATGGACCAGTATGAGTGCTGAGTTCATGATTTATCTTGCCTACTCTTGTGTACTTTAATAATTATTTTATTTTAATAACTGAATTAGTTTAACTATGACATTATAAAAAAATTGTTTCAAAATTAACAGAATATTAGCATTAAGCTTTAATGTTATTCAATTAAATATTATTGTTAAAAATTAACTTTAAATTCATATCATATTAAAAATTTTCATATTGCTACATGACACAAAATAAATTTAAATTTGAGATAATTATAATCATCGAGTTTTTACTCACAGATACAAATTATATGTATATAATTTAACATTTTATTCTGCAGATATCAATAATTTTCTCAGTAAGAAATTATTGTATAAACAATCTATGTGCTGACAGAGAGAGATGTCTTGATTTTCTACAAAATAATTTGTTTTATTCATTTAAAAATGTCTATTTTAATTTTTATTTTTTATTCTAACCAATATTCATTTTTTTCTTTTGATGATCTTTAGTTTTGCTTGTATATAATTGTTAATAAATTCAACCAACCTATGTTTACATTTTTATCAACTATACCTCCTCAGTCATTATCCACAAAAAGATAATTCACTTTCATTTGCACATGTAAGATCTTAATAGACTATAAATCAGGCAATGATAAACTTAGGTGAAAAGTTGAAAATTTACAACAAATTTTATTATTGTCTGACTTGTAGTCTATTTAATAATTTAAATGTGCTGTTGAAACTAAATTTCATTTTCACTTGCTTATAGATTATGAGAGTCAATATTAGAAGGTATAACTGGTGAAAAGGTAAATGGAGATTGGTTTAATTTGTTTGTAATATAACAGTGTAATAGCAATAGGCATATTTGCTTTAGTATAATTATTTATTTATCCTCTTGGTGTTTTAGAGTTTAATGGCTTATCATAATAAAAACAATTTTTCTATTTTCAATATATCATAATTTTAACTATTTTTCAAGAGAAATTACTAGTCTTTGATTATATTTTATAAAGTAGTCTTAATGATGACTCAGTGTTATAAAAAATATCCAACTGTTTTGTTTTACAAAATTTTTCTAATATCACATATAAACTTAAATATTTTTTTTATTATTTACTTTTAATATCTACATTACCAAGAGAAGAGCAGTCAGCTATATTGTCTTATTAGGTGATAGTGATTTATGAATGAATTATCTATCACTTGATCTAATTATCTTTTTAATGATTTATGTAGAATCAATTATTATATTATTAATTATTAATAAAGTATTCACACTTCTGAATACTTGAAATAATTTTTTATAAAGTTTTTAATACTTTAGAAGATATCTCTAAACATTTCTTTGATGACCAGTTATTTCTTTTGGAATTATTTTCAATCATCATTTTAGGATATTCATGTCTTATTGTTTTATTTCTACCCTACATCTTACATTAAACATTAATGATCCACATTCTTCAAACATTGATCAGTATAATTATGAACAGCAAATTACAAACTTGTCAAATCATTCAAAATGTGGGGTTCTGTGAATACCATTTCACATAGTATGTCATAATTCCTATATGAATTTTTGTAACAAAATTTCTAAAAAATGTTGTTTTTCACACCATTGGAGTCAAACATAGTACCATTAGACTATTAATAAAATTAATGATGATAAAATTCCTTTAAGTATTTTCTCAAAGAGTCTGTGCACAACTATTATAACTAAAAATAGAACAAATTATCAAATACTTTAAACTATTTTACATTTCTTAATTTATTCCAATATAATTTAATGTACCTTTAACTAAAAAAGCATAGCCATAAAATACAAAAAATTTTATTGGCTTATTAAATAGAACCAATTTCCATTAATATATTATTGTAATCAATAATAAATTTAAGAATTGATAGTCATATGGCTCTTATAATACTACCTAATTTAATAGATTAATAATATTATCCAAGATGTCTTCCAGACAGACTTTATCAATTATAACATATCAGAATATGTGTATCTAAATTTTTCTTTCTTTTAAAGTACAATTAAAGTGGTTGTATGAAAAATAAAATCAATACACACACATAAAACTAATATTGTAGAAAATATACACAAGGCAAAATATGTTAGAGTAACTACAGTAAAATGTGATATTTAAGATAGTATTTGTACAATAATAATCCTATTACAAGAGTCAGACAAACCAATATTATACTTAACCAGAATAAAAAAATTCAACATTATGTTAAATGTGTATGTGTGCATACATGAAAGTTTATGTTAAAACATAATCAATTTAATAAGAGTAATTGTAAAATGATTAAATGGTTTTGGTATTAATATTTGACAATCAGATTATTAATTTATAATTGAGAACTTTAAAATTTAATCAAATAAAATTATTAGTTATAATCTCAAAAATAATAGTTAATCACTATTTTAAATTTTTTGTCTCAAAATTAGTGCATTAAAATCTGTAAATCTTTCAAAAATCACCTACTTTACATTGCCTGCATACCAACTAAAGCAAAATCCCCCCATATAATTCTAAGAAGTGTGGTATTGTAGGTAATATTCTACAATATTACAAATCTCATAGTAGCAATTTATAAATACTATCATCTACCAAAATTTGTAGAGTTTTGTTTAAATCACTGTGTCTGCAGGATCACAAGTTTTAAATCAGTAATCATTCATTTTATTAACCTTCAACAACATGGTTGAGTAGAGAAAATTAGGTGGGTATTTGTCAAAATAAAAAATGTTTCTTCTCATTATCCTAAATGGAAAAATTAAGAAATATTAGCAATAAAAATCATTTGCTGCTACTAATAAAAAACAAAATTTAATATTTTCATTCATTAATGAAATGTATGAAATCAATTATGAAATAATATTACTTGTGGTCACACTGCAACAATCTTTTCTAAAACTAAAATAGCTTTCTGAAAGTATTATTGGCTACAGGATTACATGGAGTATGATAAAATTCATAGAAAATGTATGGATTAAAGTAATATTAATTTTGCTTTGGTTGAAAAGCTATCCAAACCTGCAAACTAGTCTTATTAAATAAATTCAAGTTGTTGGGTTGATTGCCATGCTTGTTTTTGTAATAATGAAATGACCTGAACTATAGCCAAATATTATCAACTCACTTAAACCTATGAAATATCAAATTTCTACATCTTATTTTTGTGAAAGCCATCAAAATCCTTGAATATTTTGTCAATGCTGTTTTAACCAATGGATTAGTTTGTTTATGAAACCACAGTGTAATATAAGCCTTCAGAATAAAGGATTAGCATTTATTACTATAATATTCTCATAAACATGTCAAAGTTGTTATAAATTATGAAAGTTATTTTATAAATGGATTAATTAGTATGACAAGATATGCTGGAATACTAATAAATAATTGTGATCTGTTTAAAAGTTTTGGAAAAATCAACTATATTCTCACATGGATTAAGTGCTAACAGCTTGTGAAATTTGTAATTATTAAAACTTCAAATAACTTTTGATATGGTTTGAAATATTTAAATGTGCCTTGATAAATTTTAATGGCTGATATTTAGAGTCTATAAACTATCAGCTCATGGATATTATATAATTATAATATTTGTTTAATTATTTCAGTGTTAAATTATTATTAGTGTTATGATTTCAAAAAAGGTTCTCCAAGAAGCATTGGTATAAAGAAGATACTGATAATACCTTATGATTATCAGTAAAACTTGTATAAATGTATGTTTGTTATTATATTTGTATTGAATATCCATTGTATTAAGTTTTAAACTAAGGTAGAATCTGTTATAGCCAAGTTAAACAGTCACCCTCAGATTTTTCTGTAACAAAGGTATCTTAATCAAGAATGGAGTAACTATAAAGGGTTAATCTTCCTATTTATCTAAGTCATATTCATTTGATAAATTGATATGATATTGATGATCATAAACATTATCAATTAGTTGAGGCAGATGCCTAACAATATTTTGAGGTTTTAAATATAATAGAATCTAGAAAGCATAGTAAGTCATAATTGTGAGGTCTTATTAAGTTGTATATTTGATGATAATGATGATGATGATGATGATCATAACAACAATAACAATAATAATAATAACAATAATAATAATAATAATTATTATTATTATTATTATTATTATTATTATTATTATTATTATTATTATTATTATTATTATTATTATTATTATTATTATTATTATTATTATTATTATTATTATTATTATTATTATTATTATTATTATTATTATTATTATTATTATTATTATTATTATTATTATTATTATTATTATTATTTGGGTAAATACTTTATCCACTCATAAAATGATTAAGATTGTTGTTGCTACTTGAATTGTTATTTATTAAAGCATATAAAGATCAATAAACATTCCTATATCTTATGTGTAGTTAATGTTTGAGACTTTTAAAAGATTATTATACAATCTTCTCCAATAGAGTCATTTGTTGTTAGCAACACCTTATTTGATAATGCACAGGTATTTGCAACTCATATTAAAAAACATTTAGTAGACATAACTGCTCAAAAAGATCTAAAATCTTTAGAGAACTTGTTATTGTTATAATTATGTTCTATCATTCAATATTTTTATGCAATTGTTTATAATTAATAAATTAGTTGTTATATTTTATTATATAGTTATTTGTCATTTATTAAAAGTCATCATTACCATCTACATGTTTTTCTAAATAAATATGGTCATATTTACACTTTATGTAAGATATAATATTCTTGATTGAATTTATTTCCCATTTTGTTTTCCTTGGAGAATAATGAACTTACTGAGGTATGATGTGATAGAATAAAATTCCTTTGCTATCTTTATCATATCACAGACATATCAGTCTTAAAATTCTGAGTCATATTTTCATGTAAAACAATTATTGTTTACAAATTTAATTAAGAACCTTGAGATAACTAGCCAAGTTACAATATGTGTAACTTGGGTGTAAAATAACTTGCTAGCTCTCTTAAGTGCAAAATATAAAGTTCTATAAGAAGCACTGCATGCCCTTCCTATACAAAGATGTACATTTAGTGAATGGTTTAAAATACTCTGAGATTAAATTATTAAAGAATATGAGAATAACATTGAGTTATTATTGACAATAGTACAAGTAGAATTTTACTCAGCTAGGTAAACTAGTGTAGTTGTTATCATTTATTTATCAATATAGTGGATGAGGTAATAAATTCATATTAACTTCTTTTAAAATGACATCTCTCATTAGAAATCACTCAGTTTCAATTGCACTTGTCAATTGCATTGCATTTAGAGATTTTAGTATAATATATACTATTAAAATTAATGGCAGGTTACATAAAAGTGATAGTTGTGTTCAAACACATGAAATGTTGAATGTTTATGACATTAACTCAGATATCTAATCATTTCCAAACAGTTAGATTAACCATCAACAATATTAGGTTTAGCAATACTTTCTCTATAAATTCAGCAAAGCCTTTTTAATGGATAAAAACGAATCAGACAATTATAATATCTAGCAATATATTTAAAAGAAGTGAATCGTTATAACAAATTTAATATCTTTGTTAATATCATTTAATTTTTTTAATGGTAATTATAAATTTTTTTTATGGAGTATGTTGATTATTCCATTGGTTAAAATTTTCAATAATATGAAGTATTTCTGTTTTTTCCTTAATTTTACTCTAAACTGTCAATTACTCTTTCTGCTATTACTAATCAATTTATTCTTTTTATAGTTTTATATTTTATATGCTTCTGACAACTTTTCCATTTTTACTATGCTCTTCTAAATATGGAATAATGTAATAATATCTTCAAAAAACTGTTAAGTAAAATGGGATCCTTTGTTTTCACTTTGAATCCTTAAAAGGAACAAGCAGGGTAAATCTCTAAGTTCTGCTCCAAAAGTTCTTATTCTTGCAACGGTTATTACTATATGAATAATCATCTAGTCTAAAAGCATGGATACACTGTTCACCAATATGCATCATCCAGCATGGAGAATTTATTGACTTTTTACTTCTATGTTTAAAAATAAGAAATTACCTGCATGTTTGTGTGAATGAACTTTTTTTAAAATAAATATTTACTACCATGACAGAAAAATAAAATTATGGCTCTTATTCCCAGTATGCTGTAAAATTCACCAGTCAAGGCACTGGTTGGTGGCCAACTTTGATCATGAGCACTGGTCCTGTTCAATGATGACCTTTTATTTAGGTACTTACAACTGCAGACCACTTTCAAGTAAAGAACAATTGCACAAATTAAAAAATATATATTAAATGAGACATTTTTCCACTTTGGAAAGTTAGAATAAAAATTGAAGAGACAATTAATTTTAAAAATGGACATGTGATTTATTATAAAAGCACAAAGGAAGTACAAATTGAATGGAATTCCTTATAAATAAAAAGTAAAACCACCTTATGGAGATTGATGATATATTAAAGAAAGTAGCAAAATTAATTATTCAACTTAATGGTGATACCAAATGCAAATAATTCAAGTTTATGCTCAATAAGTCCCCATTGTGATGAAGACATATGGGATTTTTATATTGTTGTACAAAATGCTTTTCATCATACCAAACAACATTCTAAGATTATAATGGGAGGCTTTAATAATAGAATTGATAAACAATTGAAAGATGAAAATGTTGTGAGTAAATTTGTTATGTTGATAGAAATGAGAGAAAACACAAAATTGTGGAGTTTGTGTTAGAGGAAAATGCTAAATGAAAATGGACGTGGAAACATGCAAATGAAAATACACATAATTGAACATTTTGTCTAATAGAAAATATGCATTTTAAGACTATAATATTTTTAATATATTCAACTCAGGAAGTGATCATTCATTAGTGAGATATAGATACATATTATTGCAAAACTAGAGAAACAAAAAATTATAATAAAAAAAAACCTATTTAAAGTAGATATTTTTAACTTTCAAAAACATTCTAATGAAATTAGAACTTGCAAATTGTTTTAAAATATTAGAAAAATTTGAAGATGACTCAGGTTTGAATAAAATCAACAAATTGATAATTGATACATTGTTAAAAACTGTGATAAAGATAGTTGATAGAAAAAAGTAGCAATGTACTAGTAAATTGGGTAACAATATATAAAGAAAATAAAGAATATGAAAATATTTAAAATAATCCATCTAGAAAAATTGAATATTGTGAAGAGGTATGAAAATGAATTAATAATGATATAAAAAACTATAATTATATATTATCAAGGAAAAATATAGAAGATAATAAAAGTCTTTAAAATGTAAAACAACATATGGTTATTGGTAGGAAGCTTATTTCTGCAATAAGAAGAGAGATGACTTTGTAAAATGTGTGGAAGAGTTTATACAGAATTATATAATAATAAAAAACAAAAAACAAACTGTCCTCTATAATTATTACATCTGAATTATCATTTTAAATGAAGATGTAATTAAATCTATACACAAATAAAAAACTCTTAAGAAATTATTGGATTTATCTATATTTTAAAATTAATCAGATAAAGAAATATAAAAATTGTTGGCAAAGTAATATACCAAATTTCTAAATTATAAAGAAGTACAAGATGATCAAAAGAATGCAGTAGTGATATTGATATTTAAGAAAAGTGATAAAAAATATATTACAAATTATATACCTATTAGCCTTTTATCATGTTTACCAATATAATTTGTCTACAATAAACATTGGATTTTTAATCAAGTAAAAGAACAAGTTGGAATTTAAAAGTGATTTTGGCACAGTAGATCACATCCAAGTACTGAGTGAAATTATAGAAAAGACCAATGAATATGCATTACCATTATGCTTTGTATTTGTAGATTATTAAAAGGGATTTGATTTTATAAGGATTTCTATAGTAAACAAAACATTGGATCATCAAGATGTAAACCCAAAATATTGTCATATTCTGAAAAGTCTCTGACAATAATGATTTGATTTCATAGTGACATTAAGAATATTAACATTGAGAAAAGTGTATGACAGGGTGATTCTATATTTCCAATATTTTTTGCAGCAGTTTCACAAAACATATTTTATGGATGAAAATGGAAAACAAAGGGGGTAAGTGGAAATTATTTGTGTCATCTAGATTTTATAGATGTGATTGTTTTTGCAAATAATATTTAAGAGTTTCAAGAAATGTTGCAAGTTATCAGATGAAAGTAAAAAAATAGGAATAAAGATAAATGCTTAAAAATAAATGTAATGTTCAAGGGATTTTTTCAGAAGAGAAAAATAAGAATTAATAATGATGAATTAGAAGAAGTTAACAAATACAAATACATTAGTCAAATTATTAATTCAGATAAAAACATAAAGGATGAGATTAATCATAGAATAACTTAATATTAAAAAGAAATGTACCTTTATATTTGAAAAAGAAAGTTTTTAATAAACATGTTTACCAGTTCTTATTTGTGGATCTGTGGTTTTGGAGACTTAAAAAAAAAGAAATCTAGAGACTTCATGTCATTTAATGAAATATGATGAGAGGTATATTAGAAGTAATAAGAAAAGATTTAAAATGAAATACATTAGTGAGAGAACAAACAGATATTCCTAACATCATTGAAAAAATTAAGAGATTAAAACTTGGCTGAACATATTGCTAGAAGAGATAATAGTAAATGGATAGTTGAAATCTTAAATTTGGATGTCAAGAGATTGTATAAGACCTACAAAAAATCCACATGTGAAATGGATGAATGAAATAAGGAAGTTTTCTGGTATGATAAGAAAAAGAGAGGCTAAAGATCAGAAAAACTGGATTAAATGTAGAGGGACCTTTATCCTTTCGTGGATTGATATAGCTGATAATAATGATGACTATGATAAAGAGATTTTGAACATGTTTTTTCTAATATATGAGCCTTTGCTTTTCATATGGTTTTTAACTCATATTATAATAAATTTAAATATTACTAATTAATATTGACTTTTATTTACAATATGGTTGAATTTTTTAAAAATATGAAAATCTTCAGTTCGGTTTCATATTATTATTATATATATATTAGCAATCATTTATATTTCTAAGGTTATTAGAAATGCCAAACACACACAAAATAAATAAATAATATAAAAAAACGAATACTTTTCTTTTTTCTTTTTTGACATTTTAAATATCATATCCTATTTTAAGATCTTTTCTTTAACATTTCAAAATTGTAAACGAATTCAAAATAATTTTAATGCTTTGCAACTCTGTCATGATAAAACCAATCAACAGAATATTAAAAATGTTAAGGTTGAAAAAATATAAAAATTTAATGCTTTTCTTAATTAAAATAAGTTAAAAAAGCAAAAAATAATTCATCAACTGATGAAGTACATTTGTTACACGTTACTAATGTTTACTGCTGAAACTTCTACAACTAGCCACTCCTGTCAAGTGATTGTATTTCATTGCTTTCAATTTTTAAAAAAAATCATATATATTTATAAATGTGTGTGGATTTTGCTCAAATACATATTTGTTTAACTACATAATGACTAATGGTAGCATTTCACTGCTGCTGCTGCATCCTCTCTTAGAAATAAGTTTAAAAAACAGAAATTCCATATCAAACTTGAATTAAATTTTTGACCTCTCTAACATAAATAGTTTCTGTTTGTGACTTTTTGAATATATTTTTATTCTACAATGTTCAGCCAAAAATTTTTCATTATTGCATATTAAATGACTAAGGAATTTTTCCAATATTTTTTCCAGAAAAAATTAATAAATAACATTCAAGTGAGTGGTCAGTTGCTTAAGAAGACATGTAACATTCAAGAACAAGTTGAGCTTCAGTCCAAAAACTTCTGGTTTTCATGTCTATTATTCTGCTATTAAGATCATTTAAATTAAATATATATTCTTTATATATTTAAATATTTTTTATAATATAATTTGCTAAATCATCTGCCTTTTTTCATAATAATATCTACATCTTAATATATAATTCACAGTAACTGTCAGGAACAACCATATATGAATTAAATATTAATATATATAATGCCAATGTTTCACCAAAATAATGATATGATTAAATGAGTAAAGATCTTTTTGTATGGCTATTGCAAAGATATAGAAAAATTTTGCAAACAATTAATTAAAAAGACCTTTCTATATCTTTGCAAGAATCGCATTGTAACATCTTTTCCAACTGAAGGTGAATGTTATTTTATCAAAATGTCAGTAATTATAGATGTAGTTGTTCTACATAAATTACAGTACATTTTGCCTATACAAATTTTCATTTCAACATATATATATATAATAATAAAATATACAACATGAAATATCAAGTAAGTGTGTTGAGAGTGAAGATTTCTCCTATTGATACAAAAACAACATTAAAAACCTCACAGGAACTCATGATCACTCACATAAAATGAGTCTCATTTTGTCTAAATGACAATCAAAAGAATTTCTGTATAATTTTTAAAGCTACTATGTAGCAAGGAAAAGAATCTTTAATCTCAACATATATATATATATAATCAGAGAAAATAAATATAATAAACAAAAAATAGCTACAGTCAGTTTAAGGTATTCAGTTATTTATAGTGGAAGTTTTTGCTTTGACAGTGGTTTTATTTTACATATGAAAAATGATTTTAAGAAAAGAAAAATGAAAAAGATATATTTTATAAATATGACAGACGATTTATTAGATAAACAATATAATTTTGTTAATATACATAAATTATGGGAAATTGACCATTCATGTAGAAATATTTTATCCATCTATCTATCTATTCAGCTATTTATCTATCTTTATCTGTTTGTCTTTCTTTATTTAACAAAGTTTTTTTAATAAATATAAAGTATTATTTATTGTTGTATATTAGCATTTTGAATATTTTAGAATTTATTTCAGAAACGGTTGCAAAAAGGAATTTTCTGTTAACTGGAAGGAGACTCTTTGATTCCTCTTGGAGGCCTTAAAGAAACTGAGCAGGGAAATTTTCTCATATCCACTCTATATCTTGTTGTTGCGGATGTTATAACTATGTGATTATTAATATAGTATGCAAACATAAATTGACTGTTAACCAACATGCATTAGCCAGTGTGATGAATTTATTGGCTTTTTGTCTCGAAGTTTAAGATCAATAAGCACCATTGTCTTTCTTCTCAGTTGTCTGATAGCTCTTAACTGTAACAATTAAATTTTTTTAAAGGCAAAATGAATATTTGTAGGAATGATTTTTTTTTTCTAATAGATATTTATAATCATTATAGATATAAATAAATGATGACCTTAATCCCAGATAGCTGTAAATTTATTAGACAAATCAGCAGTTGGCTGACAAAGGCCAAATATACTATTTGATGATGACATTTTATTTAAGTATTTACAACTGCAAATAACTTTCAAGTGAAGGAACATTGCAAGAATTGGAAATGAACTGTCTCATATTAAATGGGACATTATAGGACTTTGTAATGTTAGAAGAAAAGATGAAGAGATAATTGATTGAAAAAGTTGGCATATACTGTTCTACAAAGGCACAAACATTAAAAGTACAAGTGAAGTAGGATTCATTATAAATAAAATGTGGAAGAACAATATTGTGGAGATGGATAGTGTATCAGACAGAGTGATAAAGTTAGTTAGTCAACTTAATCTCAGATATAAAATGCAGATAATTCAGGTTTATGCTCCAGCAAGTTCTCAATGTGATGACAAAGTAAAGGATTTTTATATGGATGTACAAGAGGCTTTTTATCAGACAAAACAACATTTTAAAATTGTCATAGGAGATTATAATGCTAAAATTGATAAACTTTTGAAAGATGAAAAGGGTGTAGCAAATTTGGTTAGGTGATAGAAATGAGACAGGTCAGATAGACTTGTGAAGTTTGCAGAAAAAGACAGACTTTATATTATGAATTTTTTTTTTTTTTGAAAAAAATGTTAAATAGAAGTGGACATGGAAGCATCCAAATGAAAGTACCTCAGAATTGGTTTATATTTTGACTAATAGAAAATATATATTTCAAGATTGTAATATTCTTAATAATTAAACACAGGAAGTGATTATCAATTAGTAGATGTAAGATGCATGTTAATGCAGAACTACAGAGATAAAAATTATTAAGAAAAACAATTTTCACAGTTGATATTCCTTTTCTTCAGAAATATTCTAATGAATTTAAATTATAACTTGCAAATCATTTTCAAATATTAGCAGATTTTGAACATGATTCAGATTTAAAGAAATCAATAGGAAGATAACTGATACACTTCTAAAAACTGCAACAAAGATAGCTGGTATAAAAAGAGCAGCAATTGGTCAGTTAAATTTCTATTGTGACAAAATAATTTATGAAGAAAAAAGAAATATAAAAATATAAAAAATGATGCATTAAAAAGAATTGAATATCTTGGTCATTTTTAGGTTCTAATCCCAGTTTAATAAAACTATGATTTCTACAGAGATGGCTTATTTTGAGTCCAATCTCTAATTTATAAAAACAAAATAGGAATGAATCTTCCCATGCAGGTACAAATATATTTAAACTATTTGACAATGAAAAAACAATTGCATATATATATATATATATATATATATATATATATATATATATATATATATATATATATATATATATATATATATATATATTGTAACGGGCACACATGCTGTTACATTCTAATAAATAAAATTAGAAATTAAAAATAAAAAGTTTGCAAATAAAAATTTGTTTTTAAAAATTACAAATTGAAAACTAAAAGTCATCTAAAATTGCACAGATGAAAAATTATTAAAGGAAAACTTTATTAAAAAAAAAAAAATTTTAAACTAAATTTTAAGAAAAAAAACTTAAAGATATTAAAGATAAAAATATATCTTTACGAATGTAAAAAAAATTTAATTACTGCTATTGTGTAAAATGGAAATGATTATTTTTAATTAGTCAAAGTTAACTAGCCCTTTGGGCATCTCAAAATTTATAATTAAAGGTCAGATAGGAGAGAAAAGCAATAAGAACAGAATAGTCAATAAAAAATCCCTCAGGAAACAGACCACAGTGAAAGGATCATCATCATGACATCACATCCAGTCAATCTGCAATTTTAATATAAAAAGGGAAAGATTGGAAATAAATTATTATATGTGCTATATGTGTTAAGTCCGGGAGAGTTGAAGGAGAAGGGATTGAAAAGATTCACTTTTAATCCCTTCAGTTTTTCTAAAAGAAGAAATGAAATATTGTTTTCCTAGATTGTGGACTCCAGGACATCAGGGTCTGGCAATAAAAGCCTGCAAAGAACTATACCAGCTGTAGCAAAGGATGTCATGGGAATTAACACTGGATCCAAATTACAAGCAACTAGAAAGTATGGACTTTTTCTTTTTAAAACCGTAAGAACTTTATGAACTCTAATGAACTTTAACTATAAAACTTTCCCAGTATTTAAATAGAAATAGAAATTCCTATCTGACCAAACTAAATCATTTATTAATAATTATTTTTATTAAATGTATTTTTTTTTAAATCATTTCCATTAATTTATTTTTTCTGTTCTTTTAAGTGTTTATTATGATTTTTTTTTCTGTTAAGCTAAACTTTTAATAAATGTTGAATTTAAGTCAGGCATAATAGCTGCATAGATTTGTAAAGTTATATTAGTTTAAGGGAGGGTAAATCTTAGGTTATTTGTTTTGCAGTTAAATTGGGTCAATGGATTGGATGTATTGGTGTAATTAGTAAATGTAGCATGAAGATCCACTACATGCAGGATCACATTATATGCCACACTTGGGCAAAATAAGTCCCATTTCTCACTGACCATCAGAAGCAGATGGTATTCCCTGCTCCTTGGATCACCCCTTTAGCCTATGGAATGGGATAGTAAGATGGCAAAAAGGACCGCAATCCCTTCCTATGGAGTTTTCTTTTTTTATTGTTCTTCTCGCCAGACAGACGTAGCATTCCTGTACTGGATGAGAGACATTTCTTCTTTATAACCATGCTGTTCAAGTGTATATTTTTGACAGTATGGTATTGTGCTGTCATATTCATGCTGCATTGAATACATCAATATATCAGATAGATTGGCGTTAGTTTGATTGTGAACTTTTGGCCCAGGTTAAATAAGGGATATGGAATATTTTTCTTTTTGGGTGCAATCTATGTAGTCTATCAATACTCAACACTTTAATAAAATATTAATTAATTCATCTGTGCGAACTTCTAAAATGAAAAGTTAAAATGTAAATTAAATTCTAAAGTAAAAGTTAGACTAAAATAATAATTCTAAATTTTATATATGTGCAAAATAAATGTTTCTGTGTATTGTTAATCTGGCAGTGGCTTATTCTTCTTTTTTATTATCTTTCTTTCTTTAAAAATCAAGTATACATTATCTCTGCTGCTCTGTGAGCTAGTGACTGGAGCTAACAGTCTATAATAAAATAAAAATGGATTTTAACTTAAGTATCTGCCTACTATATAAATTTTCCAGGTTCGAATGGCCTGGTGGCACCTTTGTATGGAAGATACGATAAGACTCCTCCAATTTCCCTGACCGTTATAATATACATAAACTATAAGCTCACTTAAACAAAATTTAATTCTCAGCAGTCAAATGCAGAGCTGATTATGAACAAATGAACCCAATGGATAAAATTAAATCATTAACTTAAAGCTATTAATGATTATTTATTCTAACACTTAAGCAATATATGCATAGATATATTACATTTAAAACTAATATTATACCTTCCATTATTATCTTCTTTTTTAAACTGAAAATTTTTACAAAATAACATTCAGTTATTTACAAAGTTAATATACATATATAATAGAAAATGAATCTTTTACTTTTTTTATTTCAGCTGTATTAAAATGGAATTAACTTTAATTAAACTTTTGATCTCTCTTTTTTTTTAAACTTTTGCTTCCTACTTTAAACAATTGATAAAATAGGTTATAGTGTATCAGTACTAAGTACAACCTATATCAGTTAGGATTATGTATAAATAATCTCTTTTAAATGTAAAACTGCAATCTGTAGCTCTGCAATATGAAATAAGCATTATTGTTTCATTTTTAATCAGATTTATGAGAAATAGGGCGTCAAGTTTTTGATATGTTTATGTTAGATTAGCAGGTAGTTGTTTTCCTTTTTTTTTTACTCAATAAGTATACTGGAGATCTGATATTCTTATAAAGTGAAAATCCAGAATAAATGTAATAAAAAAAATTGATTTTTTTTTAATAAAATACTTTTTTCCTTTTTTAATGACCCATTCCAGTTTTTTCTTTTCTTGATAGATTAATTTGCATAACAATTTAGTTGTCTGAATTTGATTTTTTTTAAAAAAAAAAAAAACTTTTACATTTTTTTTGTAAATCTCTCATCCATGTGGAAACCATGTAGCTGACACACTGAAATGAATAATACATTGTTCATTTCAATATATTTACATTTTTTACCCGTGAAAATCTTCACTTTAATATATACATATAGGATGAAAATAAGTACAAATAAAACTAAAATAATAATTAAAGATAAATTAAAAGTAATTAATAAACAACTAGTTGTAGACTAAGTTACTGTTTTAAATTATTTGGGGATTGATTAACAAATAATAGAATTATAAATAAAGAAATTAGAATAAGTTTAGCGGCAGTTAAACAAAGTTATTAAAATGAATTCTAAAAAAGAAGTGGGATAAGATTATTAAAATAAAAATGAGAGCATAATTGAAAAAAAAAAAGTTATTTGCTTAAAAAATAGGGAGAGAAAAATACAATTAATTTTGTATTTAAATAAAAAGAAATTATGAAAACATTCTAGAATAGAGTGTAGAAGATATAGTGAAAAGAAGTAAAACAATAAGGAAGCTGACTTATTTGATAAGTGAGCCTATTTTTTGGCAGAAATCTTATGATGATAATACACAGTTAAGCTTATATTTACTTAATAATTGTTTTGCTATTAAAAATTGTCTTCCAAAAAAAATACTGATATAATTTTTTTGGAATGTTTTTAATCCTACAATGAACTTAGATATGAAAAAGTATGGTTATTATAAATATTTCCTTAAAAAATTATTTTAATTTTTCTTATTATTTAATAAAAACAAAAAGTTGTTTGGTGCCACTCCTTAATTATCAAATCAACTGTCAAGTTAATTAATCAATGGATGTTCAAGCTAATGAAGTGAAAAGTCAATGTATATATACATCCAAACAAACATGCAGCTTATACTTTAAATAATGAGTAAGTTCATGTTTAACTTAGTTTTTTGCTAAAATTGACAAAAATAAGTAAATAAACAAATTTTTATCACTTTTAAAAACAAAAACACTAAAAAAATTAAAGTTAGTTTATAATTTTATTTTTTTCCTCATTAGTCGTTTAAAGATTTAAAATATCTCAAGGCGAATTTTTGAGTCCCTGATTGGGATGCCTCCAACCTGAGTTTAAATCTGGACTGAGTAAAGTTGAAAATTTTTTAACATGCTTGATTTTTTTTTTCATCTATCCATCCAAAGTTGATCAGTAAATAAATATTTAGTTAGAGACAAAAACAAGAATGGAAAGCGGCTCAAACTTAACCACTTGGTAAATGACAAGCACTGCCTTCTCCTAATTGTTTCTCTGTGAGAAGCTACTGGAGGGAATTTTTCTTGAAAGTAAATTATTTAATGGTTGTTTTTGTCTCTTTTCTGGATTTTAATCAATTAAGTAAGAAGCGTTAAAAAAAAGTGATTTCAATCTTCTTTTTTTTCTCTGTTCATAAAATAAAAAAATTGTAATGGAGTACTCAAATATATATAGCATTTTAAACAAATAATCCAAAATTACAGATTTTATTTATTAACATTGTTTTATCCTTGTGATACTCTGCTTTGGATATTTAGAAATTCATAAGATTTCTATACATTTTTCTATGTATATATCCTCCTTTATTATTATAATGTTTCATAATTCTTTTTATATTCAATGCCAATGGTTTTTAAGTGATGTCATTATGAGCTAGTTTTAATAATCAATTAATAATTATCGTGACTGAACCATGCAAAAAATCGATTACAATTTTGTTAATAAAAAATGTAATTCTTGAAAATTTAATAATTAAAAAAATAAATTTAAACATTAATTTATTTTAATCTAATAAGTAGTGCTAATCTGTTTTTGATTACTAAAAATTGATTAGAATCATTTATTTTTTGTTTTTTCTTTATTTTTTTAATGAAATGTAACCATTATTCTATACATCCCCTGCAGTCTCTTTCATGTAGCCTAATGTTAAAAAGTTCAGCCTACAATTCGTGATTTCAAATGCCATGCCTGCTATTAAGAGACTAAAAAGAGCCTGTAGAAAAGATATTATAGATATATAGATAATTATGATATGTAGGCAACTTGGATATTTATCTGTCTATATAAATGAGTGCTTATAAAAGTCAATAATATCATCCCTTGGTGAGTGTTGGAATAATTCAGAAGGACAGTAGCAGCCTAAAATGCAATTGAGGGCTAATGAATAAATGTAAAAAGAAGCATTGTAATCATAAGAAAACAAAAATAAAGTAGAAAATTTTGAAAAACTATTTGCATGTTTATGTTATGTAACATAGAATTAAAATTATAATGTTACTTTATTTTCCAAATAAATACACAAAAATGCACATTATAACTGATCAGTGATCAAGTTTACCAACAAGTCTTAACGAGAAAGTGTTGGCAGGTGAGTATGCTAAGCATCTGCTAGGAAGTCTCACAAGCAACAATGAGAATAAGTGCATATAATGACTTCTTTATTATGTATACTATAAATAGGTGACATTTATTAAATCTAATTTAGATTACTTCTGAACTATGTGACAAGCAGTTTCTAATACTGCAAATGCAATAAATATTTAAAATTTTTAATTTATATTCAACATCTTTCATTTTTTACCAATTGCAGATCATATAGAAAGCAAACTGTATTATTATTGTTTTAAGAAAACAGTAATTTCCACTCAGTATTTTTTATAATATTTACTGTAAAATTTTATGTTTTCTAGAGCTTAATAATAATAAAATCATAGCAGTCTTGTGTCAATACTATACTATTTGAAGAATTTGGTTGATATATTTGTCATATTTTTATTACACTATTAATGAAACTAAAAACTGAAATTGAAAAAGAAAATTGTTAATTGTGAATATTTATTTTATCAAGTTATCTTTGATAATTGGGAAATAAGGCAATTGTTAATAATGAAAAATTATTTAAATAAAGGAAAACTAAATTAAAATTATTAACTGATTTTTAATTGTATATTGATGTATTTTTTAAAAAATTATTTTCTGATAAATTTAGTTTGGTATTTAAGAATGTAATAGAAAACTATGGATATCTAATGCTGATCAAAGAAGAAAACCCAATTTATTCACTTCATTTGTATTTTGTTTGTCTTTTGCTGCCTTATGCAAAAACCATTGCATATCTGATGTCATGAGCACTATTTTAACCATAATTATTGCAAAAAGTTTAGGTTCTGGTGAAAGAAATTGCATTTATCACTTGTATAAATATCTTTTGATAATTTTATATCCCTGAACCTAAAAAAAAATAGACACAATATAGTATTGAATATTTGAATTATTATTTTGTTCAAACAATACAATACTGATAAAACTGATTTACAAAATGAAGTCTTCAACATTACAATGACATTTGACAAAATAATATGCTTATAAAAATAAGGATTTATTTATTTTCAAACACATAAAGAAAAAAAATTTAGGTGGCCAAAATTGGAAAAACTCTTTTCAATAAATCCAAACAAGATAATAATAGTTTGCATGCTTTTTATAGCATTTTGTTATTGATTGAAAATCAAGAAAACTGCATACTCTTGATGAAGAACTAATCCTATCAATACTTATTATGCCACACAAGCCAGCATCTGATATTATCAAGAAAATTTATTTGAGAAATAATATAGTATAAAGGAATAATTGATAAAAATGACCCACAATAATACTCATTATGTGAGTATTTAAAAAACATCCCAATTCTTTATTTAGCTTGATGAGTAATTTTACCAGAAAATGAACCTTACTTTTAGTATATATGTGATTCATAAATAAAGAAAAATACACAGAATTATTATTTGCTAAAAATTTAAAAACTATTTCTATAGG
Source organism: Epiperipatus broadwayi (assembly GCA_028023455.1). NCBI lineage: Eukaryota > Metazoa > Onychophora > Udeonychophora > Euonychophora > Peripatidae > Epiperipatus > Epiperipatus broadwayi. The sequence goes on from JAQFVV010006289.1 coordinate 505,640, forward strand.
AGAATTGATAAGTTATTCATTGAAAGTTTTTAAAGAAAAAGACATTCTCATGTCAGTTATTACTGGTACAGTTCCAGTGATGATAGGGCCCTGCAGAGTTTCCTTCCACAGTCAAAAAAAGTTTTTCAAATGTATTCACTACATTTAGTTTTAGAAAATCTGAGTGAATAACAAAATATGCAACTATTCTATGAGAGATATAATTTAAATTATACTGTATTTCATTTTAAATATATCTTGTATCCTTCCCTTCCTTCTGCTCCAATACTTTCATTATCTCAGCTCAAACCTCAAAGTATATTACATATAAAAACACCACTTTATGAGATTCAATAATTAACTAGAAACTTATAATACATAAAAATATAAGGTAGACTTAAGAGACAGCCATAATATGTTGGTTTCAATATTGAGAGGCATATTGAATATGCTCCTCAATAGCATTGCTTTTGTAAAAGTTTTCCATCTACTATCCTAGTATAATCATTAGGAAAATTCCCACAACAGACAATGACTAACATAATCTTTCATTAAAAATAATTATTATTCTACCATTCACTTATTTAATGTTATAAAAAAAAATAATAACAAAATCAAATGCATACCAAAATACCTTATAATAATTACTCCTACATTAGGGATATTTCAAGGATAATAATTATTCTTTTACAATATAATAACAATTACTAACAGTAAGACAATTGGATAATAGGAGGAATTTTACTAAGATCCAATCAACTCGATAATAACCATACCTATTATTACAAACATGAATTAAATTCTCTTCTTAAAAATTAATATAACTCTAATAAATAAAAACTTTTAAGTTACGTTTTAATAAAAAAGTAATAAATAAATTATAATACAAATAGGCTGAACATTTTCGAGGATCCATGCCTTATAATCATAGACTTCTTAAAAATATATATAATAATAATATATCTTCTGTATTTTTTTAGCATACCATGAAATCTGGACACAATTTTACACCTGCTAATCCTTTAATTTTAAGCACAGAATCTAATGATTAAAGAGAAAAATAAAAGAAGTATTCTATATTAATGGAAATAGTAATGCTATAAATAGAAAAGACTTACTTTGATATATCCAAGAAATGGGTCATGTAACACCCGCTATTTAAATATCTTTGCATATATTTTATTTTATATATTTTTAAGAAGGCTATGATTATGAGGCATGGATCCTCGAAAACGTTCAGCCTATTTGTATTATAATTTATTTATTACTTCTTTATTAAAACTTTACTTATAAGTTTTTATTTATTTTTTATATATAACGGGTGTAAACTATTTTATAGGTATAATAATAATAACAACAATAACAACAACAATAATAATAATAATAATAATAATAATAATGATGATGATGATGATGATGATGATCTGACTCTTTAAAATATTATGACTTTTAATGAATGCCCCATTTAAATAATATTATTGAATAGCACTTTTTAAATAATTATATATTCAAGTAATGAATTATTAATTTATTAAATTCTCCTTCTTTATAACATCTTATGCATAATTTATCCAATGATTATACTTTTGATTGTAATCATTTTATATAATTTTTATGTTTTGATATGACTTTGTGATAAAAATAATTCTGAGTCGAAATCAAGCCACCAGTCTAAGATTTATATTAAAATAACTATCTATTTTAATAATAGTAACATTAGATAACAATTTATCAAATATTAAATAACATAGTTAAACTTTAAAATACATATGAAATAATTAACAATGAAAAATAAATAAATTAACATACTTCTTTTCACTTTAATATTTATATTATATAATTATTTTATTCCTCAAATATCAATTTTACTATTATCAACAGGTATAGTTTCTTTTATGTTGATAATTCATTTTATCATCCATGAGTCCTTCTCATGGGTTGTTTTTTTAATTTTCTTTTATCTAATGATATAATACATTCCTTTTTACAATATTCACATAAAAATACAATACTGTATTACCTTTCACAATGTAAATCTGCATAAGCTCTATTCATAAAATTTTATATATAAAATTTTATATTTAAAATTTTGATTTATAATATTATAATTTTCAATATAATATTAATATGATATTGAAATAATTAATTGAATCATGATCCCTTATTAATAAATGGTCATTCATCTTGTTCACTCTTTACTTCTTTTCATTCATTGTTTCATTCTTATTTTTGATCTCATACTTTATATGTTAGCATTAAATCTTTCAGATTTTACTTAACTACTGAAATATTTGTTTTGGATTTATTATTGTTGTTTTAAGACTAATCTTCTACTACTTAGGAACGAAACTGTAATATTTCTAAAGAATAACAAATCTACATACAATGCTCTTTATATATCTTTCTTTACCATATCCAAAGAAACTCTATAGATAAGAAACAGATTTTTAATAAACTATTATCTCTAAATATAGAAATGGATGTCTTTTTTCTTAATGGAATGTTATAATTTGGTAAGTGGTCATTTTCATATTAATGATTATATTCCAATATTCATGCTTATCTATTAAGCTTCCATGGAAAATAACATCTATCTCTTGTGGAAATTTCTTTCATCTCCTCCAACTAAAATACATATATGGGTGTCACATAGATCAATCCCATTATAATACTTTAATCAGTTCTTCAGAAAGATATTTCATTCTATCCTGAAATTATAATCTATCTTATTATGCTGCATATTTTTAACATCAATGACTATAAGCTACCTCACAACTAATATTACAATCTCAACTTCCCATCAAGTATTCTTCTATAATATTAACAATTATATTACAAAACAAATCATGTCTTATGACAAATGTGAACATTATACTTTATATTACACAAATTGAGATCATAACTATTTTATTACTTTTACCATTCATTTTGTTGCATCTCTTAATATTTTCATTTGAGATTCAGATAGCATAAGTATTTTTATTTCCATGAACCCCATCTCTTGATTCATCATTAGATGGCATAGGGTATTTTTATTTTCATGAATCCCATCTCTTGATTCATCATTATAAAACAAATGTACTCATTAAATATATTTTATATTTAAAATATTACTAAATTAATATTTAAATAAATTTATCTTATAATATACCTATAAAGTATTGTTTTATTCATACTCTCTTTTTTTCAACACTCACATATACTATCTTAACTTTTTAAGCATATTTTTTATTATCATTTTTTTAAAAAGTACATTATACATATAAAATATATTTACACATCATAATATCCAAATCCAATACATCTCAAATTATTTTCTTATCACTAAGCTTAATATCTAATATTACATTCACATTAATATTCACAATAATAAGTAAAAGAACAAAAAAGGTATTTTTCTTTCTCCTCCTAGCTCTGCAATATTATAGTTTTCAGCATAATGCTTCACACCTCCTTGCAAATTACTAATGTTATTTCTCCACTTGCCAGAATCTTATAGGATCCTATGTAAAACATCAAAAATCTTTAATAATAATAATGATAAAATTCTTTAAAAATTTGATGCATCTTTGTTTGAGCTTTCAGATCCGAGTATGTTCTAATACTAAATACAAATGACCATCTTAGGAGTTTAATAAAACTGTCTTTGAATAATGAATTCAATACATATTTGAGCATTAATATCTCCATTATTAAACTTTACTATATGTAGTATTAATTCATAGGTCATTTCTATTTCAACTTTTATCCTTCATTATATTTTACTTAATATTTATTTCTTTCAGAAATAAACATAAATAAATTCACTCTAATATCCAGCAATATACTATTTTATCAAAATTTATAATAAAAATTAATAGTTTTTTTTTTGCTAAATTTTTATCCTTTTAGCATTTGTACTATAGGATAATCTTATTTGCTACACAAAGTGTTCTTTCTCGACATAAGCTTTTATTTAATATAATCTATAATAAACATTATCATATTCATTTATTTAATATTCCTTAATTATTAAATATATAACAAATGTCTAATTCTTCTTTATAGTTTTATTAAGTTAATTTGAGTAATACAAGTTACTTTAATTTAAAAGATAATTATTTTCATTTGACATCTCACTTCTATTAATAAACTATTTTAAAATTCAGTAAATTAATTTAATTATTTTATATAAGTTATCAGTTTCTATTTATTCTTGTTCTTCTTCATAATTAAGTTATTACTTAAATGAATCAACAAAGTAGAGATGAACAAAACATATTTTTTTACATGATAGTATTTACACTTTTTAATTAATTGGAGTTGAGAATCTTTATTCTTTCTGGTTTCTCCAATCAGTAATAATAATGATATTGCACTTATTTTTCAATAGCATTTTTAATTGTGAATCAAATTTTCAGACTGTAATTGTATGGCAAACAAAGAAACTTAGTTTAACTTACTCAATCATTTTTAGACTACTACTAAAAAAATTTTTTTTTTCAGCACAATTAATTTACTGTTTACAAAATAAAATATATTCAACTTTATAATTTTAAAAACTTATGTGAAACAATGGTTCACTTTCTCCTATATCCTTTTTCTTTTCTTATTTCTCCTCTTTCTTTCTAGTTCATCTCCTTTTTTCTTTTATACATCCAGACAACTTGATGTAAAAAAACCCGATTAATTAATTATATTTCATTGATCAATAAATTGAAAATTAACTAACAGTTTTTTGAATAATTAATTTTCTGTCCACAATTTTATAAAATCAATAAATATTTTAAAACTGATAAAGTTTCAACAATTTTAAATTAAAATTTATAATACATTATCTTTTTATCTCATTTAAACTAAGATATTTTAATAATAGTATTTATTCCTGAAATATTATTATCATTACAATCTTTAAAAATATATTATTTTATAGAAAATAAATTAGTTTACTTTTATTTATTTATCAGAATTCAGTGCAGAAAATAACACTCATTTTTTAAAGGATCACTATAATAAAAAATACTAAGAATGAATTCTTCCTATTGTAACTTTTATTTTAGTCTAACATATTTATACAGGTAAATGGGTTCGCATTTATTAAAATCACTTATATTAAAATTACATAACTATTAAAAAAATAATTACAAATAAAAGATGTGTATTCCTTATCTCCACTGAACTCTCTCTTTAAATCTCATATATTAAATTATTTGTGCACGTTATATTTCTGAAATTTAAAATTTTGGATTATAATATACATTGTTATATACTCAATCAGCATAATTAACTAATTAAAAGGTTACAATATATATTTTTAATTTTTGCACACTGATATTGATTTTTTTTTTTCACTAGCTCATTAAATCTTTAATATTTAAAACTCTTTAGACATTTTTTTAATAAATACATCCTATTTTTCAATGCATTTTAAGTGATAATACTTGTAATTTAAACATACTAATATTATAAATATCAAGAAATAAAAATCATATACTATATTTTAAATTTTTTTTGAAATGGACAATATCTCTAATAATAATATATTGTTATTTATGTATACAATAATAATTTATTGTGCATATCAGATTATTTTTATCAGAGATGGTAAAAGTTTGTTTTGTGTGTGTATTGTTAATAGAAATAACACTAACAAATATATACAAATTCTTTTCAAATTTGTATATCTTTAATAGAAAATTTTAATAAAAGACTACTAAAACTATTAACAGTATACAAAATAATACAATTATACACATTTGTTACAACATCAACACATATTTATATATTCTTTAAATGATTCAATTAATTTATAAAATATTTAATAAATCATTGCAAACTTGAGTTCTTAATGAATATCATATATTATTAATCTGTATTGAAAAATATATAGTACTCATAACTCAACTTTAGTTACAAATAGTATATAAATTATACTCTTCCACAGTACAATGAAATTTAAAATACAAATGATTAATCAATGAATTGCTCTAACCCAGTCAAAAATTTCTCTTTTTTACAAAGACAGGTTGATATGCCTAATAGCTTTTTATGATCTCTAACATATTAGAAAACTGCATTCTCATGTTCGAACTCATATTTAATATCAGCATAGATAGATAGATGGATAAATGGATAAACTAATGGGTAGATAGATGGATAAATAAATGAATAGACAGTTAGATAAATAGATAAGCAGATAGACAGATGGATAAATAAATGAATAGACAGTTAGATAAATAGATAAGCAGATAGATAGATAGATAGATAGATAGATAGATAGATAGATAGATAGATAGATAGATAGATAGATAGATAGATAGATAGATAGATAGATAGATAGATAGATAGATAGATAGATAGATAGATAGATAGATAGATAGATAGATAGATAGATAGATAGATAGATAGATAGATAGATAGATAGATAGATAGATAGATAGATAGAGAAAGAGAGATAGATAGATAGATAGATAGATAGATAGATAGATAGATAGATAGATAGATAGATAGATAGATAGATAGATAGATAGATAGATAGATAGATAGATAGATAGATAGATAGATAGATAGATAGATAGATAGATAGATAGATAGATAGATAGATAGATAGATAGATAGATAGATAGATAGATAGATAGATAGATAGATAGATAGATAGATAGATAGATAGATAGATAGATAGATAGATAGATAATTATAGCACACTAATTGTATTATATATATATAATACAACTTTATAATAATTTATAATTAAATTAATCTATAAAAATGCTTCATAATGAAATATAGCATTAATTAACATTTATGATGAGAACTTGCTTCATCTTTTTACCTTTGGTATAAATCTTAAATTCTTCATATAATCCAAACTAGTAAATTAAATTCTTAAATAAGCAATATGCTTTTAGGTTCAATGGTGTTCATGACAACTTCATTTCTATCCATTTTTCATAATGTAAATTTCTTCAAAAGTACCCTTATAATTTTTTTTTTTATTTTACACATCCGTTTTATACAACTACCCCAAATATTTAAATGTAATGAGATAGATAATCAAATAAAATGAAGTAAAATCACAACATTTTTTAAATTTATTTTTATCTTATCTAACTATTAAAGCTGATAAAATAGTAATATTTTGGCATCTCTATCTATCTAAAGTAGTTTTTTAAACATTGGAGATAATGAACATTTTAAAGAAATAAAAAAAAGTGAAAACAAATATTTTAATACATAGAGAAAGAGATTAGTGTGACTGTGTGCAGTGATAAAATATGATAAAAGAAAGATAACATTGCAATAGAAGTCCATTTCCTTGTCATGCTCTAAGAAACAAAGTTCAAATCCAGACCATACAAACTTTTTTATATATTTTTTAAACAGGCTTAGAATTATTTTCAACTATAGGGACTTAACCCAGTTAATGACTCAATATTTATCAGTAAATAAGTCTTTAACTATTCTTAGCTAAAAAGTAAGAAGAAGCAAAAGCTACTCACATTCTTGCCACTTAGCATTATGTCTTTTCCTACACTACTTCTCTGTAAAGGCTATTAAGGAGGTCTTTTTCCTGCAGGGGGCTATTTTAAAACTGTTTTATATAATAAATTACTGTTAATGACCACATAAACAGAAAAAATACATTTTTAAAAAAATTTCAGCTTTATTAATGTTTTGCATGTTTTCTATATATCATGTTTGTCATATTCATAGCTTATAGTGATATGATTAGATTTTTTGTTATTAGTATATAAATTTCGACTAATTAGTTATTCAAAATATTAAAATGTATTTAAACAGCCCACTTTTTTGATAAAGGGATAATTGTATCCTTTCTATTGATTAAAAAATTGTCCCTTATTATTGCCCCAACTTCTTTTATTTTGTGCTTCCTGTCCTTTCTCTCTGCATATATATAATTTTTGCTTTTGCTAATTCGAATCTATGGCCGATTTTTTATTTATGGACGATGAGTATTGATGAATACTTTCTATTTTTAAGGGTTCTGTTGTATAAATATCTATGTTATATATATATTAGTAAATACAGTAATCAAAAATTTTGAAAAGTACAAAAAATATAATCATCACTTAAGAGTGCTTTCAACTATTCTCAAGGATAGTCGAAAGTACTCCCAAGTGACTATTATAAGCGACAATTATATTTTTTGTACTTTTCAAAATTTTTGATCACTGTATTTACTAATATTCAATTATAAGATATATTAATATATGGAATAACTGAATTTAGTTCAAGTCCATATAGCTATTTCAGTTTGAGAGTTGAATTTGAAGGCATTAGATGTCTGAAAGTTTCAGATCTTCTTAATAATTAAGTATTAGATAAATGCTTGGTTAGTATTGGTATTTTTGAATCTGATTTCCTAGCTTTTCACTGAAAAGATCTATAACTTGAAACTGGTCTGGGGATGGTTATAATCATAGATAAAGATTTGTATGCTTTCTTTTATAGTATTTATCATAAAAAAAATAATAAAATAAACTTGTTTAGAAATATTTGCTCTTTATTACATATTGGTTATTACAAACTATATAGATCATGTGATTTATCACTTGGTTTTATTACTATTATAATTTTGGTTATTGAATCTTTGGATATATTAAATTGCTAAGGCTATTAGTATATGGAGTATCTGAATTTAGTTCAAGCCCATATAGCTATTTCAGTTTGAGAGCTGAATTTGAAGACATTAGATGTCTGAAAGTTTTAGATCTTCTTAGTGGTTAAGTATTAGATAAATGCTTGGTTAGAGTTGGTATTTTTGAATTTGATGTTTTAGCTCCTCACTAAAGAGGGTCATAACTCAAAACTGGTCTGGGAATGGAGACAATCATAGATAAAGATTTGAATGCTTTCTCTTATAGCATTTATCATTAAAAAAATAATAAAATAAACTTGTTTAGAAATATTTGCTCTTTATTATATATATATATGATTAATTGCAAGAAAATCAAGTCATATATCATGCTCATTATAAAATATATATTTAAAAATCATTCCAATAATATATACCCATTTATATAGATAATAAATAAATAATAATAATAACACCTTTTCATTCCATTACATACTTTATTATAGAATGAAGTAACTTTCTGATTCACAATTATACGCAATTATAAATATTTATTTCAAAAATTTATCTAATACATTGATAAATTTGACAACCACAATAATAATATCCAAAAGCCAGCATATATATTCTCATAAAATATGTTATAATTATACAGGACTTGAACTCAGACTTTCAAGCTCCCTACAGCTATGCATTGCATCTTATGCAACTGATACACATGACCTTATACATGTGAAAAAAATAAATGATCTCCAATATATGTATTTCATGCTGAACAAGCTCTCATCAGTTGGTCCAGATCACTATCTCCCACACATATATACAATCAGTGTTCAGATTATATTAAGATAGAAAATGGACAAGCTTCAAGCTTCTCCATCCTCCAACTCTTCAACCATCTATATCATTGAAAATCTGATGATGAAACACTCAAAACCCTTGTTGATGCCAATTTTATTGTCATGCCCATGATGACTTTAAGTCACACTGGATGGAGAAAATTGAAGCTTGTCTATTTGCTACCTCAATATAAACTGAGCCCTGATTGTACATATGTGTGGGAAATGATCTAAACCAACTGCTGAGTGCTGGTTCAGCATGAAAAATGTGTATTGGAGATTTACCATTTTCACATGTCACATGTATAAGATATAATGCATAGCTATAGGGAGCTTGAAAATTTTAATTCATCATTCCCTTATAATTACATTAAAATTTAGAATAGACAATATACTTATATTTGAATATATAAAATATATTAAGATATACATTTTTAGTTACAAGTTGGCGTTTTTGAATGCTTTTTTTTTTTTGAAAATACTAAAAGTAAATAAATAATTTTAGGTATAAATACTAATATTAATTTAATCAATACTGTTAAAAATAATAGTTTGTTAAGAAATGGCAAATATAAAATAAATGCTAAACCAGATAATACAACCAAAACAATAGTTATGAACCATCACATGCAATCACCCTATTTATTTATTTTATTAATTTAATTTCAAAAAATAAATATTATTACTTCATGTATGTAATCTAAGAAATAAATTATTTACAGGAAAGCATCAGAAAATAAGTGATTAAACAATATATGAGCTTAAATTATAAAATCAGTAATTAAAATAATAACTTAAAAGATGTACTATCAAAATAATAAGCATGCTGTGTGCATTCCTTGAGTAAAAAGAACTTCCTGAAAATGTTATTCATAAAGAAATGATTCCTTTTTATAACAAGGATTTCTTATGTCAACATATTTGTAATAGATGATAATGTTGAAAAGGGTAAAAAAAGTGATGCAAAAGTGATAGAGATTTGAGATCCTTATAGTACTGGTTCTAGGGAATAAGTTATCCTTTTAATGCTCCTACCTTTTTTATTTTCTTTTGAATCATTTGAACATTTTTTTGACTTTTCCTCATAATTATAATATTAAAAAAAAATAGAAAGTATTCATATTCTTTCATTGTACTGAATAATATTACAGTCAGTTTACTTTAACTGATATCTTCTTACCAGTGTCCTTGTAGTCAAAAAAAGAAATTTTTGCAAATATGGATTCTATATGTTCTCTATTTCACAAGGAAGATGAAAGTGTGGAGCACTTTTTTAATAGTTTTCAGAACTACAAACATACCAAAACATATTGGCTTCAATTATTAGATTCCAAATCTCTTCTCCCATATCTAATAAGCAATACAAATAGAGTGCTTTTCCTTAACATATAAATAACTACATTTATAATCTTTACCTTATGGTTTCTAAGGTATCATTTTTGTTTTAATCTGATATCTCAGAAGCTTTAATCACTTTTCCATAACAAAGAATACCATATTTAATTATTATCCATATAGCCACATTAATTCCTTAGATATCACAAATACTGACTTAATCATTAATTATAAATGTCCAATTAATGAATAAGCAATTAATGTTTTGTATTATTCTGCTGAATACAAATTAATCTTCTTATTACCATTCCAAACAACGTTAATCTAGTAAAAAATTCTCTAAGCTTTAAAGTAATTAACTTAAAAATTATTAAAAATGAAATAACTTCATAACCTCCCAACTTCAACAACACACTTGCTAAAATTATTGAATCTGAAATTGGAGCTTCAGTATAAGCCTGTGGCAATCAATATGTACAACACACATTGTTAATATAGATAAAGTAAAGATCAGATACCAAGCACTCACTCTGCTTGAAATATTTTTAGCCATATGAAGTTTAATCAAGCTACCAAACCACTCTAATTGTATAATAATCAATCTAAATAAAATTGAAACAAACAACCAATTATATTTACAATTATTTAATTATCAACCCAGCTTTCAAGGTCTTAATAAGAGATGAAAACCAGATTGATAATTAAATAATTGTAAATATAATTGGTTGGTTGTCTCAATTTTATTTAGATTGATTATTATATTAAGTATATATCTATAACAATATTGTTCACAAATAATTTTTTATGTTGGATATTTGTCCATTGTATACACTCTAATTGTAAGACCTTAAAAAATTCTATACTACATATTACTTCATGTAAAATGTTCTTTCTGTAAAGTCATGTAAATATTTAATACTTTGTTTGGATTTTACATTATTAAGTCTCCTCTTTACGACATGAAAACACATAATGTAATGCCCTGATCTCTGCATAGCACATTTAAATAAGTATCATATAATACAAAATAACCTTTTATTTGCAATAAAGTATGCTTTAAAACTACCTTAACCAATATCTAAATATTTTGATATAAACATAATGCCATAGAAGAGAACTTACTCCACTTAACACAACAATAAAACATCATCATCATCATTATTATTATTACTGTGTTGGAAAGTTTTTTATAGTAATTATTTAATATATGTATTGTTTATTCAAATATTTTAAGTGCTAAATCTATTAGACTTTAGAGATCATAAGTCTAACGTAACTCTCATTTATGCACAGATATACACATGTATGTGTATTTGATTGCTATTTAGAAAATATCTAAAAACTGTTAGTGAAAACATTTTTTGTTTGCAATCTTAAATACAAAGGGACTGTTAAATTATAATGTGCCATTATAGATTCAGTGGACTTCGTGGTGCATTTCAATTGTCTAAATTCAACAACAAGACATTTATCATTGGTCTGTTTATCAAGTTTCTATTGACACAAAGCAAGTAGGAGCCAAAAATTAATTAACTAGAGATATATATAAAAAGAATAAAAATTAGAAGTACGCTTTGAATATGTATGTATATCTAATTTAAAGTTAAAAAGGATATAGTCAGATCTGTTATTTTGACATAAAAATGTATATCATTTTAAAAGTTATTTTTTTAATTAAATAAAGAAATATCTGTTTCATGTATTAAATATATATTTATATTAACGCGATAAAGAATTGGCGATAACGACTATTTCCAACTGAAAATTAAATTGCATCTAATTCTATTAGAATTCAAACACGTTATTGTATAATATTTCCAATATCCTGTAGCCAGGATCAGTAAGGAACAACTCAGAATGTCAGGGCTCAGGGATATCAAGTTATCAAGGTATAAAAATATAAACAAAATTTTAAAATTTAAATACGTTATCTAATAAACAAAATATCTGATAATATAGAAAAATTTATAGCTATTTTGTTTTTCAAATGAAATGTTTATTTTGTGGTTTTGCTTAGTATTTTCTTATTAGTCTTGCATCAACATTAGAATAAAAGAATGCTCTATACCAAAACGTTCAGAGTTTTAACCATCCTTAATAAATACCTTCCTGTACTTTCATGGACATAGTTTAGAATATTTACTACTATATCACATAACTGGAGTTTAAGCCTAAGACTGGGCAAATCTGGTATTTTATATGTACTTTTAGTTAATTAAATTTTGGCTCCTATTTGCTTTATGTCAATAGAAAACTTAATAAACAGACCAGAAATAAATGACTTGTTGAATTTAGACAAAAATATTTTTTTTAATTTGTGGGTGACTTGAAAAGTTGTTCCATAATTCAACTTATCAAACTATTCATTATTGATTGATAATGGTGTTTTTTTTAATTATTACTAATAACTAGAAATAAATGTTTCAGATTAATCAATGTTGGCCAGATAAGTGAATATACATTGAGTATAAAAAAAATTGCAATATGTTATTTTTTTAATGATCATAATGGTGTCATGCTTTCATATATCTTTAGTGAGTCCATGATTTACTTTTGCATAACTCTTCTTTAACATGTGGAATAAATAACACTATCATAGCAGTCCTTCAAGTCTTATAAAAATGATGTTAATAATACTAATTCTAGATCTGAATTGCAAGATGAAGTGAAGGATATTTGAGAGAATGATGAAAGATAGTCTTAATAAAGTAATATTTAAAAAAAAAATGGTAGTTTTTTTTTCTTAATTGCAACACATGACGAAATCTCTGTAAGTGAATATCAATTGAAGAATATTTAATTCTGAAAAATGAGATTAATAGAAATGTTTGAATGTTTAAAAAATTAAAAGAATTAAGAAATTAATAACTAACATATGAAAAAAAACTGTAAAGTGATTACAAGTGAAAAGACAGTTTTAATATATATAAAATTAACTATTTTTTTTTTTTTGCAGTAATCATTTTGGCTTTGCAATGACTATGATAGTAAAGATTCTACTCTATTAACCTGATATAAAGACATATAGCAATTTTGTCTTGATTATAAAATTAGAGTTAATTATTTATTTATTTTGATTACAAAATGTTAATGGACCATAAAGATGTTTGGTATATTAGAAAGTAAAAGAAAATTTTTAGTCATTGACATAAAAGTTTATATACTACAATTTTGAAATTTTTTTTTTAAAATGGAGAAACTATAATCTACACAGAAAAAGACTTCAACGTGAATAAAAATCTGTAGAATAACTGTAGAACTCAAAAAACCCACAGAGTATATTTACAATATGCAAAAGATTTGTAATATTTTGAAAAATAAAAAGCTATCAGAACACATAGGAAGTGACTTCCATATAAATGCCATGATGTAGAAAAAAAATTTAATAGTTTAAATTTCTTGATTGGTCAATCAGAATGAATAGAAAAAGAAAGGCAGCTAAAAAAATATTTTAAAGACATGTTTCTTCTTGATATTAAAATAGCTGAAAGTTGCAAATGCAGCTTTTTTTACATTAATATTTCTATTGATCAGTTTGTTTTGCATAGCTAGAGCTAAAAGCAGATAGATAAAAAAAAATTCAAATTTCAATTAATCATACCAATGATTGATTTAAAATTAATGTTAGCAAAAGTATTAGCAGTTCTGCATATAAAATTTCTTTGCATAAACTGCACTTTTATCTTTAAAAGCATTACAAACACAACTACATAAAATTTAACAAAATATTTTGAATCCAAACTCTCATTATTTTCAGATGTGGTATTTACTCATTGTTGTGAGTTATCTTATTACAAAAAAAAAAATTATATAATTTAATTGTGGTCCATTTCTCTCTTGTTATTTTTCAATGGCTTTAAGTGATGTTTTTTCTTTCCTTCATTTCAACTGACTAACAATCTACTTTAAGATGATTTTTTTTGTTTAAAAATGGGCTAAAATGGAGTAAATGGAGCTAAAGTTCTGAGAAGTAGGTTATAGTGTTGAAATGTTGGAAGGGGGAGTTAATGAAAAGCATTGGAAAGAGAAAAAGTATAAAATTGTCACCATTAATCAGTTATACATAATAACACTCAATATAATAGAGAGAAAATAATGATAAAAATTGTAAAAAATAAAATTCTTCCTTAGAGTTAAGCAGGTGACTTTGTTTTCACCATCTGGTTGAAGAATTTGTAGAAGAATGTGTAAAAAACATCCCTTAACTAATAAATGGAGACAGTGGTGGAATTTACCATTAGGATGGCATAAATTTAAGTTTTTATATATTTTTAATAATAATTTTTATAATGAAGAGGTACATTCATTTATATTTGTCAAATTTTGGGTGTGATATCTGTAATTTAATCATAAATCTAGCCAAATTCTTAAAAAAGAAATATCAGCTTTTTTTTTATTTTTCTGATTGCTTTGTCTTGCTGGAAGTAATCTTTCTCATTCTGGAGATTTTTACTAACTGCTGAGAAGATGCAAAAAGTAAATAACAATGTAAAAGTTGTTTTTTTTTATTTCTATTTGTTTTTTAATCTGACCCGATGTTAAATTATTTTTCATCATGGAAAGTCATATTTATTATGCTTTAATTAATTAATATTAGGTATGAAAAACGTTTAATGAGAAATGTCTAATAGTTGATTGTTATAAAAAAAACTTTGATAACTGATCACACAGTGATGTCGAAGAGTATATTTTTTCTAATGTAGTATTGATAATGTATCAGTTTAAAATTGTATTCATGGGTGATTAAAAAAGTCAATAAATATTAGATTTTGGTATCAATAAACAGGTCTGAAGATTAATCAAGTGGTTTTTTGAAATAAAAAGTGATAAAATAGTTTGAAAATGAGATGAGTTTTAACATAATACATCCAAAGAAGATATATATATATATAGTGGCATCAATTAATGTGTCTATCAATATAAGCTTTTCTTTTATTTATAAGTAGTATTTTGCATCATTTTTTCTAATTATAGTGTGATTTGTTTTTCTATGACCTGATTAGGAAAACCATGAGAAACTTTGTGATTTTCTCTGAAGTTCAAATATTTTACATAAATGAATTGCTCTTTCTTCATAATTATTGCATTTTCCTATTGCTTGTTTACAAATTACATTCCCTAAGTCAATATTATCATGATATATTAGAACTTTTAGGATTTTTGTGAGCCTCATATTATTACTTCTTTTTATTTCCTTTAATGTTTTTTCTTGGTTGTCACAAACTTATAGTCATGTAATGATATTTGGTCTTGCACCTAATGTCATAATAATGTATGTACTGTGAGATAAGTTTTCCCTCATTAATCTTCATGCCACAAAAAAGAAACAGACTAATATCTTGGCCTCAATTTGGCTTCTTTAAACTAATAGCTGCTTATATTTTTAAAAAATGTAGTTTTTTCACTATTAATATAATTTTAATAAAGACCTTATTTTCTAATGCCATTTGAGAAATAAGGCATTCCTCAGTTATCATCCTGTAATGGTAATTAAAAAAAATATTGCTCTATAAAAACAAAAAGTCCATTCATTTTGTAATTATTGATAAAAAAAAGTATAAAAATTCCTTATTTTATATAATATTAGATCTACTAATTGAAATCTAAAGAAGGAAACATTGAAGTTCCTGAAATTGCAATTTTTTCCACAACACTTAAAACCAGAAATAATATGTAACAAAATTATAAATAAATTCCAATTACGGGAGAGGGGGGGGGGATTTAGTTGGAGTTTAAAAATTTACAGGTAAATTTAATAAATATAATTTCATCAATTTAATATTTTATCTACTATAAAATGTTTACAATGAAAATATACCATCTAATATTTTTCAAAATATAAAGTAGTCTTTAAATCTAAAAAAGAAATATTTATCTAAATGACAATCACCATAGGTAATAATGAGCAAAGTAAACTTATCACTCTAATTTCTTTAATGATACATTAACACAAAAAAAGATGATGGTTCTGAAATACATAATGTTCATAATGTTGTGAAAGATCTTAATTGCTTACTTGATAAAGCATAACTTCAAATGGGAATGAAGCATTAACTTTTATAAAAATCTACTTATTAAATTATTTATTTATTTTGGTTCATTATCATTTACTCTAAATTTAAAAACTCAATTTAAATAACACCCATGGCTGCTTTTAGAATCTGTTAATTTTTAGGCAAAAAGAAAAAAATGATTCTCACATATGCCATTTGAATTTATATAATTTATTTTTGTTTAGGATAGTTTAATATCAAGTGCTATTGATTATTTCCTGGCATTCATTCAGTTTATCCATCAAATGTATATTTGAAGTCCATCTACATTGTGATTACAATATATTATTATTTTACTGCATCACATGGCATTTGGGTTTTTATTTTTATCTCTAATAAAAATCTCAACATCATTGTAAAGTAATGTCTTAATTCACTACCTCTTACAAATTAATACTAAGAATTTCTACTGTATTAAATAATATCTTGATGTGGATTTTGTGTCCATTTATTTTATGCTTACAAAATAAAACTATTGCTTAGGTGGTCCCTAGAACGTACATATTTTTTTTAAACTTTTTACCAGATTATAATTTAGAACATTGACTTCCATAATAAGTAGATATTTATTTACATTTATTTGATGTTTACCTGCTTTAATTATAAACTGATCTTTATATTTAAAACATTATATTTGCTATAAACACATTATTTATAATATAAACATTTTATTGTACAAATAAATAGTGTTTTATAAAAAAAGAATAACATTAAAAGTATAAGTCTGCATCTCAACTCTTTCTAAAAAGAACAAAATGCAACTTTTAATGATTTCATCCTCTCCAAAATCATTTCTGTGAATTACACTGTTTCCAAATATTTCCACTCTCTATTACTTAAATTTTCTATTAATTTCCTTAAATCTTTCAAACTTCCACAATGACCATAAATCCATTTGTAATTTTTATATATCATAAGTGATTATTATATCAAAAGTCATAATTGATTGATTGATTTCATAAGTATAAGTTAGATGCTATTCACATGATAGCAGTAAAAATGTTACCTTCCTGTCATGTATGAACTCAAAAGCATTTTTCTGGATTCTGTCACTTAGCCTTTAAAGATCCTTCTTTACTATAAAGATGGCAATGATAGTTTATTTATTTAATAGTGATGATAATATATAATCAAATTTATCATCATGTCCTTATGCAGGGTTTTGTTACAGAACTCCATTAAAAAAAAAACTCTTATTAGTTTAATGATAAGATCATTTCAATTTGTATCATATAAAAAATAACAACTCTAATTTTTAACAAATAAATTAAAGATTTTCATGGAGATTTAAAGAGTGTCTGATTTACAACTGCTATAATACCTAGAAAATTAAACTAAAAATGATCTGATTTTAATATAAATCAAACAAATACTACCTTTATTACTAGGTCATAGTTCCACCTTTAGTTTTAATTGATTGTTGCCTAGTTATTTAATAACTAAAATTTTATCAACATTATTACATGGAAAATTATATTTCATAGTTATTTCATTGGATCCTTTGTATAGAATATATATAGATGTATACTGAAGACAGACAATCAGACAAACAGGCAAACAGACAGAGAGGCAAGCAGACAGACAGATCGACAGAATCATTGGATCCTTTGTATAAAATATGTATATATGTATACAGACAGACAGACAATCAGATAGGCAGGAAGACAGACAGATGGAAAGACAGACTGATGGATAGACAGTAGACAGACAGATAGATAGATAGATAGATAGATAGATAGATAGATAGATAGATAGATAGATAGATAGATAGATAGATAGATAGATAGATAGATAGATAGATAGATAGATAGATAGATAGATAGATAGATAGATAGATAGATAGATAGATAGATAGATAGACAGACAGACAGACAGACAGGCAGGCAGGCAGGCAGGCAGGCAGACAGACAGACAGACAGACAGACAGACAGACAGACAGACAGACAGACAGACAGACAGACAGATAGGCAGGCAGGCAGGCAGGCAGGCAGACAGACAGACAGACAGACAGACAGACAGACAGACAGACAGACAGACAGACAGACAGACAGATAGATAGATAGATAGATAGATAGATAGATAGATAGATAGATAGATAGATAGATAGATAGACAGACAGACAGATAGATAGATAGATAGATAGATAGATAGATAGATAGATAGATAGATAGATAGATAGATAGATAGATAGATAGATAGATCAACTGACATACAAAATAAAAATAAATATAATGTTACAATTACAACCAGCAAGCAGAAAATATTTAAACAAAAATTATTTTTATAATAAAATATACTTTTACATTTTTTTATATCAATATAATTGTTTAACTTTCTTCATTTCTTATTTACACAAAAGAAGCTTATATAGATATAAAGTATTAACTGCGGAAACCAGGAGAGTTGCAATGTTCGTAGAGAATCTATCCCTAATCAATACTGTATACATATATTTGGCTCTTTCTGCTAAAAATATTAATACCTTTTTATGTATTCTAAAACACTTATAAGACATAAAACAGAAATTGAAACAGTATTATTATGAATTTTATTAATATTGCCATAATGATTTTATTTCAAAATTATCTTATATCTTTATCATATAGCGTCAACACATATGTTAAAAATTAAAATATCCTTAATATTTCATACTTTTCTTAGTTAACGTTTCTTTTTCTTTTTATTACTGAAGTTAATTGTTAAAGCAATCAAAATGGTTTTAATCAATAAAAAAGCAGAAAATAAAAAGATTTTATGCTGATTATATTTTTGAAAATTCTAGCAAGTAAGTGCTTTCTTAAAATCAATATAAATTATTACTTTCAAATTATATCTAAAGTAGTTTAAAGTCTCAATAATTAAAATTAAACTAAATAATGTTCATGTATACTGAAGATTATTTAAGCTTCATCATGAAATAAATAATAAATAATTTATTCCTAAATCGTCTTAAGAAAGGCATTAAGCAGGAATTTAATTATCGACTTATATGTATGAAGCTTTTTTAAATTTATTTATATCTTATGGTATTAATTTAAAATAAAATAATGAAGCATTATTATCGCTGAATAATCATTGGCAACCAATGTATCACTACAACCAAGAAAGGTATAGTCATTATGTTTTGATTTTAAGGCAATTTCAATTCTGTAAAATGTGTATCATCACATCAAGATTGTTTAAATAGTATTCCAGTTAGAAATAAATGCTTTACATTAAAATCATCTTCTTTTACAGAAAATATTGATAATTTTTCATATGTTTTGATAGCACTCACTTGTTATGACACATTAATAGTGAAGAAAGGAATATTTGTACTATTATTATGTCTTCACTTCCAAAATTATGGAAAGATAGTTATACATAAAACATGTATATGGGAAATGAAACGAGTGAGAAGTAATAGATGGAAATAGATAATGCAGACTAATATATATATATATATATCAGAATCCAAATTTGACTATATACAAAGATAAATAAATTTTCTATCTTCTACACTTTAAGAACATTTCCACATTGGTATTATTTCATACATATTATTTCTGTAAGACCTATTAACATTATAATAAGATCAATATTATCTATTTAATTCCCTAATCAGCTCATTCAGCTTCAGGAACCAATTTCCTGGGGTATGATTAACTGAGCTACTCTTTTATTCTTTCCATAGTAATTACTGATTGATCATATGAATTGAATTAACACTTTAACCTAATAATTCTTAATTAAAGTTAGAAAAAATATTTTATTTAATTATGATGTATTAATTGAAAACAACATTAAATAATTTAACAACTTTTTCAATTTATTTTCAACTCTGTTTATCGCTATTGATTTATTATATTATTTTTGAAGAAATTCTTTTCATTATTCAACATATTATACTCTTTTTTTCTCATGTGTCATAGCATCGGCCGGTAAGCGAACCCGCTAACCCGGGACAACTGCTTTTAAGGCGGTTGTGCTGACCTCTCGACCACCAACGCTTGACAACATATTATATTTGCAGAGTGGACTTGGATAAATAACAAAAAATATAATATCTGCCAAATATCTACCATTATACTTTCCTCAGTTATTACTAGTCTTCGATCCTAAATTTTTATATCCTCCAAACATTTGAAATTATCATTTACAAATAAACTTTATAAAATTTGCAACTTTAAAAAAAAGCCATATTTGAATTTCAACAATAACATTAAAAATTATAAAATTTAATAGTGTTAAATATATATATATATTATTATCACTAATTTTTATAGTATTTTTTAAAGAGAATTTATTTTCTTCATTTATCCATGAGCAATATAATAGAACATAAAGTAATCATTTTATTAATTTGGAGGTGCGATCTAAAAAAAGTTAAATTTTAACATTAATATATAGAAAAAAATCTACTATTTAAAAAAAAAATCGGTGCAATCAGAGTGATTACTAAAATCAAATATTCCTAAGGCTAAAAATGACATATATTTATTAATATTCTAATTTATAATATAATTTATATTTGACTTGAATATTGCCAATTAAGAGAATTCATTATATTAATTTATTAACTTTTCTAACGTTTATCATGCTTGCGTTTTAATGAGTGAATTTTTTTAAATACAGTAATTCTATTTTTTTTATTAAATATTCCCCTCTTAATAATCAGTCTCCTCCTCTGTATTATTATTGTCAATTTTTGATGAGTCTATGCTCTTACTGATTTTATCTTTAATCGCCTGATAAGGTCTAGAAGAATCATTCTACCGCACCATAAACAGTTATTAAAAACTAGTTGATATGGCCCTGATCGTATTATCAGATTTGATTCATTTTTATATAAGTTAATAGAATTTGTCAGGGTCATCAAATACTAACTAATAAAGATCTAATAAAAATATCTACCTATTAGGTTATCAAGGTAATTCTTTTAAAATATCTAATATATTGAAAACTGATATTCACTAAGCATTTATTACAAAAACTACATTTTAAAATGTGAAATTTTTTTTTTTTTAAAGTTAAATTAAAATAATAATATCGAATTATTTTTAAATTAAATTTTAACTTTAATACACCAAAAATATATATTATTTGAAAGGGAAATTGTCAAAATCATAAGGAGTAATGCAATTGTTATGAAACCATGAGACTTATAGAATAGCAGGGCAACATTTCTTAATTCCAAAGCAATATATAGATTAAACATGAAAAGTCACAATTACATTACAACAGGTAGGTGGCAATGCTGTTAGATCTATGACATCATATAGAATGAGAAAAATAACAATGGGGATACGTTTGTTATACATGATAACTTAATATTTGTCTGGTTTCATATTGTGAGACCATCTGATAAAATCTCATCTCTTAATGGATGAGATATCTAAAACAACAAGTCAATGCTTTGTAAAAAATTCTTATAAGTGATAACAATACAATCACTTCATCATCCTTCACATTCTGGCTATATCTCTCAAAAAAGTATTAACATGGATTGAAAAAATGTATTTATACATCATAAAACTATCAGCATAAATATATTGGAGTAGTTTGCTATTAACTGAAAGGAGACCCTTTGATTCCTCTTGGAGGCCTTAAAGGAACTGAGCAGGACAAATTCCTAATGTCCATTCCATACGTTCTTGTCGTTGCAGCTGTTATTACTATGTGATTATTCATATAGTACACAAATATGGATGGGCTGCTCACTAACATGCATTAGCCAGCATGGTGTGTTTATTGGATTTTTACCTCTGAGTTTAAGATCAAGAAACACAATGGTCTTTCTTCTCAGTGCCTGATAAGGCAGAATGAATGTTTGTGTAAATGATAAATATGTTTTCAATACATATATACAATTATGACAGACAAAAATGAAGCATGGCCCTTATTCCCAGGATGCTGTAAAGTCACCAACCAAGGCAGCAGTTGGTGTCTGAAGGCGGAGGGTGCTAAGAATCCCCTGATTGTGGACCCAGGCTGCCATTTGATGACAACTTTTTATTTAGGTACTTACAACTGCATATCACTTTCAAGTGAAGAAAGATTGCAAGAATTAGAAGAAGAACTGTCTTATATTAAATGGGACATTATTGGACTTTGTGAAGTTAGAAGAAAAGGTAAAGAGACAATTGATTTAAAAAGTGGACACATACTCTATTATAAAGGCAAAAATATTGGAAATACAAGTGGAGTTGGATTCATTATAAATAAAAACTGGAAGAACAATATTGTGGAGATTGATGGTGTATCAGACAGAGTGGCAAGATTAGTTATACAACTTAATAGTAGATACCAAATGTAGATAATTCAGGTTTATGCCCCAACAAGTTCTCATAGTGATGAAGTAATAGAAGATTTTTATATGGAAGTACAAAAGGCTTTTCATCAGAGTAAACAACATGTTAGAATTGTTATGGGAGACTTTAATGCTAGAATTGGTAAACAAATGAAAGATGAAAACGCTGTAGGTAATTTTGGTTATGGTAATAGAAATGATAGACTTATGGAGTTTGCAGAAAAATAAACAACTTTATATTATGAATTTTTTTTTTAAAAAAAATGTTAAAAGGAAATGGACATGGAAGCATCCAAATGAAGGTACAGCAGAATTAGATTATATTTTGACTAACAGGAAATATATATTTCAAGATTGTAATGTTCTTAATAAATTTAACACAGGAAGTGATCTTGATTAGTAAGGTGTAAGATATGTGTTAATGTAAAATTAGAGAGACAAAAATTATTAAAAAAAAAACAATATTTATAGTTGATATTCCTAATCTTCAGAAACATTCTAATGAATTTAAATTAGAACTTACAAATCGGTTTTTAAGTATTAGTAGATTTTGAACGTGATTCAGATTTGAATGAAATTAATATAAAAATAACTGATACACTTTTAAAAACTGCAACAATGATAGCTAGTAGAAAAAAGCAGCAATTGACCAATAAAATTTCTACTGAGACTAGAGAATTTATGAAGAAAAGAAGGAATATGAAGATATACAAAAATGATGCATTAAAAGGGATTGAATATCTCGAATTTTGTAAAATGGTGCAGAAAAGAGTTGAAAATGATATAAGAAAGTATAACAGTGAACTAGCAAGGAAAGCTGTGGAAGAAAATAAAAGTCTCAAGAATGTAAAACAACATTTTGGTATTCGTAGGAAATTTATATCTGCAATAAGAAAAAAGATGGAATTATTATTAAAAAGAGAGATGACATCATGAAATTGGTAGAAGATTTTTATCAAGAATTATATAGTAATAAAGAATAAGTACCACCTATATCTATTACATCTTCCGAATTGCCCAGAATTTTAAATGAAAAAGTGAGACATGCAATTAAATGTATGAAGAAAGGCAAGACTCCAGGTAATGATGGAATTAGAATTGATATATTAAAAGAAGCAGATGAAGAAATAGAAAATTTTTTAGCAAAGTTATACACCAAATGTCTAAATGATAAAGATGTACCAGACAATTGGAAGAATGCAGTAATAATATTAATATTTAAAAAAGGTGATAAAGAAGATATTAGAAATTACAGACCTATCAGCCTTTTATTAGTTTTATATAAAAATTTTACCAAGATAATTACAGCTAGTCTACAGTGTAACGATCCGGAGAAGCGACTTAACGCAAAATGCACTACAGGGCGCCATCTAGGCATTTGAACCTAGAAAAATTTATAAAGTAGGCAGATACGTCACTCAAAAAAAAAAATTTATTTTTTTTTTAAATTTTGATTCCGGTCGTTAGCCCATGTCACTAGCTCAGTGGAATAGCAGAGATTAAATAATATAATCTAAGAGTATATATAAAACAAAGAATAAAATAAGCCACTGCCAGCAATTAACATACAAACATTTATTTATGCACATATATATAAGATTTAAAATTATTTTAGTATTAGTTTACATTTTAACATTTAACATTATTTTTAACTTTGATTTTTGACTTTAATTTACCTTTAATTACTATTATATTCTAATTTTACATTTTAATTAAGTTCGCACAGATAAATTTAGGAAAGCTTGTTTATAATGTTGAATATAGATCGGTTACATAGATTTCACGGTCAAAAACATTTCAAAGTAAACATAAACGATCAAAATACAAAATTATTGATTACTGACAATTGCGGAGGGAAATTTCTACGTAACCCAATAGTATTCATCATAAGATACTTGCATTGTCACCAATAACTTAAAAGACATCCGAATAAATACATTTTAGATACTCACCGTAAGGTATCATTATTTATCGAATGTCTATATATTTTGATCAAATATGAAAACCCAAAACATACTTAACCGATAACCAATCCATGCAAGCGTCTATAAACAACTTAAATTTAATGCATTTTTATTTAGGGTCAAGTATGCATAGACCACATAGATTTGCATTTGAAAATAAAATATTCTATCCCTATTTAACCTTAGGCTAAAATTCGCAGTCAAACTGGCATCAATCCATCTGATACATCGATGTATTCAATGTAATACAGAATACGGCAGCACCAAAAAGATTAAGAGAAGATATTGACTCTCATTAGATAGGAATATTACTTCTATCCAACGAGAAGAACAATAAAAAAAAAACTCCATAGAAAGGAACTGTGCTCTGCGTCTTATAATTCCTTCCATAGGCAAAACGGGAGAGTGCGGCGTATGAAGCGATTCTGCCAGTAGCGGATCTCCAATTACATCTACTAACTACATCAATATATCCAATCCATTGACCCAATCTAACAATGACACAAATAACCTAAGATTACCCTCCCCTAATATAACTTTACAAATCTATACAGCCATTCATGCCCGACTTAAGTTTAACATTTATATAATTAATTTAACGAAAAACAAAAAAAATCATGATAAAAACTTAAAGAATAAAAAAAATAAATAAATGGAAATGATTTTACATAAATAAGAAAAAAAATACATCAAATAACACTATTAATAAAGAATTTAGTTTGGTCAGATAGGATTCTATTGCATCATTTAATAAAAAGTTTTAAAATTTAGAGTTCTTATTGTTTCAAATGAATATAAAGTTCTTACGATTTTTAACACGTCCAACTTTATCCGTTTCTTGCCATGAACGTAAATTCCCACGCCATCCTAAGATTGATATTCTGTTGGCCGATTTATTTATCAATCCGGAGGTTTTTGTTTTAACTGGTCCTCCATGTAGAAAAACGATAGTTCATTTCTCTTTCTTTCTTTAACAGCTGACAGAATTGACAGTGCGTCTGTCAATTCCATCACCTCCAACTCTGTAGTACTACATATAGTCACATCGTAATAATCAATAATCAATCACTAATAATTTTCAACCATGTCCTTTTATATTCATTTGAAGGATTGCATTTACATTACGTCATCGATGCGATGATCCTTTTCGTTGAGGTCCGATTTCCCAATGGATTTATTTCATTTGCTAAAAGTTTCTATTGTTTTCCTCTCTGACCGATGTTTTTACATTTAAATGCCCAAGGCTGGTTTACATTTAACTAATTAACAATCATTTCCATTTCTCTTTAATTAACCTGTTTTCCAAATCAAAGATATATTTTTATCTCTAAATCTTTTTAAGTTTTTGTTTTAAAATACCTTTTCTATTTTTAATACAGTTTTATTTTAATAATTTTTTTTATCTGTGCGATTTAATATATACGAGTTTAAGATGATATTTAATTTCAATTTTTAATTCTTAAAGAAAATTTTTAAATGCGAACTTTTTGATTTACTTTCATGTTTAATAAATATAAAAAAAACAATGTAACGAACGTCTGTGCTCGTTACATATCAGTAAAGTTACTTTAAAAAAAATGATCAAAAAAAAAAAATATTTTACTTAGGGTTAGTAATTACAGTACATGATTGACGAAGACATTTACAAAACATCCGGTTAATAATTTTACAAAAAGACTATATACAAAAAGAAAAAGAAAATGTTTACTATCGCTTACCTAAGGACCATTTACGTTTACACCCCTCCCCACAAGAGTTCTATTTTATTTTATACATTTTATTTTTACACACGGCATGACAAGCAAGTTATTTTATAAATTATTTATTTAAGAAGGTTGCATTGAAGTAAATATATTTTGAAAGATAATGGATTTATACGTGCATATTTGCAGCACAATTATAAATACCACCAACCTATTTATGACTGATTAAAATGCTTAAATAGGATTACACTGAAGTAAATTCCCAATGGTACTCATCGTAAGGTACCACATTTCGATCATAAACTTACGTGGCTGTGCGCGCCTATACACGTTAAAGCATAATATATATCAACAAAAAAAAACATATCAATCGCAACCTTTTGACTTTCTTTTTAACGAAATACAGTTTAAAATTATTTATACTTTCTCGTGTTTAATATATGTGCTATTTCTTTCTGGCAGTGCTTTTATCAGATTTAAAGTATACGACTTTATGTAAACAGATAAAAATATTTCATTTTGACAAAATTTGCTCAGGGTATTTGTGGTTTATTAAAGATCGGCCCGTGTTGGTTCGCCATTGTAATGATCCAGAGAAGCGACTTAACGCAAAATGCACTACAGGGCGCCATCTAGGCATTTGAACCTAGAAAAATTTATAAAGTAGGCAGAGGTCACTCAAAAAAAAATTTATTTTTTTTTTAAATTTTGATTCCAGTCATTAGCCCATGTCACTAGCTCAGTGGAATAGCAGAGATTAAATAATATAATCTAAGAGTATATATAAAACAAAGAATAAAATAAGCCATTGCCAGCAATTAACATACAAACATTTATTTATGCACATATATATAAGATTTAAAATTATTTTAGTATTAGTTTACATTTTAACATTTAACATTATTTTTAACTTTGATTTTTGACTTTAATTTACCTTTAATTACTATTATATTCTAATTTTACATTTTAATTAAGTTCGCACAGATAAATTTAGGAAAGCTTGTTTATAATGTTGAATATAGATCGGTTACATAGATTTCACGGTCAAAAACATTTCAAAGTAAACATAAACGATCAAAATACAAAATTATTGATTACTGACAATTGCGGAGGGAAATTTCTATGTAACCCAATAGTATTCATCATAAGATACTTGCATTGTCACCAATAACTTAAAAGACATCCGAATAAATACATTTTAGATACTCACCATAAGGTATCATTATTTATCGAATGTCTATATATTTTGATCAAATATGAAAACCCAAAACATACTTAACCGATAACCAATCCATGCAAGCGTCTATAAACAACTTAAATTTAATGCATTTTTATTTAGGGTCAAGTATGCATAGACCACATAGATTTGCATTTGAAAATAAAATATTCTATCCCTATTTAACCTTAGGCTAAAATTCGCAGTCAAACTGGCATCAATCCATCTGATACATCGATGTATTCAATGTAATACAGAATACGGCAGCACCAAAAAGATTAAGAGAAGATATTGACTCTCATTAGATAGGAATATTACTTCTATCCAACGAGAAGAACAATAAAAAAAAAAACTCCATAGAAAGGAACTGCGCTCTGCGTCTTATAATTCCTTCCATAGGCAAAACGGGAGAGTGCGGCGTATGAAGCGATTCTGCCAGTAGCGAATCTCCGATTACATCTACTAACTACATCAATATATCCAATCCATTGACCCAATCTAACAACGACACAAATAACCTAAGATTACCCTCCCCTAATATAACTTTACAAATCTATACAGCCATTCACGCCCGACTTAAGTTTAACATTTATATAATTAATTTAACGAAAAACAAAAAAAAATCATGATAAAAACTTAAAGAATAAAAAAAATAAATAAATGGAAATGATTTTACATAAATAAGAAAAAAAATACATCAAATAACACTATTAATAAAGAATTTAGTTTGGTCAGATAGGATTCTATTGCATCATTTAATAAAAAGTTTTAAAATTTAGAGTTCTTATTGTTTCAAATGAATATAAAGTTCTTACGATTTTTAACACGTCCAACTTTATCCGTTGCTTGCCATGAATGTAAATTCCCACGCTGTCCTAAGATTGATATTCTGTTGGCCGATTTATTTATCCATCCAGAGGTTTTTGTTTTAACTGGTCCTCCATGTAGAAAAACGATAGTTCATTTCTCTTTCTTTCTTTAACAGCTGACAGAATTGACAATGCGTCTGTCAATTCCATCACCTCCAACTCCGTAGTACTACATATAGTCACATCGTAATAATCAATAATCAATCACTAATAATTTTCAACCATATCCTTTTATATTCATTTAAAGGATTGCATTTACATTACGTCATCGATGCGATGATCCTTTTCGTTGAGGTCCGATTTCCCAATGGATTTATTTCATTTGCTAAAAGTTTCTATTGTTTTCCTCTCTGACCGATGTTTTTACATTTAAATGCCCAAGGCTGGTTTACATTTAACTAATTAACAATCATTTCCATTTCTCTTTAATTAACCTGTTTTCCAAATCAAAGATATATTTTTATCTCTAAATCTTTTTAAATTTTTGTTTTAAAATACCTTTTCTATTTTTAATACAGTTTTATTTCAATAATTTTTTTTATCTGTGCGATTTAATATATACGAGTTTAAGATGATATTTAATTTCAATTTTTAATTCTTAAAGAAAATTTTTAAATGCGAACTTTTTGATTTACTTTCATGTTTAATAAATATAAAAAAAACAATGTAACGAACGTCTGTGCTCGTTACAACAGAGAACACTGGATTTCCACTAACCAAGAGAACAAGCTAGATTTAAAAGTAATTTTAGTACAGTAGATCATATCCAGGTATTGATTGAGAGAAGTTATAGCAAGGACAAATGAATATGAGATGTCATTATGTTTTGGATTTGTAGATTATGAAAAGGCATTTGATTCTATAAACATTTCTTCAGTGATTAAAGCATTGAATCATCAAGGTATAGATCCAGGATATTGTCATATTTTAAAGAATATTTATTAAAATGCAACAGCAATAATTAGATTACATAATGATACTGGGAAAGTCAACATTGAGAAAGGTGCAAGACAAGGTGACTCCATATCTCCAAAACTTTTTACAGCAGTGCTGCAAGAAGTATTTTGTGGATTAAAATGGGAAACTAAAGAAATGAAAGTAAATGGAGATTATTTAAGTCATTTATATTTCACATGTGATGAAGTTGTTTTTGCAAATAATGCTTCAGAGCTGCAGGAAATGTTGCAGGAGTTATCAGATGAAAGTAAGAAAGTAGGACTAAAGATAAATCTTAAAAAGACTAAAGTAATGTTTCATTGATTTGCTCAAAATATGAAAACAAAGATTGATTATGATGAATTAGAAGAAGTTAACAGTTACAAATACCTTGGTCAGATTATTAATACAGATGGAAACATAATGGAGGAAATTAATCATAGAATTAAACTTGGTTGGAGTGCTTTTGGTAGAAATAACTTGATACTAAAATGAAATATGCCTATGTGTTTGAAAAGGAAGGTTTTTAACAAATGTGTTTTACCAGTTTTTACTTATGGATCTGAGACTTGGACACTTAATAGAAAAGCAATA
Source organism: Epiperipatus broadwayi (assembly GCA_028023455.1). Lineage (NCBI taxonomy): Eukaryota > Metazoa > Onychophora > Udeonychophora > Euonychophora > Peripatidae > Epiperipatus > Epiperipatus broadwayi. The sequence continues at coordinate 535,992 of JAQFVV010006289.1, forward strand.
CAGAGACTTCAAACCACTCAATGAAGTATGGAGAGTATGTTGGGAGTAACAAGAAGAGATTGAAAACACAATGTATGGGTAAGACAACAAACAGGTGTTACTGACCTTATTGAAAAAATTAAAAGATTGAAATGGAGTTGGGCTGGACATATTGCTAGAAGAGATGATAATGATGGACAATTGAAATTTTAAACTGGATTTCAAGAGATTGTAAAAGACCCAAAAAGAGACCACATGTGAGATAGATGGACGAAATAAGAAAGTGTGCAGGGGTGATGTGGAGAAGAGAAGCTAAAGATCAGAAAAGATGGATTAAACTTGGAGAGACCTTCATCCTGCAATGGATTGATAATGGTTGATGATAATGATGATGATGAACTGGTGATATTATATAAAAAATACTTGGCAAGAAGAATACTGTGTTTGTCACAGATAACTAACTAGTTCTACTTCCATGTCAACAAAAAAAAAAGTACTTATTTATTGACATTTGCCTAAAAAAATTAAGAATTTTTAAACATGATCAATATTATTCTTGTTAATTAAGATACTTTATTGCTTCAAGAAGTCCTCTAGAATGTAAACCATTTCTCCAAGTAGTTGTTTTGCTGTTCAACTTCTTAGATAAATATTGTGATGAGTTCTATCTGCTGCACATCTTAAAATTTTATTGCTGTCTAGTTTTACCAAGTTGATCAAATTAGCATTTTGATTTTATGGTCCCACTTTAATAATTGCTGGTGTCTATAGCAATCGGAATCTGTATAAAAATTAGTACATAAGCATTGAAAGATGCTCAAGTTTGTTAGGGTGACAATAAGTTTTTAATTATTTTGTGCATATACTACAGCAAGACTGAAATCTTCATTCTAATGTTCCATTTATTATTTACTAGATTATCTAAAAAAAATTGTTTTTCTTTATTATTATTATTATTATTATTATTATTATTATTGGTTCCTTTTTTATCTGTCATTACATTATTTCCATCTGTGTAATAATTTTTTATGCCAAACAAAGCTCTGATAAATATTTCCAAGACTTTTCATCAAATAAACTTGAACATATATGCCACATGTTGACTGTTTTGTATGCATTTGTAATTAATTAATGGTATTAATGTATAACTAAATAGAGATGAATATATTACATTTAATGTTTCAATATTTTTTACTTTATTTGAAGCAATTTAACTGATCTGAAAGGTAATAGATCAAAATCCTTAAATATTTCTTGTCAAGAAGATAGACTTTGCATATTAACTCACCAACTATGTTTAAGTTTTTTTTCTATCTATTGCTCTAATCTTCAGGCCATTCATAATTACTTCTATTTCCTTTCTTTAAATTACCAATCAACTTTTTTCTTTTCTTATGTCTTATTTTTATATTCATCATGGGAAAAACCTGCTAAAGTATTATTCCCAATTTTTTTATCTCTAAGTGTGTAGCCAATTCAATTTATCTTCTGCTTCCTACTTCTCTCATTAATACTAATCATTTTTCATTATAAATTCCTTTAATTTTTTCTAGGTTTTTTTCCAAATCCATAATTTAAATATTTCCTCATCCTTTTTTTAATAATGCAATTCCATGTCAAAACATTTTCTAAACAAAATACTGACAAAATAACTTCCAACCTTCATCAAAAAAATTATAGGTCATTACATTTTTCACTACTTCCATAAGATAATTGATATTCTAATATTTAAAATCATTAGCTTCTTCTACATTTGTTTACCTGCTTTGCCTTTAATTCTATTTGAATTTGAGAACAATACTCATAAAAAGAAAGTATTTGATAAGACTCATCAATTGGCTAAATATAATTATTTGATTAAGTTTAAAAAGATTTGTTTCCAAAATTTTCTGTAAATTATTGGCTAAAAAACTTACCTTATAATTGAAGAACCAGATTTCATATTACACTATTTACATTTATTTAAGACTAAAACTTTGTCTATAATAAAACATGAAAAACTAGTGTGTTTTCACTACTACAATAATTTCAATAATATAATTTCATATTTTTTCTTATTAAAAGCCATAGAAATTAGGTATAAATTGAATTAAAACTGACAACAATTTTATATAAATAATTTTTAAAATAATTATAATTTCAATACATCTATACAAAATAAAATCTACCAATTATTACCCAAATAAAAATATTATGGATCATTTTATAAAAATCAAAAAAAAATATTTTGATGCATTTTCAAATTTTTATCTTAACCAAATTATATATGTGAGATTTAATTAAAACATCTTTTATCTAAAATATTCTTTGAAATGACATTTTATATTTTAAAGATATTTCTAATGTGTAATGTTATTTGGAACTGAAGAAAAAATGTATATCACATCACACAATTACCATTTGTTATACTTACACAAATTGTTAAAACAATAGAAACTCTCTTTATATAGTAGTGCCATTAGGGCAAGCCATATTAATTAATGACTATCAGAAGGTTTGCACATCAGAATCCTTATCTATTGCCTACTCATCCAAACTTGAATTGAAAACTTACTGTTTTTATTTTGTATTCATAGCTTTATAGTTAACTAAAAAGGTAAAAGACTGCTGGAGAATTACAGTAGATCCAAAAATCTAGGTGCAATGCTCTCAGATCCAAGGCTCCTCACTGATGAAAGTCACAAGCTAGAAATTAGTCTATGGATATTGAATGAGTAGGCACTAGGTAGTGATATTATGCGCAAACCTTCTAGCATCCATTGATTATTATGACTTGCACTGGGTGGCACTACTGTATGGGCAGAGTTACTACTGTTTTAAGAAAAAAAAATTATTGAAAGGTAATTAGAAATTTAATTTTAATATTACTTTCATAGTTCATACTGACTTTATAAAAACAAATGAAAGTAAAAATAATGTGTTATTGGAGAAGATTCAGACCTCTCCTTCCGTAATATATAAGAATGAAATAATTTATATGGTCACATATAATTTATAAACTTTTTTTTTACTTCTTTTATATATTATGAAAATATTATGTGTGAAAATAGTTTATAAGAAATTTTTTAATCATACCCTTGATGTGTTGAATATGCAAAACTACTTTCACTTTTTGCAAATCTCATTGAATGAAAAATTACAAGATCAAGAGCATATATAATTTATTTTATGAAATCCTGTTGCCATTGATAAAAGTTAATTAAGTTAAATAATTGTACTTCCTCTTGATGTTTAACTGTGAAATAAATATTTTTATTGCATAAATGATGAAATATGACTTAATTTCATGATATTTATATCTTTTTATTATAAGCAATAGACATAAATGAAATTTTTTTAATACAAAACTATTGAAAACTTTAGAAAATATGCAAATATATGAATATTATAAATAGTAAAATGCACTAAAACAAATATACTTGATACACTCAATCTCAGATATTTAGGTATTGCAGAAAACTCATTAAAACAGTGAGAATATATAATTTAAAAGCATCAGCATTAAGTGAACAGCCATTATTGCTAAAGTGCTATCATATGAGATAGCATATACAGAATAGAATCATTATTAGTGGTAAAATTTCAGTAGACAAATAATTGGATGCAATCAGCATGCCATAGTAATTTTTACGTTAAAAGATTATTCTACAAGATAAAAAGTTTTTTTTTTTTTTTATTAAAAAACATAAAACATAAATAGTAATATAGTCAGATGTAGAAGTACAATAATTTTATGTTCTTTTAGAAAGATGTTATTATTAATTAGAAATATAAGCTAAATGAAAAATGGAGGCGGGGGATAAAACATTTAAAACATTCAAAATTAAAATTTTTTATGCATATTTAAGACAAGTTTTAATTTCTTTAGAAATGAGAAGCCAAATACTACAGATCATAAGTTTGTTATATAAAGAAAAATAATGTTCAATGAAAAATTTCCAATCCCAAAAATGGAATTAAAAAACAAATAATAAAAACAAAAATCTTGAGGGATTTTTTATACGAAGTGATTAAGAATTTCTTTATCTGAGTTATATAATGAGGCGATTAAAAAATTATTTGGTTAACTCTTAACCCTGACATAAAGGTGTGTATTAATAGATTGATTAGAACCAATAATAAATTCTGAAAATAAAAACCTGTCATGTGATTGTTTATAATATTTAAAATGTTTTTTTATTAATAACATTTTTATTTTCCATCTAAAAATAAAAATTGATATTCGATCACATTATTATATTATGACTGTAACTAAACTAGCCACCATCTTTTATTAGTTAACTATCTGTCAAAGTAAAATATAAATTTAATATATAATTAAAAACCGTAGAAAGTTTGCATTATAGTTGTAACTCGATTGAAAAAAATTGTATATGGAATAAAAAATTAAAATACTCTTGTCAAATTAAAAAAAAAGAAACCTTACAAAAAAAAACTTGATGTTTCTCATCTAATATTAACACAATAACTCCTGTGGAATATCCATCACTTCCTAAAGCATCAAACAGCAAAAGATTGAAATGTTTATTTAGATAGAATCAAAATATATTTAAAGCACTTCAGAATAAAATACTTTTAAAGTGAAGAAGAAAATGTATGTAGTTAAGAGAGTTTAATTAAAAGATTGAACAGAAGAATTAAGTTTGCTTTAAAAAAAAAGAGATAATGTATCAAGAGATGCATTGGTAATTAATATCATAAAAAACATAAAAAAAGTCATAATAACTGTATTAATAAAACAAATTGTTTCAGGTTTTCATTCACTTCCAGAAACATTAAATAATAACAAATATATTTAATTCTTTAGCTTACATACTGTATGATAAAATAAAAATTAATGTCATTTATGGTAAGCTTGATTAATCAATGATTGCCCAAGGGTAATGTATTTAAATTCTCATTTCCAGATTAGTTTCTCAATTTTCCATTATTAATGAGACTTCATATTCAAAATTGAAAATAATGCATTTACAGCATCTAGTAATAAACTTATTTTATTATTCAATCTGAAAGCCTGAAATTGAAAGCGTCGTAAGCTTTTGAATTCTAGCCAAAATTACTATAGTTGTCACTAAAATAGAAAACTGCACTTATTTATTATATATTACACAAGCTACAAATTAAGAGATGCATTGTTATTATTAATATTTCTATTCAAAGATAAAAAGGTGGCTGTAGTTAATAAAGAGCTGAGAGTAAAAATGTATAGTTATTTAACCTGGAGTCAAATCTATGTACCATTCAAACAGGGTGGCTTCTGTTCAAAGCCTTAGGGAGTTTTGAAATCAGACTTTTATCTTGAATAAAAAATGTAAATGAATATAGTTTCTAGATTTGCTGATGTTTAAGTTTTAAAATTATTAATTAATACATAAATTGCAATTTTAATTATTACAACGTGATGTGTTTGGTCTGAATTGCAGGTTTCAGGCTCAAACCAATAGTGATATCAATAAAAATATGAATATTCAATAAACATAGTTAAATGTAGATAAACATAGTTAATACTGTGATAGTTGTGCCAGACTCACTTCCAGTGGTATATATTAGCTTACCTCATGAGTTCTAATTGAGACTTTTCTATCTATACTGGACAGCTTGCCTCAAATTGGCTGTAGTCTTAGCAGCTTCCAGTCCTATCATGGATTTGCCTCACTGTGTAAATGTAGTGGTAATCACTATAGTAGAAACACCTTCTCTGTTGGAAGTGGTTTCAATTGAGAGCATGTTCAGTCATTCAGGTTAAACAGATGTTTTCTCTCTCTCTTTCTTTCTCTTCCTTATTCTGTTTTGCCTCCAAAAAGGCTAATTATTTGTTGCCAGATCCCCTATCTTACTGGAAGCAATCAGATTCAGAGAGCATCATTGCATATTGCCCTCTATTAACCAATGGCAGGATTTTATACACATGTTTACACATTGGTCATATTTATGTTTTACCCTTTGGCTATGTTTATACATTGGTTATCCATATATTTACACATTGGTTAGTGGCAATGAGTATTCAATCCAATTAGGTAAAGAAGAAATCTGGACTAGTCTACTTCTGGAGGCAAAGTCAGATATGACACAAACTAATAATGATCAACTACTATAAACATAAAATTACTGTGTCATATCTGCTCTTGACTTCAGAAGTGGACTAGTCCAGATTCCTTCCTTATCTGATCAGATTGAGTATGCATTGCTGCTAACCAATGTATAAATATATGGACAACCAATGTATAAACATGACCAAAAGGTAAAAACAAGTATGGCCAATGTGTAAACATGTGTATAAAATCCTACCATTGGTTAGGCTCTTTGAATCTGATTGATGCCAGTAGGATAAGGAATCTGGCAATAAATAGTCAGCATTTTTGGAGAGAAGCCAGAAAACATCTGTTTAAGCTGAATAACTGAACATGCTCTTCATTGAAACCACTTCCAACAGCAAAGGTGTTTCTACTAGTCACTAACTGAAATGACTGTACAGTGAGGCAAGTCCAAAATAGAGCTAGAAGTTGCTATGACTATGGCAGACTTGAGGCAAGCTGTTTAGTACAGCTGGAAGATTCATTTAACAAACTTGAGGCAAGATAAATATACAGCTGAAAGTGAGTTCAGTCAATCAGCATGACCATCACTGTACTAACTATGTTTATCTACATACAACTGTATTTTGGGAGTATTCATATTTTTTTGAATATTTCTGTTAGTTTGAATCTGAATCCTGCAATTCAGCCAAACATAACCCATTAATTTATTTATTCCGTATACATAATGGTGAGTTTTTCCATATTACAATGAAGCTATCTTTATTGAAAAATAAATAAAATCTTTTTCATTGCATAATCTTTTACAAACCGGTCTCAGGTTACAGTAAAAAAAAAAAAACTTAGAAAATGAATTTTCATTTCAGAGAAAAGATGATATAATTATTCATGAAAAGAATGACAGTAATTAACAGATTAAAAGATAATAAGGCTGCGATTCTTTTAACTTTATTACATAAATGATGAAGTTAAATTATATCATTCTCTATTAAAAATACTGATTCTTAATTGACAGAATTCTCAGGACAAAAATACGTTTTTTGTTCTTTAAAAGTCTTAACACAATTAAGTCAGAACATAATAGTAATATAAAACATTTTCATACATTATTAACTCTTAAAATTGTAAAGAAATAAAAATATACAATTTAATGAGAAAATAAACAGTACTTGTGAGTTTTTAAGTAAACCAAGATGGCAACCCGTATTTTTGATAAATATACAGTTTGGAGGGTCTATAATCTACCGAAAATGTGTTAGCTGTTAAATTAAAATAAAATTATACAGCAGTTGTTAAATTTTAAAAAAAGGTATAAATTGTGTTAAATTCTATTAAGAAGCTTTATTTCAAACGACGAATCCTACTTGTATAAATTTTATTTTTTGCTAGTTATAGAAAATTGAAATCTTGGTCTAAATGCACATTATAATCGGTAAATTTCTTTCTTAAAAAAAACCTCGTTTGGTCTATTAGTGAATAACGAAAATACACTTTATTTTTAAAGGAATACAAACATTTTATCCATCACTGGAATTTTATACAAATTTAAATAATAAAGTAGCAAGAGTTAATTAATTAATCTCATTCATTTGATACATCCATTTTTATCACATTTTATCTTGGAATTAAAAAAGTAATGAAATGAATGAAAGAGGAAAGTATACTGGAATATATTAAACAATATGAAATAACATTGATCTGCTGACTTTTACCACACATTTTCTTGACTATTTTCAATTATCAACTGGAAGAGTTTTCAAATAAACTTAATAAATGTATGTTAACAAATCAATTGCCACTAACCACTCTATATCTAACCTTAATTTATAAACATTCTCAACATATCTGTTTTTCTCCCCACAGATTATAATTTAATTAGATTAACAATTTCTTTTTTATCACTAATAATTGAAATTTTCATCACTCACTTAAACAAAATATTCCATATGGTTACTATATTTTAATTGATAATTTATCAAAGATAATAATTATTAATTTCATGATTAGATTCTGAGTTAAATTGTTTCTATATCAATTCTGAACCATATTAACACATTACATTAATCATATTGAATTTAAATGGTTCTCTTAGTTTGTTCTATAATATTCTTCATTAAAATATGATTAAACATTCAAATATGCTTTAATATTTCATTTCATTTTTACCCTGCATAATTTTGTATAGTTGGTAGAACATCCAACTTGAGGTTTGGGAGGTCCCAGGATTAAGTTTAGTGCTTGCAGATCTAGTACTCAAATTTCTTATGAATTCCTGAACAGGAAAGCCATATGTGCTTTTTATTATCTTATTGCCACCGGAAAAAAAATAATGCTATCAAAAACTATATGACTCATTTCATAATATTGTACAAAAATACATTACATAGAATATTATAAATATACTCATGTCAACTGAACTGATATGCAAAATTAAAATTTTACTGCTAATAGCCAAAATAACTTCAACAAGTAAACAATACAATTTTAGATTATTTCAAAAAAAAAATGCTCCTCATCACAGAAAATAGTTTCTGTGTATAGCTTACCAATCTTCTGTATACTGAAATTAAATCAACTAGTAAGAGTGACATAAGTATCTTTATCATCAAACTAAAAACAATAATTACATAAACTTTCTTCTAATAAAACCGTAAACTTATTTGAGTTAATCAGATTGACTAAATATTATATAACAGTTTATACATATTGCATGCAAATATATAATTCAATAAACAAATCTTATCTCTAAATAAAAATGAAGATTAGATATACTCCAACATTATATTTATCCAACTACTTATTAAGAATGTACTTGATTATAAGATATCTCTTAGATAAATTTTATTATCAGGTTAAAATAAAATATTTAGTTATGCACTTTATATTAGCAGTAATATGTATACAACATGCCTTCATATCATTCTAAAAAATAATTCTTTACATAAAACAATATTATTGATATAAGTGCTAGGAACACTGAATAATAAAAGCTTAAGAGTAAAAGTTTTATTATAGCATGTTGAGAACCTTTTAATATCTTAATCCTAATATCATATTCATAGCACCAACTAGTGGATGAAAGGATTATGCTTTTATCCACAACACCTTCTATACTCTTAAACCTTTCTTACTTCATATTTCTAGCACTTATATCATTTACAAATTGTATAAGAAAAGTAAACCAACATAATATAAAATTATAAAACGTTTTAAATAATGTCATTCCAATGTAAACAGGCTTTAAAAGAGTTTTGATTATGTAATCATGCAAAACAAATAATTCATTTTTTTACTTGATATTTCTACACTTGCAGGAATTTTTATAAAATAAATATACTGTTCAAAAACTTTATAAGGATATTTTCAGCTTTTTACATTACTGAAGTCCAGCTCAAAACTTTTCATTTTTGTTTGACTTGCTTACAGTATATAATAACATATTGTGACATGAATATACTGATCTTGAGCATAATACATTCTTATTACAACTTTAAAAAAGACATCTACATTGGACTATAATAATGACATTTGTATTATAATAAAAATAATTAATGTGATATTAGAAGAAATATCCATATTTAAATTCTCACATTTGTTCATCCCATTTATCAAATAAAACATCAACTTGGAAGATTTTTACAGGAAGATCTCTTCACTCCGATTCTTCAGGAAGGTCCGCAGGTGTGAAAAGGTTGAAGACTACTGATGTAGACTATGACATTTAACTGCTTTATTTTCTTAATTAATCAATAATGGCCTCTCAGTTAATAACATATATTTAAAGCGCTCATTTTTTTTTGTATGTGACACTAATTTTCCAACTTATAACATATTGTATGAATAACCCTTTTATTTTAACAAATTTAAAATATAATTTTGCTAATTAGCATTGCAATAAATAAACTAAAATTTAAACATTATATGATCTTGCAATCTTGAATGTGCATATGTACAATGTTTTTTTTTTCTAGAAATGTCTTCTGATTCTATTTAGACATTTACTTTATTACTAACAGTTGTTGATGTGAATTTTTTGTCCATCAGATTGTGATACAGATTTATTACAGACTATGTAAACATTGATAAAAATTTTAGCAAATACAAAATACATAAAATCTGACTTAAGTCAGAATAAAACATGATTATATATTATCTTTTTATATATTATTGATTTCAAATATAACAAAGAAATGAAAAATCTTAGATTTTCTTCTTTCAAGTAACACATGGAATATTATTATTTTTTCCTGAAAATGATTTTCCTAAAAATAAAAAAAAACATTTCTACTGGATTACAAACAGCTATTATAAAATAAAATATATACCCATGGTTTAAAATTCAATTGATAAATATGTAGATGTTAAATACTGTACTCAAAGTCTAATTGGATTACTAGATAAAAAAAGCTATGATGAAGCAATAACACTTAATCATCAATGATGATAATTGGTCATTGCTGTAGCATCTCAATTTTAGAACTACACAAGAAAATATTCCCATAAAATAAATCCACAAAATTGAAATCAGATTATATATATATATATATGTTTATCTTACTCTCTATCAGTGACAGATCTATATCAGAATATGATTAACTCATTATCATCAATACACTATGTTTTAGATGGGAGATTGCCTTTATCATGTCTTGTGCTCAAACGTCATTTGATTCACCAGAAACGAACATTCAATTATTTTTGCTGTATTTTTATATTGGACTATTTCCATCATCTAATATGTGTGTTGAATGTCTTTAGAAAAGTTTAATTTTATTTAAATATTCCAAATACATTCAACTGTTAGTAATATCACAGCAAACAGGTGAGTATATGCACCAACTGTTAGTAATATCACAGCAAACAGGTTAGTATATGCACTAACTGTTAGTAATATCACAGCAAACAGGCTAGTATATACCTAATGCTCTGGTTAGAGCATTACCTTAAAATTCAATAATCAAGAATCTAAGGACCCAGGTTCGAATCCCATGCTAGTACAGTCACTGGTCAAGCCAGCAACACCTGAAGAAGAGGGGAGAAAAATATCTATTGAAATGTTGTGCATATACTAGCCTGTTTGCTGTGATATTACTAACAATTGGTGTATATACTAACCTGTTTGTTGTGATATTACTCACACTTGAATGTATTTGGAATATTTAAAAAAAATTAAACTTTTCTAAAGACATTCAACACACATATTAGATGATGGAAATAGTCCAATATAAAAATACAACTAGAACACCATCATCACAAACCTTCAGGAAAACATTCAATTATTTTATTTTATTATCATCAATAGAATTAATTCTATTAATAAATATATGAATACATATTTACAGTTTGATTTATCAATCTCTCAAATAATTTTATGCCCGTAACGTAATGTGCCGATTTTACAATGAATATTCATTACATGACATATTCATTACATATATAATTATGCTTTAGTTTTTTTTAAAAAAAACAACACCAATTTAACTCTTTAGTTTCAGTTGCTAATTTTAGATAATTTGATATAATACATGTCATGAATTTCTTTTTTTTTTTAATTAAACAATATCTTTCTTCTTTTATTATTTTTATAATCCACCCAGAGGCAGAAGTAAACACATCATGTGATTGATAGTTTTAAAATAAAATAAAAAACTGGTTGGTTATAAATATTTGTTTTTCTTTTAATTTTTAAGAATTAAACATAAAAAATATGTATATATAAATTAATAAGTTAATTTATTTTTAATTATTTAATAATTAAAAACACTTACACAATTAGAGAGAAAAAATACTAAATTGCTTCAAGGCAGGACTGTCTACATATGTAATTAGATTGTTTACTTTATTTGAGTTAAAGAATTAATAACAAAATAATGCCTTGATAACTTTTTTTTAATTACAAGAGTTTTAAAAACATTTATAATTAGTTGTCAAACAAAAAATTCAAACGGCATTTTATCTTAGAAATCTTGGCAGCAATGCCTGTTAACATGTGTACAAATAATTTAATTATGAACATAGTTGTAGTATTTGCGGAAGTCCTGTTAAATTACTTCAAAGCCTGATGACTGTTACAAGTTCCTGCTGGGTGGCATGCTTCTTGTTGATTGGTTCATCCGATTGTACTATGGTATCTTGATGTTGTTTATTTCTTTTTTTAATTTTCATACATTATTCCAAACCTAAATTGTTAATCTTTTCATTATTAACTTTTTAACATATACTGCGGTTCCATAATTTTCTTTATCAAAGTTTTAATTATATCTTTTAGCATATTTTTTTACTCTAGTATATCAAGATAATGTTGTATATATGTAAGAAGATTAAACAATGAAACTACATATGTTTTTTTGGGAAAAATAAAATATTTTTAAACTATTATTATTATAATTCTCAGTAAATATAATCTATAATTTCCCTGTTTCTGTTCAAAGATGTTGATACTGATACTTGACTCAAGCAATTGAAAATATTAGTAAAGGAATCCATTTTTACTATTTACTTCATGTGATAGCATTTTTTCTTGCATTGACTGTAGTAATATAAATGAAAGCATTTATAATAGATTAGGTTTAATGTTGTTATGTCTTCCCTGAGGTGAACTTGCAAGTAAAAATGCACTGCTTATTCTAAAAGAAACTGCATTATCTGTTTTTACATGCTCTTTCTAAAATCTGTCTTTTTTATGGTATTTAATTTTTTTTTATAAAAGATGAAGAGCAGTCTAATGCTTCACTTTTTAATATAAAAAATCAGTATATCTTTTTTAGTGTCACCCTACATCTTGTCTTGTTTGACTTAGGGGATCTATCAGTATTTAAGATTTAGACAAAAATATTTTTAGGGTCTCTAGATACACAAACTTTCTTATCAAGTGCACTTTGAATGTAATGGATATTTATAATGTATATAAAACTATGATCAAAAGTATTTTATTCTGCAAATTATAAAGGAATGATCACACAAAAACTGTGATTGGGTAGATAAATATTCACCACCTTCATGATGCATGAAAATGTTATGAATAATAGAATAAAAAAAACATAACACAAAAAGGGTATTCAGGCAATAATATGACATTTTGTAAAAAGAAAACAATTTAGTATAATCATTAACAAAAAATGATAAGATAGCAAAAAAAATTGACTTAAAAAATTAAAAAGGCTAAAAAATTATGAGATAATTTAATGAACTGATGAAAAAATTCAAATTGAGAATGAAATTATATTGAGAAATCTTCAAAATCAAATAGTTTATTAATTTTCTCAAATGCTAGGCCAGGGGTCAGAAAATTGCTGCTGGTGAGCCCAATGTGGCTCTTTCAGCCCAATCTCATGATCCTTTTTATCTTAATAAACACATTTTTATTTTCTCTTGTAATTTGTAAATAAACATTTTGATGACTTTAGGAAAGGAAAAATGCACATTACAATGTTGTTTTTTGAAATCGCCTTACTATAGAATAGTAATTATTGTATATCGTGAATATTTAAATATTAGAGATTTGTGAATAAATCAAACTATTAAAGTAATTTTTGTTTTTATTTATTTATTTTTAAGAGAAATTTTATTTTCATTTTCTATTAATAAAATGTTTAAATATATTGTACCAGTCAAAAAACACACATCGATCCAACAAACCCCTAAATACAGGTAAAGTACCTTGAGTCCAACCACATACAAGATATATAACTCAGGTACATCGTGAATTCTGCCCTATTTACCTATATCCCCAAGTCAAAGATCTAATCAATAGCCTTTCTCGACGATATAATCGAATTCCTTTACTTTCACCATGCCGGCAGCTGGGTCTTAAAGCATGAGATTCAATTTTTATTATATTTAAAAATCAAAATTTATTTAAAATAAAAGTAAATAAAATGATTCAAGGCACACTGGAAGTTTGGTTTTAGTTATATATGTATTTAAAAATCATTAAGCATTTTACATTAGTATAACTCAAGCTCTTTAAAAAGAAACAAAATATACAATCTTTAAATTAACTTTATAAATCATACAAGTTCATGAAGAATTTATATTAGCAGTTATCTTTTACATTGTTTAGTTTATATATTTTTACTTTTGGTTATAGTTATTTTCCTTTAAAAATAAGACAAAAATAATTTTATAATTAAATGATCACGGATTTTAAAATTCCCCGTGCACATTTAGTACAAGCTTGTAATATAGCAGCAGATTTAAGCATCTGCCTAATGCACATATATAAGAAGGACTATTTTCATGAATTCTTTATACAAGATTAAAAAAAACCCCATTTCTATTGAAAAAGACATTGATTAAATAGACGGTTGTAATAAGACTAATTTGACGTCTTGCTCCATTAATATATATAAAAAAAATTGATTTTATTTCTCTTTATAAAAATAATAATTTAGATTTCAAATGACTAATGTTTGATGACATTAGTGGACCTTGCTGAAATAGCTTATAACTAACTTTACAGTGATTAAAACTGTAAGCTGTTATAACAAAAATAGATCAGTTAATTATCAAGTAAACAAGCCACTTTAGTTGGACTTACAACTAAAATCAACCTATAAGAACTATACCATGAATTAGCCAAAGCCAAATGATTTTAACTAATTACAAAAACAAACAAAAGAGTTGATTACTCAGATCGAAGATCCTTTAGTAGAATCATTTCCCTATGGCTTACGTATTAGATAGGCAAAAGAAAAGCAAAATAATGTCAGGTTAATAAATATCCAAATGCAAAGGAGAGAAGAAAATGTCTCAGAAACATACGAGCTGGATTACGAACATGTATGCCTATTCCAACGAAGAATAAAAAGGGAAATCGATATGTCCACATTTTGTGTCCATATACCGATAGGAGATAGGTCTTACAGAGAGTCAACATGTCCGCCTATATGGTTACCACACCTCCTAACCAACTCTACCTCAACCATGCTATCCAATTCACAGAGTATGTGAAAATGGAAGCTAACTCTGAATCACCAAATCAATGACGATCTTAGGTCTGTCTATGATATTCCAAGCATTCTTTATTAACTCGAGATATTATAATCATTAAATACGAATGAATTATAATTAAATAGCCTTAAAATGATCTAATACTGCATAGAGACTAACCTGCATAACCAACTACTTTATATAAATATTTAGTGTGCAAAATCATACATATAGAAATAAGGAAATGTATTTCTCAAATAAATCCCCCCTTCCCTCTTTCCTAACTTGAAAAAAAGGCATGATAATTAACTGACGCTATCCAGCGGCACTATTACTAGGTCAAAATCTATAGCATATTACTTTTTGTTTTAAATTGCAGAAATATAAAATAATAGAATCCCATTCTGGGAAATCTATAATAAAAACTGTTTAAAGAAATATGGAATGTTTGTCTTGACATATATATATATATATATTCAACATAACTTCACTTGCAAAATAAAAATAGATCAAAATTACTTTATTTTAAAATTAAATCGTTCTTTGTTAATATTCCCGGCTAGTAAAACATAATTTGCTCTCTTAGCAAATTACTCTGAGCCCCCGCGAGTGAAGTTTGTCAAAATAATAAAAAAAAATCAATGCATGAAATCTCACGCTAAAATTACTATAAAACAAATAAATAAATTCATATTTAAATAATTAAATATATTAAAATTTGAAAATTATGGTGAGCTTGAGCTAAAGAAAGATTATTATAATTTAAAAGAAAAGGTTAAAGAGACAGTTAAAAGGTTTTCAATAAACATTAACTTTTTACATTTTAATGTTTTAAAAATTATATTTGCATTCTAGTAATAACCTTGTAAAATCTGGATGACTATTTTGGTGTTCCCCAGGATGAGTTCTGCGAGCGAACGTTGATGGCTTGTGGCATTTGAGGGCATGGTTCCAGCAGCAGTATGTCAAGTTTCATGTCTCAGGAGGGAAACAGGCGGTGAATTTCCCTTTCTACTACTCACTCATTATGGTATGGAGATTTCTACAACTTTCTTTCTGTCTGTGTCTGGTCTTCTTTTTTTCTCAAAAGGGCCACTATTTATAACTTCCTACTCGTATTCAATTTCTGCTGCCTCGTGTGATTTTCAATGTTAAAACAATAGCAATTATGTTTTTATTCTAATTTTAGAAAGTTTGTACCTCAATAAGGATCAATAGATTTTAGTATAATTTTATGTTAGTTTTTAATTTAGATAATGATGTAGAATCTCTACTAATTAATGAATAGAGATTCCACAGTGAATTGATTTTGGTAATTTATCAATGCTTTTAATTTAAACATTTATTTTCAACTTCTTATCGAGGTACAAATCTTTCCAAAAGGCCATCTTGGATTCTTAAACTAAAATAAAGCATTTTAAACATACATATATAAAATATATAAAAAAAAATTCAAAATTTATTACTTGCATTTTTTTTTTTTAATAATAAAAATGGAATAACACTGTTAGTACAATTATATATGTGTGTGTATATATATATATATGATCCAAAATAAATTTTAGGATTTATTCAGGATAGTTAAAAATATTTTTTTTAGAATAATAAAAAAAAGCAGGTTAGTTAAATAAATGATTAGGTGGGTCAGACTGTGAAACGGCAAATCTGAATCAGATTTACCATTTCAATATCCACAGCCATTCAGAAATTTGTATTTTTCATAAACATATTTTTCTTCTTCATTCTTGGAGGAAAGGAGATAAAATGACTCTTTGTGATAACTGGTTATTGATACCAATGCTAAACCAATTATATAATGTTCTACAGCCAACTTTAATGAATGTTTTAAACTATTCAAGGATTTGCAATAATAAAAAGCATAAAATATATTATTTAAAAAGTCAATTTGAAAAATTAAAATGGCATCTTTGCAGTTAAATTGAAATGTTCCAAAATAAAAGACAGACAGATTTTCAATGGCTTTTTTCTAACAACCTCCTCTGGACCAACCCTTAGCTTAGAGAAACAATGAAAAAGTCGGAATTTTTTACTAGACTTGTCACTACTGAATGTTGCAAATTTTATTTGCTTTCCTTTTTAATTTATTCTGTCTAAGAATAGTTATATTCTCATTTGCTGACCTAATATTGACTGATTACATAAATTGGTTATAGGTAGCTAACAGAAAAATGTTTGCATTCATATTCCATTTTATGGCAAGTGGGAAATAGATGCACCAACGATTATTCTAGAGGCATTTTTTTCCAAATGTATACAAATACAAAAATTTCATAACAAAAACAAAAATGGAATATTTTTTACTAGTGTTTTTCTCCATACATGAAACACATACTAGTAGAGAGTATAAAACAAGTGAGGGTATAATCAACTTACTGAATTTATTCATGTTGTATAAGAATCCAAAAAAATCAAGGTTTAACTCTGCATTACACTGGTCATGAATGAAGTAACACAAAATGGAACTTACTGCAATGAATTTAAAAGTATAATAATTAAATATGGCAATCAAAAAACTGTAGACAATACATCAAACCTTGTCAAATCAAGGAGTAATTGGTATAAAGAATATGAATATATTATAACTAGTTTATATGTTAGAAGAACAGGACTATAATAAAAATGCAATATTCTTGTTGAGAAAAAAGGTTAATGCTCTAGAACAGTGGTGCCCAACCTTTAACTTGATGCGAGCCAGTTGAGAATTTAAAAAAATTTGGGGAGCCACAATTATATATTAAATTTTTTATATTACATTTATAAACATGGTACTTGGGTACTAAACCTGCAATGTAGGGAGATAGGTGGGGGGGGCGGCCTATTCACATTGGTATCAATCCGCCGTTTCTAATGTGGCCAAAATAACGTGTACACGGATCTTTCTCGATAAAAACATCAATATATACAGCAAAATATATATGTGTACACGAATCTATCTCGATAAAAACAACTATTTACAGCACTAAACATCAATATATATATATATACAGCAAAATATATATGTGTACACAGATAAAAACAACTGTTTACAGCACTAAACATCGATATATACAGCAAAATATATACGTGTACATGGATTTATCTCGATAAAAACTATTTCCAGCACTAAACACAATATATATACAGCACCAAACCAAACGTCTACAAGGATCTTTCTCGATAAAAACAACAATATATACAAGAGCACTAAACACAATATATATATAGCACCAAACCAAACGTGTACAGCAAAAAAAAAAAAATGGTGTAATATGTTAAAAAGAAAAAAAAATGTAAATACATTTTATTTATTAAAAATTTGGTAACATACATATAAATTACAATTACAGGAAAAATATATTTTATTTAATGTGAAACCTGACACTGCATATCGTTATTGTTTGTATTGTAAAAATGTTTATTTTTTAGTGTGTGCATGAGCCATCAAGGAACATAAAATATTTTATCAATTTTTTTGAAGAGTGCAATTCGAGCCACATTAAACAGTTACGCGAGCCACATGTGACTCGCGAGCTACGGGTTGGGCATCCCTGCTCTAGAATATATATTAATAATAGAAAATACTATTGTTATAAAGAATATTTTTTTCATTATGTTTGTTTTGTAAAATTTATATTACATTTTATTGTAATGCGCATAAAATTACCTATGTGCATATATTCTATTAAATTTAACATTTGCAAATTTGCAATGGCTGTTAAATATGCAATGTTAGATTACATAATAATATCTATGAAGTAATAATCTTTATATTTACACCTTATAATAATTATTTACAAATTAGACTTTTTAAAAGTCATTTTAATAAACTTGCAAACAATGATCTCTTGTATTAACACATGGACCAAATAAAAAACATCCAATTCTTAACATTATATGTGCATAGTAGAGTAATTGATATTTCATAGGGGTAAAACATTATACTAGTAGAGATCCTGGTAAATTCTCAATATAATAAATTCACAACTTTAGAACATAATCTAGATATAAAGTATATTAATTCCACCTGGTTTGTAGATTAATAATGGGGGGGGGGGATATTGCCTATAAGTCTATTAAAATCCCTTTTAGAAAGTTTGACTTGTAAAAGATTTTTATGATGTGTGCATATGGATATTATTTTTTCAAGAATATTATTATATATTCTAATCCTAAGTGTCACACATGCCATAGAGATTATTAGTTTAAAGAATTATTAAAATCAATAAAATTTATACAGGTATAAAAATGAATATATTTGGATTCTATTTTATGGAAGATCTTTATTAACTGTCTATAAAGAGTCTATATCAACATCTGTTTAAATTTGAATTTTAACCCATCTTATATAATTTTCTAAATGTGGCATCTGTATAAAAACTAAAAAAAGTGTAAATATCATATTGAAAATCTAAATAAATGAAGGATGAAGTATTTTCTATTTTTACATATATAATTTTAAATGCTTTATTTAATAGTAATTTGGCAGGATGGCTCAGTTGGTTGGAGCATTACCTTAAAATTCAATTATCAAGATTCTAAGGACCCAGGTTCGAATCCCATGCTAGTACTGTCACTGGTCAGGCCAGCAACACCTGAAGAAAAGGGGGAAAAAATACCTCTCGAAACGTTGTGCATATACTAACCTGTTTGCTGTCATATTACTAACAATTAGTGCATATACTAACCTGTTTGCTGTGATAGTACTAAAAATTTTTTGCTGTGATATTATTAACAGTTGGTGCATATACTAACCTGTTGGCTGTGATATTACTAACAGTTGAATGCGTTTGGAATATTTAACTAAAATTAAACTTTTCTAAAGACATTCAACACACATATCAGATAATGGAAATAGTCCAATATAAAAATACAGTTAGAACACCATCATCACAAACCTTCAGAAAAACACACACACACACACATATATATATTAGTTTGTCTCCTTTAATATGGTTAATAATAAATTACATAACTTAAGAATTAAAATCCAACTTTTATGCTTATTTTAATGTAATAATTAATAATATTTTTAAAAGTATAAAATTTCAAATGCATTGAAATTTATTAGCAATATTATAAAAAAAATTATATGTGTGTGTTTGAGAGTTATCTTCCTAGCATGATGAGTTATTCCAATTCATTAAGAATACATATATATATATATTATTTATCTTGAACAATGCTTTAATATTAACTAAAGCATTTAATTTAAAATTTTAAATTTCCTCAAATTAAAACAAAGACATTGTTTGTGCATGAAAAGCAATCAAAAATTAATAAGATCTAAATATTATCATGCACATAGACACTTTAATCTTCATTAAATAAATAAAAAAAATAGTTTCAGCAATTATACTTTAAAACAAAGTTGACAGTTTATTAATAAATTTATATTTATTCATAGTTTATAAGCTTTAACAAAATTGTTTTTTCTGACCCAAGTCATTATCATCTCTTAATTAGTAACTTTTAAATTTGAATATCATTGTCTTTGATTTCAATTTCCAGTTTTGCAATTCTTAATTTTATTATCCTATCTTTTATAATACATATTAATTAATTTCCAAATTTCTTTTTATATAACTGTGAACTGTGGAGAAATACATCATATGGCTGATATTTAAATTGTTAGAAAACTGATTGATAAAGTACCTCTGATGTAAAACAGAGGCAAAACTCTTTATACAGTAGTGCCATCCAGTGCATGCCAGAGTAATCAATGGATGCATTGTATAAAATTCCTATCTAATGCCTACTTATACAATAACTCCAGATTAGTTTTTAACTTTCTACTCTGGGGATATTGGATAAGTAGTCAGCACTAGATAGGGATTTTATGCACAAGCCTTCTTGCATCCATTGATTACTCTGGCTTACACCAGGTAGTGCTAATGTATGAAGAGTTTTGCTCTTTTTTAACAACTTGCATAAGCATTGCAAATAGTGATCATGTGATGTTTAGTAGTATAAATGTTTCTGATATAGTTTGAAATTACAGACAAAATATATTATTACTAAATTATCTACACAGCATCAAATATTAGAATTAATTTATCCACACAGGATCAAAATATTATTAATAAATCATCTCTCCATTTAATCATATATTTTAATTGGAAAAACAACATTGGGCATTGTTTATTTTAACCAATATTAAAAGTAGCTATTATAATTACTAAATTCTTTAACAAGAGCTGAAGGTTTTGTTTATCTCAATCTTAATTATAAATTTTAAGTTTTAATGATTTGATATCAAAAGTTATACTCTAACTATATATTTATTTTTTTAGAATAACTCATTATAACTGTTTAAATATAATTGTATATCCCTCTAGTATCCTCCTTCATATATGAAGAGGATTGTCTATAATATTTCAATGTATATTATTATTTATTACATAATATTAGAACTTAAATAATCATTCGTTAGATTAAAATTGAAAGAAATTTTATACATATATCAAATATATTTAAAAATAATTAGAAATTATTGAGTGATTAAAAATTTATCATTTCTAGTTAAAGCACTGTAGACAATAGTCCTGATATATAAAAAGAGAGTAAGGTTAAAGAGATATCTTTTTAACTTTAAAAATTATTATCATTTGCTGACACTTATACAATTATATTTAAACAATTGGAATGACTTAATTTTAAACATTACATATAAATATTTTTTATTATTTATTACATATATTTAATTATATGCACACATTTTTACAATTCAACTTTACAAGTATATATTTAAAATGAATTATTACAGAACAAATATATTCATCACAAATGTATCAAAGTTTATGTTGTTTATTATCTTTATAAAATAAAATATCTGATATTTCTTTTTTTAAAACAAACAGTATAAATTTATTTTAATAATTATTTAAAAATTCTAATAACAGACTGATTCATTCTACTAGCCAAAAGATACATTTTACCCTGTTCAGCCTACTGCAGTTGCTAAATTGCCAGTTCAAGAGCTGTATATTTTACAATAATATATCAGGTGATAAAAAAAAAATTTGTTTCGTCAAATAAATAAACCTGTTTACATTTTTTATTGCTCAAACATTACATTATTTCCTGAGCAAGTGACTATTTGATTAATTTTTATATTAGCATAGCTGCCTTCCAAGCAGCTGGTCGGGTTCGCTTCCCGGTCAACGCTTTGACATTTAAAAAAAAATTAAACTTTGAACAGATTAATGATCATTCATTTCCTTTTCAATAATTTGTGCCAAAATTATAATAGAAAAAAATTTTAATTAATAATCTAAAAATAAATTATAATCCTTGAGCATTCTGAAAGATTGCTACCCACCTCTTTTGATTATTTTAATAGTGTAGTCATCCTTATCTTCTGATCAGTTTTATTATGACCACCACTTCTTTGTGTATTATCCCAGTCTTAAGTATTACCATCCAGGAATAACAATTAAATCATTTACTGTAAGATACTAGGTGAATGTTATACATTAAGAAAAATTAATCTTAATTACTAAAATCAGTTTTCTCTTTGTTAAAATCGATAAAATAAGAAACTTCAAATAAGTATTTTTTTAACAAAAAATAAAGTTTTATATTTTTATATATGTGCCATGATATGTGAGTTTAAAACATTTTTTTTAAAATTACCTTTTTGAAAACATAATTACATTTGTGTGCATGTATGCACACACATGAAATCTGTTACATGGAACATTACAAAAATATATTAATTATGCAGAAGGCACTCCCCTGTCAAGAGTTTTAAAAGCTTACATGACTAATATAAGCTTAGAACATATTTGTATATACACAAAACTTTACTGCCTGTGCTTGTATCAGGACTTGAATTTATGGTGTGTCAGGTAATTACAGATTTTCAGTGCTTAATAATAGTAGATTTACATTTTTTCATAATAAATATATTAAATAGAACATTAGAAATGTTTGATATCAACACTACTATTGAGTACTTATCTAAGTGATCTGCTTATAAGACATTAAATAACACTGTTAATCTTTGCAATTCTTTTAAACTATAAAATTATTCTCCACCTTTGCTTTATAATTTCAGAAAGTTAAATAATTTTAATGTAATTAGTTTCAATTTTAAAACATAACTTTTAATATAAATTAAAGTGATATTAATTTTGTATAATTTTTAAATTTTAATATATACTTTTTTTGAAAAAAAAATTTACATATTTTTTTTTTTTTTTGCAATTTAACAATTATTAATAAATTTATAATAAAATGCATCATTCTCTTTTACACTTTTTTAGAAAGTCTTATTTTATTCTAATTTTTGAATTAGTCAACTTGTCTGAAATCATATTTTACTTTGTAAATGTATTATATGCTTATTTACATATAAAATATTTACAAAGAAAGAATGAACTCCAATGAAGGTTGCAAGTTAATTGAAAGAGGTAGAAAATTAAAATAGAAATTACTTTAAAAAGTGCAATAACTGATGAAACTGAACATTTAAGGGAAGTAGAGACATTTATTTTTATAATAATGAAAGTTCTGAGCAAAAATATTTTATAATTATTGTTCATATTTAATACTATGTAGTTTTTTTTAAAAAATATATATTAATATCATCACCATCATTATTAAAGCTACTCATTAACAAATTTGGTCATTTTAATTCCAAAAAAAAAGATGAATAAAAAGACAATGAGTAAAAAAAAAATTTAAAAATGAAGTTAAGATTAGTGAAATACAAGTATAATGTATATATTTTATCTAAATGTAATTGAAGGGTATTTGAACCCAGATTTTCAAGCTCCCTACAGTCATCCACTCTATCTAATATAAATTATACACATGACCACATACATGTGAAAAAGATAAATGATCTCCAATATATGTACTGAAGGATGAAAATATGATTGCAAATATATGATTGTCACAGATAGTGTGGAAAGATTGGTGGCTGTCTGAGGGAATAAAAACAGTAAGTAAAAGAAAATAAAGAGAAAATAAATAAAATAATTATTAATTTAGTCTTAAATATTAATTTAATAGTAAAAATATACATATTTATATAATCAAAACATAAATAAAAAGGTATTAATTCCTCCAAAATCTTTTTTTCAAAATTATTGCAAACTTCAATCCTTGTTTAGAGAATATTGCAACTAAAAATGTTTTTTATTTTGCTTTTCTGGGGGAAAATAATACTGATTAAAAGATGAGTACAAATATTTACAGGCGTTAACTTAAATACTAAGTATCTGTATTGAGTAAACTTTATAAGATAATTTTATTAATATATTAAAAAATTTTAAACTTATTAGTTGAAAGAAATATTCAATCTGGTGTTTAACTATTGCAGCCATTTTATTAAATGAAAACTAAAATTATAATTTATCCAAATGAATTATAACACATGAAAATAAAGCTTTATGTATTTTTTATTATAAAAACAAAAGCTTAAATTATTTTAATGGTAATGCATTATAATGTTTTATAAGTAAAGACAAGAACCATTTGATTAATGATATATATGTAATAATAGACTATATATCTCTATATAAATTGTTTACATTTTTATTTGGAAGATAACTCTTAAGCTATCACCAACCTCAACCTGTAGTCAAGGCAACTTTCTTTAACAATAAAAGTGATATCACCTTTATTTATGGTTTGATATATTTATATAAATACTAAAGATTGCTAAATACATAAAAGAAATAATAGATTGCAAATTAAATCAGAAATTGTTTGCAAAATTCTCTGTTTTATAGTAAAATTAATTATATAGAGAACATTTAATTTTTTTGAAATTATTAAATATGTAGAAATAGGATAACCATTAAATATTTTAATTCAATTTCATATAAATCTGATGATTTGAGCTGCATGAATTTGTTAGCCCTTCTTTTTCTATATACTTTTCACTCAGATGACATGACATTGCAAAATTATATACAGTGAATATACTAAAAATAAAGTTGAATTGTTAAAAAAAATCAGTAAAAATCTGAATATATTTTCAATTGTACATGGTATGGAAAATCAAAAACTTTCAGTTCTAAGTTAAAATTTTATTTCTATTAATTTAAAGAATAAAACAAAAAAGTACAGCAGTTTCTAATGATAAAATTCTATTGTTTAATAGATATAAAAATATACTTGATTTTATAGTCCAAAAGCAATGAAATTAAACTTGGTTCTAAAAGATTATTTCCCATAACAAAAGAAAGATAAAATGTTTTTGTAAATTCTAATGTCAAATCATTATTTTATTAGCTGATATTAAAAAAGTAAACTACATAATCAATTTCCTAACTGTAATACATTTTTACACAGAATTAAATCACTTCTTAAGTTATACAAATTTTTCAATTGTCCATATAATCCAGAAACAAAGAAAATTATGATTCTATACAGAAGTTATTTTCATTAGTAAATAAAACTGATAAATTTTATATGATTATAGCTTTTAACATCAGATTGTTAAATTACTACATCATTCACAATTAAAAGAATAAATGTGTTCAGAATTTAGCATAATTTTATTGAAGAAGTTAAACTTATTCTTAGGCTGTATGGAAATGTAATTTTCTACAATAATAATTTCCAAAAGCAAAGAAATAACTGTCTTTTTGCTAAAAATTTATTTTCCGTAACAAATGACAAAGTTTATATATCAGTAGCTTTTAATGTCACATTGTTAAATTATTGGTAATCTAATATTCCTACATTAACCAAGATTTAAAAAAGAACTTGATCAATTACTGTCTCATATTTGAATTTTCTATATATTATTTTTAAAAGCAAAAAATCTGTGATTTTTCTATGTTAAAAATTAATCTTAAAAAAATCAATAAAAGTTGTTTACAATTTTAATGTTTGTGCAATATTATGTTAGTCAACACTATCTTTAACACATTTTAGAATGAATTTTAATTTATTCATAACTTTAGGAATATGTATTTATTCACAATTCAGCAACTAAAATTAAAACATTTGTGATTCTATATTAAAAAAAAATTTTTTTAAAAAAACTAATGTTTTTTATTTTTGCATGAGATTACATAACTCTAATTTGATATAAAAATATGTTCTCAAAATATTTTTTTTTATAAAAAAAAAGTTGAATTATTAAAAAATTGTCAATTTATTTGTCATTTATTCTCAACTCTGTACAAAATAAAATCCAAAATTTTGAAAATTATCTGCTAAATGTTTATTTTAAAAATGTAAACAGGAAAACAATATTTATGAAATGGTCATTTTTTTGATACACTGATTTTTTTTTTAATAAGCATACAAAAAGTTTCTACATTTATTGTAAATTTTTTACTACTTAGAAAACAAAATTTCAAGTAAATGTAAGTAGGTGAAGGGATTCAAATATATTTTTACTTGATTCTTTTGAAATTTTAAATTAAACATGACTCAATGTATATGTAAACAAAGAGAGTAAATCACTCCTCCCTAGGCTGTAAATGTTGAACAAAGAATCAAGAATAAAATGTTTTAAGTAATAAGTATCTACTAAATAAATTTTAAGCATTTATCTTTTTATAATCACATTTATGGTATAATAACTGAAACACAGGCTTATTCTATACCTGTGTCTATATATGTAATATATAGGGTATATGAGCACAGACTTTCAGATGTCCCATCACTCTCCACTCTATCTAATAACACCGATACACTCAAGCACATATATGCTGAAAAGATAAATAATCACCAATATACGTATTTCATGCTAAACCAGCAATCATCAGTTGGTCCAGATATATATATATATATGTGTGAGAGATGATAATCTGGACCAACTGATGATTGCTGGTTTAGCATGAAATACATATATTGGTGATTATTTATCTTTTCAGCATATATGTGCTTGAGTGTATCAATGTCATTAGATAGAGTGGAGAGTGATAGGTCATCTGAAAGTCTGTGCTCATATACCCTATATATTACATATTTATAGTATAGAAAAATAGTGCAATTTGAATTACAATACATTACTCAAATTTCTGTCACTTACTAATGCATTTCTTCATAATCAAATAAATATAATTAATGAATTTAAATTTATTTTATTTTTTTATAAATTACATTTAAATTATTCTAATGCATTAAATTTTCTTTTTAATCAATTTCCATTTACCAGTATAATTACATGTTTATATTTAAATAACTTTATAGTTTTCTAAAAAGTTCTGAATTCAGGCTCAATTTTAAACCCAGGTTTTCAGATTAATGTAAAATAGTGTAATATTTTTTAATGTATTATTTAATACATAATGAAGTTCAGATTACTGCATTTCTATTTAACTGTATTGATTATGTTTAAGAACTGTACACTTTTTGTCTGTATTATTTGCTATAAGTAAACACCTAAAAACTTACAAATGGAAACAAAACATCTATAGATAGATTTTTTTCTATATAACAATCAGTAGTGGCTTAGTTCAAAGTAATCCATCTATGTAAGGTATGCATGTTCATATTCAGTGACTGGTTTCAGTAATTAAAATGGAAATTATTTTCAATGAGCACATTATCAGAAATAATAAATGTGATATTGAGTGTTTTATAAGCAAAGGAAGTTTCTACAAGAGATTTTTTTTAAAAAACTTACAGTAAATTATTAAACTACTCATATATATTATGAAAAAGTCATTGAAAATAGATAAATAGATACTTCTGGTATCAAAAAAGTGACTTTAATGCTTTAGTTTTGAGGGTTAATAAATCAATTATAACAGAAGAGGAGAACTTCTAGCCCTCAAAAGTTTTCAATATGGCCCCCAGATATATTTAAAAAATGAATATAATATGGCCTTGTATAAAACTTCTATTTAAACACACAGTTCCAATATTAAATTAGGTACAATAATTCAACAAATTACTACATATTTAATCTATGATGTTGGAGGAATTTTCTTTGCTTTTATAGTGATTTTTGCATACTAATTTTATATTTGCAAAAATAAAATTAGACTTTTACTTGGTTTTATTATTATTTTGCATTTATTTATTTTTTTATTATGATGGCTACATCGAGTAAGATATAAAAAAAATTGTCACAGAAAATTGTGAATTTCAATAGAAATGGATCAACACATATTTTTTTATTTAACGAAAGAGTAAATTAATATGCCTAATATGTCTGAAAAAATATTTCAATTAATAAAGCACACTATTTATTAAATATTCTGGTTACAATAAAATTGTTGGGAAAAAAAAAATATTTGAATATGGTTATTAAAAAACCAAAGATGCCAAAATGTATAAGTTCTGAACTGAGTTCAGACCTATATGACTATATGAGCTAATGAGCTTGGATTGAAAATATTGTGTTTTCAATTTAAGACACATAGTTTTGTAGTTGAGTAGAGATAAAAGGTGGCTGCTGAAAGGTTGCATTAGATCCTAAGATCTAGATGCAGTGCTCTCAGATTCAAGGCTCCTCACTGATGAAGGTCACAAGCCAGAAACTAGTCTGGGAATATTGGATGAGTATGCACTAGATGGGGATTTATGCACAAGCCTTCTGGCATCCATTTATTACTTTGGCTTGCACTGAGGGACAATACTGTATGGGGAGTTTTGCCTGTTTAAATAACAGTTATAAGCAAGCATAAAAAATGGTGATCATGTGATGTTTATTGGCTTAAAAGAATTAGTTACAAGGGAAAATAGGAAAATTGTCATTTAAAGTCAAACAGTCATTAATAATGATGATATTATTTTATTTTTGATTCACAAAAAATGTATGGTCCTCATTTAAAATGGTCAAGTTGAAATTGGCCTGACAGCTGAAAAAGTTGCTTATCCCTAATAATTAAGAATAAATTAATTAAATGTTTGATCAAATACAGCTGACTAATTTTTAAGTCAATACTTTTCTGTGGCTCATGAAATATATTATAAATATCCAAATAGTCCTTAGTGGAAAAAGGTTTCTCATCTTTGAATTAGACAAATGTATCAATGTTAGAGATTATGGCAAAAATAATCACTTTTTTAAATTTGTATTTTTTTTTTCTTTTTAAAAAGCATTTATAATTTCTTTCCTGATTATCCTTTATGTGATTAACATAATTTAAAATGGGAAATTATTTACTGTAAAAATTATGTTGTAAAAAAAATAAAATTATTTTCAAGTTTTCATTTATTAATTTAAATTAGCCCAATGTTATATGAATATTTATGAATTCATTATTTAAATATTTCCTACATATAAAATTTGTTTAAAAAAACAAATTAGTATTGTTTTTTTAGTTATTCATTTATTTTTTTAATAAGTATTTTATATATAAAAGGTTTTTTTAAAAAATAGCAATTACTTATTTCTATTTAAATTTTTAATTTTCTAAAAAATTCACTGAAAAAATTAAAACATTACTTACTTTTTATTTAATTTTTTATTTTTCTAAAATTGAAAATAAATTAATTAATTAAATAAAAATTTTAAAAAGTGTCATGTAGCTACACTATGTTTAATATTGTAATAATTATAGATACTCTCTCTTGCAAGCTATAATGCTGTCAATAAATAACACGCTTTACGTGTTGCAAACAATAAAGAATATTGTGGGCCTATCTACCATTTCATCTTTATATGCTTATAAGCTTTTGTCTGCTAATAATGTTGGAAATACAAAGTGAATATTATATATCAGCTAGATTAAAATAAGGCATAAATAATTTTAAATTATAATTATTCAAATAGAGGATGGAGATTCAATATCATTTTTTAAATATTTCTATAATAGTGATAAAATATAAGCTTGTAAATGTAAATATCAAATAAGTGTAGCACATTATGTATGTAATTTAAACAAAAGTAAACTAATCCCCTGTGAGCTATAATGCTATGAATAAACAATATACTTATAAATCAGCAAATAAGAAAAAACAGAGTGAAGCTACCTAACCTATTATTTAATTCTTAAACACTTGTTGACTTCGAGTTTGGTTGAATAGATAACCAAAAATAACTATAAACTAACTAATAACACTGAGCTAGCTTTTGGCAAAATAGTGTCAATGAGTGTTTAAGAATTGCATAATTTTTTGAAATAATTAATAAGTTTTTTAAGTGTCATATCATCGGCCGGGACGCGAACCGCGCTGACCTCTCGACCACCAATGCAAGACAATAATTAATAAGTTGAGATTTACTATTCTATTAGTAAATAAGCATTTATTTTATATATAGCGCAATGTTTATAAATTGTAATACATTAAAATCAGCCTTTCAAGCCATTGTGCATGCGCTTTTTATGAGTGTTAATAATAAATAAATGCTTTCACTCCCAACACATGTTAATGAAGTAAAAGAGATATTAAAGTTAATAACATAGTCTAGATATTGAGATAGTAGAACAAACTATTTAAAAAATGAAAAATAGTGGCAATCTATTATCAATGACAATAATGTGATAATGCTTGCTTATTGTACTCTATTAACTATTTATTTTTAATCCACTTTTGAGCAGAAAATATATGTAAATACCATTAAATACATGCTGATATAATATATCCAAGATATGTATGTAAAAAAAGCTTAAATATATGTAACAAAGTTGGCTCATCAAGCCACACACAATCATGTGAATGAATAGCTAGTTAGTCATCTGTATCAATGTCTAGAGAAAATCAGAAACTTCCTTGTCACTATACATTTCATCCTGGAGCTGGGATGAGGTAGTTGTTAGTTTTTCCTGTGTTGATAACCTAATTAGTTATTCATTTATGCACTTATGTGTCTATTGATGGGCCAACTTTAATATAAAACAATAGTGTATATTTTTATTTTATATTGGTAATTGCACAGGTATAGTGACATATTTAAATTTAAAACTAACTTGTATTAAATAAATCATCATTACAAGTTTGTGTATAGCCTGTTTTGAAAGTTTTCTAAAATTTCACAATATCTATAAAAATAAATGAATCAAAAAATCTGATTTTACAAATCAGATTATATTTCTAGATATGTTTTCTTGGAGCACTTTTTAAATTAAAAATATTTCTTTATATTTCAGAGTATTTCTAAACGTAATTATGACAATTAAAAACGTATTTTTTGAAACGATTTCTGCTTTCATATGAGTGCCTATATATATATGTGTGTGTATATATATGAAGAGCCATAATGATAGGATAAACTTTAAAGAAAAGATTAATTGAAGGAGAAAGAAGCATTTTGCTGATACATTATGTTGATATGAATTATTTTAAATATTATGAATCTATTTGAAAAAAATATTTTATCAATGGGTATGCAAGATTTACCTATTCATTGTTTTAGGAAACATTTTGATTTCTGATTATTTAATGATGTAGAAGAAGACATCCAATATTTAGTCTGTCTTGGAAACAATGAAAATTCACTGTGACTTTGTGTGGGTACATAATAATGGTTTATTAAAACAAAAGAAACACCAAGTTAAATTAGATTGTTTGCTACTTCAATAATATTATGATTGTCATTAATTAAACTTTACATAAAATTATTATTTCATACAAATATATAAGTAAAATAGCCCTATTTACAAAATTATGCAATTTAATCTAACTTTTATATGTCCTTATTCATGTGATTAATTAAAGAATATGTAGTGAAAAAATATAAGTTTTTTTTTAGATATACAATTGGAAAAACAAGAATGGAATTAAATTGGTTGTTTCATGTAGTAATCTTTAATAAAAGTTTAAAATGTATATTTGGTTTTAGAAATAATGTGATAGTTTTAAGTGTAATAAATAATTAGCAATTATCATTAAGATATTTATTTACCGAAGGAAATGGAAGGTGTTGTCATAATGGTCATAGCAAAAAGTTTGACATTTTTTTATTAAATTATGATACTTTGATAGGTGATAAATACTGAGAAAATATATTGAGTCATATAAAATATTATAATCAATTGAAGAGATGTTGTTTCAACAAAAAATGTATCTTCCCAAAAAAGTAAATATTTCCCAATTATATTTAAAAAATTATTAGTAAAAAAAGATAAAGAGTAACAAAAACTTGTACTCTTAATGATAACATAAATAACATATTTGTAGCAAATTTATAATAATATATAAACTTAAGTCAATAATTGTAGATACATACATTTATAAGTACATAAATTATTTGATAAAAACAAGTACCATCAAATTTCATTCTAAAGCTTCATAAACTCTTTTGGCAAATTTCATTGTGATTAAATAATAAAAATACTTAAGTAATCAAATGATTTATCACTCACAGAATCAGTGATATTCCAAGTTTCAGAAATGACAGAGCCATACTGTGATCTGTGGACTTGGTTTTTATTACTTTACTAGATTTAAACTATGCTCAATAAAATTAGTAAATATCACATGATCACCATTTCTTATACTTGCTCAAGTTGTTAAAACAGGCAAAACGCTCCATATAGTAATATCACTCAGTGCAAGCCAGAATAATCATAGATACCAAAATGTATGGTTACTGAACTGAATTCAGACCTATATAAGCTAATGAGCTTGGCTTGAGAATATTATTATGTTTTCAATTTTAGACTAAGTAGTTAAGTAGAGATAAAAAAATGGCTACTGGAGGGTTGCATAAAATCCTAAGATATAGGTGCAGTCTTCTCAGATCCAAGGCTCCTCACTGTTGAAAGACACAAGCTAGAAACTAGTCTGGGTTATTGACTGATTAGGCACTAGATAGGGATGTTATGCACAAACATTATTGCACCCATTGATCACTTTGGTTTGTACTGAGGGACAATACTGTATGGAGAGTTTTGCTCAGTAAAACTAATCATTATTAGAGATATTTTAAATGTTACTTTAGAAAAAATTATTAGAGAAACTAGATTCTTTGTTGTAGTAGTAGTAATAGTAGTAGCAGTAGTAGTAGTAGTAGTAGTAGTAGTAGTAGTAGTAGTAGTAGTAGTAGTAGTAGTAGTAGTAGTAGTAGTAGCAGTAGCAGTAGCAGCATAGCAGTAGCAATGGTATTATTGTTGTTATTATTATTAATTTGAAATTGTTTTTTTTTATAATAAATCAGATACTCATTCGTATGTTGACAAACTGTCACATGCTAAATTAACTAATTTATTGTCTAATCAGAGTAATATTATTTTTGTACTTTTGTAATGTGGATTTTGCTTTTTGCACAATTTCAGAATATTTGTTTTTCTTTAATTGCTAAGATAACTGATCCTATATTGGTTAGTAAGAACAAAAAGTTGTTATCATAAATAACTGATCAAATAATTGAAAAAATTAATTTGAAAAGGAATGTTAAGCATTGTGGTGGTGACATGAAGAAATTAGTATTATTATACCAATTTAGAAAAAGGGTGATCCATTACTTATTAGAAACTACAGATCTATTTCAATCATTTCAATTATTTTTAAGCTGCTTGAAATGGTTCTCAAGAATAAAATGATGTCTTTCTTAAGTGAGCATAGAGTGACTACTGTGTATCAGTATGGTTTTGTTGCTAAAAAAAAGTATTAAGATTCTATTATAATTTGACACCTTTGTTAGATGAAATGGTCTTAAGACTGCAGCCATATATTCAAATCTTCCTAAAGCATTTGACTCTGATCATCATAAAATTCTTCTTTAGTGATGATATTCATATATCTTTAGAGGCCATTTTATTTCTTGGTTACAAAGTTATTTAAAGGACAGAAAACAGGCAACCAA
Source organism: Epiperipatus broadwayi (assembly GCA_028023455.1). NCBI lineage: Eukaryota > Metazoa > Onychophora > Udeonychophora > Euonychophora > Peripatidae > Epiperipatus > Epiperipatus broadwayi. The sequence continues at coordinate 569,604 of JAQFVV010006289.1, forward strand.
AATTCATGGCATTATTAAGTGTTTTTAAATTGATAAATCATGGAGTTCACAGGGTTCTGTACTTGGTCCTATGTTATTTTTGATTTTAATTGATGCTATTTTTGCATTGCCTTTGAATTCAGTGATTTGTGGTTTTGCTGATGATAAGTCTGTCCTTTGATGCTGTTTCATATAGTCTTCTTGAGCAAATGATTAATAAGGATTTGGCTTTAATTAGTAATTAATTGACTTATGTTAAATTGTTTGTCAGTCAATTGTAATAAAATGAGAACTACTCTTTTTTCTTATAAATTTGTTTCTCATTCTTTGAATATTTATTTTTTAGCCAATATAGATTGTATTGTAATAGCATTTGAACTTTTGGTAATATTGTTGTTGTTGGTAATTATTGTTATTTGGAAATGTTTACTGATTCTTGATTATCTTGGTCAAGTCATATTGTTTGTTTTCGAGGTTACATAAGATTAATTATTTATTTTATTATTTAGTTAAATTTTTGCATAGATCTGTTTTTTTAACTATTTATGAGTCTTGTTATCAAAGTTTATTGTCTTATAATATTTCTATTTGGGATGATTGCACTGCTTATTACTTTGCCATTATTATGTGTTTTACAAAATTACACTATACATATTATTTTTGGAAAGTCTAAATCAACTTTGGTTCAGAATATCTATGATGGTGGCTGAGGATTATCTTTGTTAATCTTTATTAATATAGGGTAATTATTAATATATTTCATTGTCATTCTCTTTTACGTGCAAAAATTTTCAAAATAAATATTCAATTAGCTAAAAACTTTCAACTGACATTGCCTGCTTTTAATTTGGAAAGTAGTCATGGAAAGTTCAGTTATAATGGTATTAGGTTGACTTTACTGGGGTCTTTGATTGCATTAGAATTGACACACTACTTAATATACTTGAGAGACTCAAAGCACCTACAGGATACCTCCAACTTATAGAAAACCTCCTACAAAATTGAGAGATGTTTCTCTTGATGGATGGCAGTTTCTCCAGGAATTAGGCCCTGTGTTTCCATCCCATAGGGCTTGACACTAAGCATCCTCCTCTTTACAACCTATGTAAATCTGTTGCTGCTCAATGTCGAGGCTACCTTCCCAGGGATAGCCATTCCTTTACCTTCCCAGGTATAGCCATTCCTTTACTTGGAGAGAACATTCACCACATCTCCTACATGGATGATGTGGTGGTGTTTCTTTTTTCTTGTGATGAACTCAGACTTGATAAGCTCCCAGACCAATTTTCCTATGAATTTTGTTTGAGGGTCAATGAAGGCAAATTGGCCATTTGGTCTACCTTGACAGGGAAGCAAGTCCTGGGCAGATTCTAAGTGGTCTGCAGAGCTTCCTTGGTTTCCACCTTGCTTCACCCCTCTGGTATGAGGAGAAATATGGAGAATACATTACTTTCCAAGATTAAGAAAGTAGTCACCTCATTCAAAATTTACCTTTCCTTGGTGGCCAAAGTTGCCTTTCTTAATTCTGTTGCATTTCCAAAAATTACATACTATCTTTTTGGATTTTCCCCAACCAATATCTTTAACAAAAGGTCAAAAACCTTTGCAGGAGGCCATGCTGAGAGAGGGACTTCTGTCATCAGTCTGAACCTACTACAAAATTCCAAACCTTTGAATGGTTTGGCTTTTCATGCCATTAAAGTGTTTCAAATACAAAAAATGTGTAATGTCCTAATTAGACTTTTGAATTCCCAGCTAGGCATTGAATGCTCCATTTAAACTGAGAAGGTTGACCTGACAGATCTCTGTTCAAGCACAAAGGCCTCTGGTTTCAACTACAGGTGATCATCATGCTTAGGAGCATCAAAACTTCCAGTTCCCTGTTTGGCTTTAAGCTCACATGATGGGACATCTACCATCTAATGTTCATCTGATGTTCAATTGGAAAACAAGTTTTCTCATCTTACTCCCAGTTACACTTCCCAGACTTACCAAATTTTTTAGGCTCTAAGCCCAAAAATGTGGACTTCCTGCTCAAGGTCAACCTCAGGGCGCATCCCACTGAGGCCTTCCTATACTACCAAAGAGACTACAACATTGAAATCTTGTGTCCTATGTGCGGTAAGCAGGACGAGACCATGGACCACATCCTATACCAATGTGATTCATGGTCTAACCTTCAGGGCTCAGTACTGAGAAAAATGTCCATCCCTGAACCCACAGGTTTGATGATAAGGACAGCCTTTGAGAATGGTCATTTCAGCACCATATGTCTGGCAACCTATATAAATTTTGGAATATGGACAATCAGATGTAAAACCTTATTTGAAAACCTTGAGAAGGGATCAGATCTCTGGGTTGGAGACCTCTTGTAAAATTCCTCCACAAGGCTAAGGAATCCAACAAAAGGACTTGTCTGGCCCCACTGGAAGATCAAACCTGGTGGCAACTAAGAGTTTAGCAGGCAATCACAAATTAATGGATTTGCCTACATTGTCTGCTTTACTTCCCAAATTTGTACCTGATCCCACATATTCCCCCCAAACTTAGGATACTCTGAAACTTGGGAATGATCAGAACATAATAAACAATTACCCATCACTCTACAGGTTCAAGTGTGATCACATTATGTATACCCAAACCTATATATTATGTGTTTTTAGTGATAGGAATAATTATGGACTTCTTAATCTCTGTTATCCTGCATTGATGACTTTACCTCTCATTTAACCTATCAAGTCTTTTGGGCACTCACTTGATGTAAGTGTTATAGCCCATTCAGATAAATTATATTATTTACTAAGGCAATAAACCTCGAGGGTGTGCTTGAAAATGTGAAGGTAGGGATCTCTACAGGTCTTAACCACAAGCTTACACTTTGGAAGAAAAGAGGGTAAGCCATGTAATTTATTATATTATCACTTGATCATAGCTGTGATTTACACCTAATTAGGTAATTTTTGATGCTAAACTAAATTAGTGATTACTTTTAATTTCATTTCATGTATCCTGCTAAACTGGGGAAGGCTATATATAAGTTCCAAACTGTACATCATATTTACTCAATTTCTGGAATGATTATTACCTAATAGGATTATCTATGTTTATTTTCTATTTATTACTTAACAATGGTGGTGTTGTCTTAAATGTTTATAATACAACCCCTCAACACCCTCAATATGTAATGCTTGATTGTATAAACCCCATGTACCTATTTCTAAATTTCTTTTAATGTATTATCAAAAACTATGAAACATGTCATGTAAGTTTCTAACTGTAATTGCCTTTGTTGTATTCTTGATATTGTATCTTGTTCAGTGAATAAAGATGTTTGAAATGAAAAATATTTAATAAATGTTTTATATTAATTTACAGGTTTTGAATTCAGATTAAAGATAAACTCTGTAGAATAGGACTTTTAAGGTAAATTTTGTTTGATTAAGTAACATATTTGAATCAATCTCACTCCTTTTAATTAAAAAGATTAAACTGCATTTGTTGTTGTTGTTGTTATTATTATTATTATTATTATTATTATTATTATTATTATTATTATTATTATTATTATTATTATTATTACAATTATGAATACTACTATTATTATAGTACACCTGGGTCTCATTTTATGTGATAGATAGGTTCCTCAGAAAACACACGCAAACAAAATCGCGCAAAAATAGACGTAACTTACATTGAAAAAGGGGGGATGCGGTCTGTGATTTTTCAAAATTCACGTAAAAGCAAAGCACCAATGTAAAATTACTTTAAAATTCGCGCAAAAAAAAAAATAAGGAAATAAAATATGACTAATAAAAAATTTCAAATTTGAAAAAAATTGATACAAGACAAACTTTTTTTAACTATAATATTTAATTTTATTCAAAATAATATATTTTTATGCATAATTTACATTTTTTTTAATACATGTTTTAATTATCGATATTTGCCAAAAAACACATTCGTTTGCAAACTGAGAAAATACAACTAGCGCTAACTTCACACTCATGTCAATGGATTTCTGGTGACAACGTAATTAGTAATTAATCTTTGAGATGATGATTTTATTAATTGTTTATGAACTTAGACTTATGATAATAAAAAGACATTTATTCACCACTGCTGGGAAAAATTTAATTAAAACTAACAACTAAAAATTAAATACTTATTTTTGTCTTTAATTTTCAATTCCATTTAAAAATCAAATTTTGTTTCACTGCTATTATTCACCTTTTAAAAATAAACTTGTGGACACTAAATGATTAATAATTGATTATGTTCTTTTTTAAAAAGCAAAAACAGAATGTGATTTAAAATGCAAAATTAACACGCACAATGTTTGAACAAATTTACATTATAATCTTGTAAAATTTAATGTGTGTATACATAAAATGTGGAAACCATGATTTTAATTTTATTATTGCATAAAATCTTACTATTATAAAGCACTGAAATATTGAAATTACTAAGATGAAAGTCGAATTCCAATAATGTGCTATTCCTTTCAATATAACATAAGTGCGCGAAATTTATTATTTAAAGTAATAGCGCATTATTGGAGTTCGACTTCCGGTGAACTTCAAAATCGTGTTAAATAAGTCCGTGTAAAAAAAGACCCAGATCTACTTCTTATATTTCTAAAAAAGCTAATATATACCCTAATCAATTTCAGTAATGTTGTAATGAGATTGAATGGTCTTAAAATAGTTATCTAATTCACAAAGTATAGATATTTGCAAGCTCAGATATAATATATTTTGCCTTTTGCCACTTCATGTAATAATTGAATTACTTTTGTTCCTGTATATCGTACCTTGATATCTTCAAATTTTTACAAAAATAAACAGTTGTTGACATTTTTATGAATTTTGATACTTAAATAATGAAAGTCTGTTTATGTATTCTAAAAGTGATATTGTGGTAACTATGATAATTATTAGAATGAATTCATGTTCATTTTTGGAAAAAACTCTTTGATTATGAAATTTTCTTATGAAGTACTATTATTGACAAAAAAATGAAGTAAATATTTTGTTTGGGAAATTTCCCATCTGATATTTTATCCAAGCCAGGGTTTACAAAACATCTTATAGACTTTTTGGAAAATCACTAAAACTGAACATGTTTAACTGTTTGATATTTATATACATTAATGATAATAATGTGATTTTAAATGAAAATGATTTGATCAAGAAATTTATATTTAACAAGTTACTTTCTGCCAAAGATGGTAGTGATGTGTTTGAATATTATTTTTCTATCATTACAGCATATAATTTTGAATAAATGAGCAGCCAGTATTTAATTTTCCTTGTAAGGCCAATATATATATCTATCACATCTTTTTTTTGTTGAGATTTTCTAAAATATTTTTAGTTTTTTATTGAACATTTCAACCATATTGTAAACTTAATGGAATAAAACAATCTACAATAATAAGGAATATATATTTAAAACCCTATTTTAATAATTACCTTTCAGAAAATGTAAAACATTTTCTTAATTAAAGCTATTAATATGATTATGACTTTAATTTAATATTTCTAGAAACCCCCTTTTTCATCAAGTTCTCCAACTTTTGCTTTACATATTAATCCAAACGCTTTTCATTATTACCATTTTTTTATGAATTTTATAATTTTTAGTTTTTCTGATAAATTGGATTCTCAGAATATATATATAAATTTTAAAAAAACTTTATGGACGACTTATTATTCAAACTTAAACAAATTTCCATTGGAATTTTCTTTAAATGTATTTAAGTTTATGATCTAGTTCATTTATTATTACAGCTACATTTTAAGTCATTTTTCTTTTTAAAATATTACAATATTATGATCCTATTCTATTTATCAGCATGTCTTTTAAAGTATTTTTTTTATATTTTAAATGGCAAAGTTAATTTATAGCTAAAACAAATAAATGTGCACAGCAAAAAATAAATTAATGGGAATATTTCTAAAATATATTTTTTAAAAATAAAAAAAAGATGGTGGGAGTAAACTTCTACATAATTTGGTTATTTAACGAGTATCGTACTTTGCTGGATAATATATATATTAAATAGTTACGATTAGAAATATGAAGGATATTTTAAAAAACCTTAAAGAGGAACCTACTAGAAATTTTTAGAGGTAGAAAAATGATACTGGTATATTAGAAAAAATCATAAAAAATAAAAGGAAGCAAAATGATCCCAAAAAAGTTACAGTTTTGCATAAGAGATAGATTGGCTTAAAAGATAAATAACAGATTGATTACATTTATGTATACAGAGTTTGTCAAAATAATAATATCTGTGACATTTTTATTTGCAATACAAAAACACCATCTAGAAAAAAAATTAAGCCATTTTTATATATAACCCTTTAAAGTTCTCTCCATTATATTTTAATAATAACTAATAGTTTTTAATACATACATCTAATATTTAAATCATATAGTAAGAAAGACAAAGATAAAAGATGGTTAACGTCATCCTCATGACCTTAGTTCAATATTTGACAATGTGGACTATATAAATTGAATCTTAATCATCTTAAAAAAGGTAACTATATTATTTTAAAACAATTTTTGTTCTACGATAGATATAAAGTAAAATCCTTAAAAGTTAAATATTCTGATCTGTGGCAAGTTTATGCCAAGTAATTAATTGTCCAAGAAATTACAATATGCTTATCTAAATCATGAAAATTGGAAGATAGTTGTTTAATAAATGGTCTTTTTTAGTCATTACCAAAAAAAAAAAGTTATTTGAAAAAATATGAAAATTATTTATATGATCATGTGATATGTTTTCAGTCATTTATTATTTGAATTTTATATTCATGATACAACTACTTCTATGTTATACTATTCACATCACATTAATAGCTAATAGCTTATCCATAAATAATTTGTTCATAAAGCTAATTGCTAATTGCTTTTTGGCATACACTGTAGTGTTCAGTAGAGTTCTGCAATTATTTGTAGTAATGTGATCTTGGCATAATATCTATTGCCTCTTCTCAAAAATAGAGATTTTTATCCAGCATAGAATCTAACAAGTTTTACTCTATTAACCTCAGTGAATGCAAGTCTTATTTTTGATGCTGTTGATATTTAAGCATTAAACCCTTCACTTATTTTCCAGATAATCAAATATTAATAAATTTAATTCTAAGCTGTAATAGTGCCTATGTTCGTGATCTTACCATGGGGATATAAGGATGCAATCTTTCAATTACCTAGTTTCCTAATGCTCCATTTTTCATTAATTAAGTATTGTTTATTATTTAATATGTTAAGCAATAATACATCACTTATATTTGAGATTTAACATGAATAATCAATAATTTCTTGAACACAAGATTTTTTTGTATATATAGTTTTTCATTGTATATATTTTTTGCATAAATTTTTTGCACATATAGATATATTTGTGCAGATATTGTTTGTAAATATATTTTTTGTTTGTATATGGGTTTTTTTAATTAGTGAATTAATTATTATTTTTAAATGAATTAACCAATAATATAAAAGTTTTAAAGTTACAATAAGAAAATAATTAAAAAAATAATTGACAATGAATGAATTAATTATTGAAAAATTATGAAGTGTCAGATTGACTTATGGTCAACATGAGTATGACTATAATATTGGTATCATCAATGACTTTGAGCATTCCATCATCAGATTTTTAATGATGTGAATTGTTGAAGAGTTAGGGAGTGGAGAGGGTTGAAGCCTGCCTATTAAAATTTGTAGATTAAACCAAGCACTGATCTAGACTAACAGATGAGTGCTAGTTCAGCATGAAATACATATATTAGAGATCATTTATCTTTTTCACGTGTATGTGGTCATGTGTATTCGTTATATTGGATAGAGTGGATGACTGTAGAGAGCTTGTTTAAGCTCTGGGTTCAAATCACCTTTTATTAAAAGCTTTTGTAAAATTTGATAATAAAAAGTTAGATTTTTTTTTTTATCTTTTTGGAAAAAAAACAACTAATATATTTATCGCAATAAATCAGCAGGTGATTGATTAGACTTGCTATGTAAAAAAAAGATTATTAATCTATAGGAATTTTTCATGTTATCAAATACATAAATGTTTTTAACATTTAATTTTTCTGATGAAAACTTTTTTTGGTTGAAGTATTAAAAGCAGTTGTGTAGTCATGAGATTGTGTTTTGTTTTATTTATTTATTTAAGATTTCCTTTAATTACTTATATATTTTTTATTGTTTCCATATATATAATATTTAAATATTCATGTATATTTTCTATACTAAACTTAATGTAATTATAAGGGACTTGAACTCAGACTTTCAAGCTCCCTATATCTATCCAATCCATCTTATACAACTGATACTCATGATCACATACATGTGAAAAATATAAATACTCTCCAATATACATATTTCTTGCTGAACCAGCACTCATCAGTTGGTTCAGATCACCATCTCAAACACATATATACAATCACTGATCAGTTTATATTAAGACAGAAATTCTTCAAACTTTAATGGACAAGCTTCAATCCTCTCCACTTTTCAACTCTTTAGCCATCCATATCACTGAAAATCCGAGGATGAAATGCTCAAAGCTGTTGATGATACCAACATTATTGTCATACCCATATTGCCCTTAAGTTTAATCTAACCCTTTACACATAGAATCTTAATATGTCCATTTAATTATACAGAAGAGGGATGAGCAGAATACAGGCTGAATATGTAATATTTAATAAATATATATTGGTTATACTAAACTTAATATAATTGTAAGGGACTTGAACTCAGACTTTCAAACTCCCATAGCTATCCAATCCATCTTATACAACTGATACGCATGCACTTACATGTGAAAAGGTAAATGATCTCCAATGTTCTGCCCATCCTTTGTGAGTCAAATTGATTTAAGGTCAACATGGGTATGATAATAATGTTGGCATCATCAAGCATTTTGAGCATTTCATTCTTGGAATTTATTAATGATATGGATGGCTAAAGAGTTGAAGAATGGAGAGAATTAATGCTTGTTCATTAAGGTTTGAAGGATTGCTATCTTCATATAAACTGAGCAATGATTGTAAATATGTTTGAGAATGGTGATCTGGACAATTAATAAATGCTAGTTCAGCACAAAATACATATATTGGAGATCATTAATCTTTTTACACATGTATGACCATATGTATCAGTTGTATAAGATGCAATGCATAGCTGTAGGGAGCTTGAAAATCTGAGTTCAAATCTCTTATAATTATATATATGTATATGTAGTTAGGTGTTCAATTCAAACTATTGACTAAGACTGCAATTAGCAGACAATAATCTTTAGTTGCAATAATTATTTTTAAAAAACCAATAAGCAATGTTTAATAAATATTATTGCCTACTGTCTTGTAGAATAATACAATACAATATCAAAGATTTATATAGTACTGTCTTCTGATATGAATAATCTTTCTATTGATATTTTCTTTTTCTTTACTTTGTTCACTTGAGTTACTAAGATTGCTACAAAATTTTAGAATAAAATCTTGGATGTGCCATTAAAAATATCTTATGTTTTCAACATGAATAGCAATTCTGATTCTATTTTTCTATGCAAGCAATCTAGTGGAGATATAGGTTCCCATAATTGATCATATCAATGCACTCATGACCAAATATATGAAGTCATTATAATTAAATAATATTGAAGAAACATAATGAAACAATGTACAATGCAAAAAAATGATAACATTGTTGTCAGAGATGAAACATTGGATATTGCAAGATTTCATCAAACAAGAAGTATCAACTGTTGAAAACAAATTTTTAAGTAATAATAAAATTTGAGAGCAAAAAATAACAAGTAATTGATAATTTAAAAAAAGGAAAAATTTTAGAATTTTTTTAAAGTTATTGTATAAGAAAATACACATAAATAATAGAAGTGGTTTATAAAAGAAGCAGTAATGTAAAAAACCTTATATTAATAATGAAAAATGAATAATGTATAATAGAAGACTTAATTGTGAATTGATATATGAAACATATAAAGCTATTAGAATGGCTAGAAAGAAAAGTAGAAAAATAAAGAAATTATAAAGAAAAATATATGTAACTTATAATATTAAAACAATATGATTGGTTTTAAAAATAAAATAATGATTGAAAGTGAAAATAAAAATAATGAAGAATTAGTGAACAACATAGATGATTGATTTATATAATAGAAATAATAAGTCTTCATTTATTTTAGATAAAAAAAAAGTCATAAATAAGAATAAAAATTGGTTGTACAATAATAAAGTGTGAAATTGAAAAACCTTAAATGAGTTGAAAAATTGTGATATTTGCAACATAATTTATGAAGCAAAGGAGTGAACAGCAGTTTTTCTTTCAACTGTTATAAAAAGTATCTAAAAATTATTCTAAAAATGAAATATATTGCCAAATGATTATTTATTTTATAACAGAAGTAATTGTAATAACAATAATGATAATTTATGTTAAAGCATAAGCTAACGAATGTAATAAGAGAAAATATTTCACATTTGTCCTAAATATAAATACATGGAATATACAAACTTTTCTTGATGTGAACTCTTCAAGAATATTTTGACAAGAAGTAATCATAATCTAAGATTGATGAAGTGGATCTCAGAGTTGTTAATATACTTTTTTAAAAGGAGTAGATCACAAAAACTGTACAGTGGTGAATTATGTGTGCTAATATGGATTTCTTCTATTTTTGGAATCTTTAGATGCATTAATAAAAGACTAATAATTTTAAAAATTGGAACCTGTGTATACTTAAATAGTGATATGATTTAATATTAAAAAAGAAAGTCCAGAAAGAAAAAGCTTTTATTTCTTGTTGAATAGTGTTATTGTTTCTATACTAATAAAATCAATCTTTTCTTCTTGGACATAATCATGCTATGTAGAAAGTATATCTTATTATTATTCAAAATAATGTAAAAAATTTATAAACATGGTGTTGAATTTTGCACAATGACTGGATATAATGAATGCTATATACTCATAGAAGAGTTGCTATAAAAGAATTTGGCTAAACTTGTATTCAAATCAATAGTATCTTATGAATTATATCATAGCCAGAAATCAAAATATAAAGAAATCGACATTATTATACAAGCATGTGTGACAGATTATAGGTTAGTTAAGCATAAAATTAATGGTCAATGCAAATCTATCTAAGCATATTGGAAAGCAATTGGTTTTTGTTCTTTAAAAACAATTGTATTGGTTGCCACATTGTCAAATTAATAAGAAGTTTCTTAGAAACATTTTCTGAATTTAAGTATTTTTTGTTCATCAAACTAAAAACTTTTGATTTATTCCTTTATAGTAATTATATTTCTTGTAAATCTATTATTTACAATCTTCTGTAAATAAATATTTATTGATTTGTTTAATCACAGACTCTAAATTAACATGATATTATCAATAATATAGAATAAATTTGAATAATTTTTTTATTGTAAATGCAATGAAGACAATATTTTTGTCATAAATTTTATAGTAAAATGTTTTTTTTGTTCCTTTAATATATCAATGGCATTAGCTATTTAACTTTTTTTTCTTAATTTTATTTTTTTAAGATGATACAATAAGGCATAAAGCAATACTTTTTATTAGATAAACTAACACTAGAATTTATAAACAATAAACTTCATTAATGTGATATGCCAAGACTCTAACAGTATAAGTAATTGTAACATTCAGTATTCTATGGATAATCATGATCAAATTTGTTTTTGTATTCCTACATTTCTTGAACCTCTAATGTTTGTTGTATATTTTTAATACCATTTTCACTTCTCTTAATTTGTAACGGATCTTTCTGCAATTTATTTTTTTATTATTAACTATTTTAGAAATCAAACTGATTTACCTTTTTTAAATCTAAAATTCTAAAATCTAAAATTCAATTTTCTTTCGAAATGTAATCCGTTTTTTATAAATAATCCAGAGCACTTTTTAATCCACAAATCTTGCTTTATTTCACTGAATTCACATATATACATAAATAAATAATTTTCATTGATTTCAGTTTTCAATATATGTTTTAGATATTTTGTTATAGACTTTATAATAAGAAACGAAGTAGAAAAGTAATTTAATATTTATTTATGTGAATTCAGTGAAATAAAACAAGATTTGTATAAAAAAAAAAGTGGATTAAAAATGTTATGACATTTTTTTTTATTATTGTTAATAAAAGTTCAGAAGTTAATTTGCTTTAGTAGGAATTATATGTCAGATTATTCCCATCATCTAATATTAAATACTAATTGTCTTTAAAAAATTCAAATTTTATTTTAACTTAAGTATTCAACTATTAATAATGATACATTGATTAGTAAATAATGTTTTAAGAGGTAATATTTTCATTTCTTCTTCAACTGTTTTTGGCTTGACAAGTGACAGTACTAGCATTGGAATCAAACCTGGACATTCAGATTACTGAATTTTAAGGTAATCTTCTGAATTATGAGGTCTTCCTGATTTTTTTCTCTTTTATATAAGAGCAAAGTTAATTAGTAGTTTCCAAATATTATGTATTATCACACTAGTTTGACTTATGAAGTTATGTGCCATCCTCATGTGAGCTGCAACTTTGAAGTTTATTTTTTGTATTTCTTCCTCTCTAATCAGTATTTTTGTATTTCACAATCAACCATATGTTCATTGATACATACATAGTCTGCTGCTTTAGTTAAGTCTGTTTTTTTCTTTTCTAATTATATGTCTGAACTCTTTCAATCACTTTTCAGTGTAGTGACTAGTCTTATTAATATATATTCTACAATATTCATATTTTTGTAGATGCAGTTTTTGTTTTTCAGAATTTCAAGGTTATGATTTGTAGATAATGAAATTTCTGAGAGTGGGAAATGGTTTTGAAAAGTTGTTCTGTTGTAACATTAATTGCAAATTTTTCTTCATTTGTCTGCTATCCTTGGTACATGGCTACACAACAGTTCCAATAATTGTTTATTTTTTACTATTTGATGGATAACCATTTTTCATAAGAGTTTGTTATATGTGCGTTTGTTCTTTGTCTAAATTACCGCTTTCTAAATAAACTTATTTTGCTTTGTCCAATAGTAATAGTATAACTTCATATTTTGTATTTACTATATGATTGGATGTATATACTAAGAATTTTTTTGTGTTCATGGGTTTTCTATAAACTTTAGTTTTGAATTTGCTATGAGAAATCTTGTCACATGAGCATATAAGAATTATAATTTTTATACTTTTTCTGAGTCTATTGTGAATTGAAAGAAATATGTTGTTGAGGTGTGGAAACAGAATGTTTGTAATATTGCTTCATCATGTGGCCATACAAAAAAATGTATCATCAACATGATGAAGACAATTTCAGGTGGATATGAAGACATATTTATGGTAGTTGTTTCAAGTTACTCCATGAAAATATTACTAATCGGGAGTGGCAGTAATGATCTCATAGTCATCCTGGATTCTCTACTGCATTGAAACTATGTTGTTGTAAAGTAGAATATTAATGGTACTATTATGCTATCAATAAAAAAAGATTGTTCTAGTTTGTAAGGTATTGTCATCATTTAATCTTTTCCCTTACAATAGACCATAATTCATCACAGGATATATTTGTGAATAAACTTTTCACATCAAAGCCTACCAGTATATTAATTCTTTAAATTTGATATTATTGATTAACTCTACAAAATGCTTAGAATTTATGACAAAGGGATGTGTCATGTATGCTGAACTTAGAGAAGAAATCTTGTTAAGTTTTGGCTAGATGAATTTTTAGATCTAGCAATCAGACTAAATATAGCATGGTTTTTGTGGATTTTAGTTAAACTTTAAAGATGAAAAAATATTATATAATAGGATGTTAATTTGCTTTTTCTGAATCAATGAAATACTGATGATGCTTTTTAAATAATGCTTATAACTTTATTTCTGTTCATGGTATCAAATTTTTTGCCATTATTTTGTAGTGGTCTGCTATGAGGAGCTTTTGTATTTGTTTTCATAATTAGGTGTATCTTTTATAACTGTAGAATTCTTTACTTTTATTAGCAGGGAAATAATTATGAATTTGACTACTATGAGAAATTTCATAGCTTTCTTCTCATCATAGAAAATGTTTGATTTCAGTTTTTAATGTCTCTTACGTGTTCTTTTTATTCTCATGAATAATTCTGCTGCTTCTTCAGCAAACAACTTTTGAGTCTGATGGTGAAGTTTAATAACTTTTTCCAGAACAGAATTTTCAGCAAACTGTTAGATATTACAACTAAGATTTTTCACTAATGAAGCTGATGGATTGTTGATTCAATATAAATTTGATATGCCCATATAGATTTACAAGTTTTTTTTTTAACATTCTTTAATTTTTCCATGTCATTTGAGATATGATTTTCTGACTGCTTGAAAAACTATTGCAAAGTCTTCATCAGTAAGTTTATTTTTAAAAAACATTTCAATGGAACATAATTTTTGATACTTGGAAAATCTTTGAGTATTTATTCTTCTTAACAAGGACTTACTCTCTGAATAATTTTCTCAGCTCTTTGAGAGTGAATTCTTAAAAGAAATACTTTTAGAACTATATTTACATAATATAGTTAAATGATTTTTTGTGATTTTTCATTTTGTCAAAACTTGTAAAGATTGCTTCTCAAAGTTCTTAGTGTTTGGTATGCAAGACATGGGAATTTTAAGCACTTCATAGAGTTAATTAAGAACATGAAAATTAAAAATACTGATGCAGTGATAAGCTTTGATGTAAAAGGTTTATTCACAAATATACCCTGTTATGAAGCATTGTCTATTGTAAGGAAAAAATTAAATGATAATAATAGCTTACAAACCAAAACGCCTCTTCCTACTGATATAGTACAATGGAATTATCAACATTCTGCATAACAACAACATTCTTTTAATGCAGTTGGTTATGATCTCATTACAATCACCCTGATAAGAAACATTTATATGAAAGAATTTGAAATCACAGGCACAAATACTACTCTATAACCACTTAAAGTTTGGTTTTAATTTGTTAATAATTCATTTGTTGTCTGGTCATATGGTGAAGCAGTATTACAAACATTTTGGACACACTCCAACAACATATCCCCTTCAATTAAATTCTCAATATAATCATAACAAGAATAAAAGTTAGCATTCTTAGATTTTTATGACAATACTCACTCTTGGCAAAATCAAAACAACTGTTTACAGAAATCTACACTCAACAGGAAAATACTTAGTATATGCATCAAATGACAAAAGACACAGAAAATATGAAATATTACTATCACATTGAAACAGAGCAAGAGAAGTTTGTTCAGAAGCAGTTATTTGGAAACAGTAAATGTTAGTCAGAAAATTTGAGTTGATAGTATTTTAATAGTAATTATATGTTGAATTATTACCATCATCTAGTACTGAACATTGAATGTCTTTAAAAATATTCAAACTTTATTTAGTTTCCAAATACATTCAATTGTTAGTAATAGCACACAGGTTGGTATGCAACACAACATTTTGAGTCATTATATTTTTTTTCTTTATAGGTATTTCTGGTCTGATTGGTGACAGTACTAGCACGAGAATTAAACCTGAATTTCTATATTTATGAATATTAAATTTAAGCTAAAGAATTAACAAACTTGCACATTATGCTAAAGGTAAATATAAATTTCATAGAGTAATCTATGAGGGTCTTCCTGATTCCTTCAGTTTTTCTAAGAGCAAGGTTTATATATGAACTTGTGTGCTGTTACTAATTATTAAATATATTTAAAAGGTTTTAATAAACAGTTTGAATTTTTATATAGACATTCTTTATTTAATATTAGATTACAAAAATAGTCCAACATATAATTGCTACTCTCATGAAGAATAGTTATCCATCTGCTGACATTAAGAAAACTGTAAATAGACATCAAAAGGAAAAATAACAATTGATATTTATACATACAAAGGAATACCAGATTAAACTAAAAAAAAAATCTTCAAACAATGTATTATCAGAATAGAACTTCAAACCCATACCTCACTATGAGGAATTCTAGCCTCTAAAATGTAAACTTGATATAATAAAAAACAAAAACTTTATATATGAAATACGCTATAATTGTGGAAGAATGTATATTGATGAAACCAGTTATCCCATTGAAAAGCAATTGAAAGGGGATAAACTGATAATTAGAAAAGAGAAAACAAATAGCAGATCATGTGTGTATCAATGAACATATGTTTAATTGAGAAAATACACTAATATTGGTGAGAAAAAGTACAAAGAAAATTCATAAAAGCTGATCATATGTCAATAGCAAATAACCATAAATCAATCTAGTGTGATAATGCTAATGTCTAGAAGCCACTAATTAAACTTGCTCTTAGGAAAAAGTTAAGAAATCAGGAGAATTCTTATAGATAAGTATATAAAATTTCCACTGACTATTGCCTTTGGCAGAAAAGCTCAATTGATTAGAGTGTTGCTTTAAAATACAATTTTCATGAATCTAAAGATACAGGTTTGATTCCCATCCTAGTACTGAAGTGGTCAGACCAGAAGCACCTGAATGTAAAAGAATAATACCACTAGAAATATTGTTTATATATGAACTTGTAAAATGTGGTATGAATTTTTGTAGAGATGTTTACTATTACATCAAGGAAATCGTTCAATATATAACTAAATGTCATTACCATAAACTTTCACACAAATATGCTTTAATGTTTTTCAACTTTTTACTATTTTTTTCCCTTCTTGTCTTGCTTTTTATTAGAGGAAAACTATTGTTAATTTGAATTTTCTTTTATGGTTATACATTACTTTTGATTATTATTTACTTATTATATATATCTATACATTGTTAGCTATGTATATTTTCATAGATGAAACCTGTTTATTACATTAACAATCAAGTATCATTAAAAATTGCAAGTCAATCAAGTATAGTATTTGCATTGTTACTACTTTATCAATCCCAAATATTGCTTAGACTATAAAGGTAGTAAATTTGCTTTTTAGCTGATGATTTGTTATATCATAATATATTATTTATTATAAGCATTTTAAATTTAATCACCTTCAAAAACTACTCCTACCCTAATATATATATATATATATATATATATATATATATATATATATATATATATATATATATATATATATATATATATATATATATATATATATTTAATGGTATGGAAAGCATTATGAGAAGATGGGAAACCATCATTATCCCCAAATAAACAAAATATAAATATAAAATTAAATACAAAGGAATGGGGCATGAAAGATAAGAACTAAGACTAACTATAAGTAACTAGAATTACACAAATATAGTAATCATCCATTATCATGAATGATCCAACAATAAAATCAACAGTCAGGCTGGATTTGAAATGGGTATATTATAGACTAGCCTTTGCCAGCTTGGGGCAGAGTATTTAAATAATAATTTGGATGCATAAACTTAAGTGCTAATCCATAAGCATTTAACAATTAAAAAATAATGTTGGTATGGGCTGATCAACATCAATGCTCTAGTCACTTAGTATCATTAATGTACTGGTCAACTATAAACAATTTCTAAGTAAACAAAATAAAATGTAGTGCATGGACTTTAAAGGATATTTTCTTTATGCCATACAGTATCATTATCATCTGGATGTTCATAACACTAAACATAAAGCCTTTTTATTTAACAGACCATTATGTATGAATCCAGCTAAGAGAGCAAAATTTCTATAACTGTTACTGTGATCAAGAGATATAATCCTAACATATAATGTTTAAATCTATGCTAAGATTAATAAATTCACAGGAATAAATTAAGTATAAATTTATTAATAACAAAATTAAATTAAGGTCTGTAGAATATCACTATACATATAAATTAAGTCTTCTGATTTTGATTAATACAAAAAGAAATAAGCTATCATATTGTGATTTATCAATATGTCAATAATAGGTTTGCATAAACCATATCTAATATAATCACACAGACAAGTGATATAATAATATGTGAACTGATTTGAATTGTCATAAACTAATAATAAAAATATGATTAATTTTAACATATGTGTGTCTACCTGACATGCATCTATATAAGCATACAGACATGCCATAACATATGGGAATTGTCATATAATAATAAAAAATAAACTCACATTTTAATGATACATAAATAATGACTGTTTTACCTATATATGTGGGTAACCATGAAAATGTGTGCAGACACTGACATTTATATCATATGATATTTTAATTTGTCAAAATAATAAACATTAAAAATATTATATTTTTCTCCATTAATTCCATGTTGAAAATATACATAAAATTTACAACTATATGTGTATCAGAGATAAAGGCTTCATGTATTGAATGGAATGAGTGCTTCTGTAGTAGAATTCACTAAAAAGTTCAAAAGATTTAACTAAAATTCAATTTTAAAAATTCGCTAAAATATGTTCATATTCAACCTCACAAAATCAATCTAACAACTTGCACATACAAATGTAAAAAAAAAAAACATCGAAATTTTTGCTAAACATAAAAAAAGCAGAATGAATTATTCAAACACATTATTTTTTGTATGGAATTTCTGTTGACTTTCAATTTTTTTACCAATAGTTGAATTGTTTTTATATAAGACCAATAATGAGTTTGACCATCACATTATTCACATTATTCATTAATTATAAAAAGTTTAAACAATGCTAAAATGTAATTAATAGTTAAAATTTATGACTGCTAGAAGCATTTAAAAATAAAAATATTTATTGTTCCACAAAGATATAATTTATTTGCATATACCTCATTTGCTAGCTATAGAATTGAAAATAATATGATGCATGATGTGGCAAAACTATTGATTCCACAGCATGAGTACCAAGGCATAGGCAAGAATCAGAATTTGATTCTTTGTCTGCATAAAATTTCATGTGGTATATAAATAACTATTGTGGTTATCTCCACACACACCATTTGAAATCTCTCTTTGTTGGTTTTCAGTGTTTATATTCTCACATGGTACTATGCCCAGTAAAGTTTGTGATTGCTTTGTCAACTGTTAAATTTCTGTATATTTGATAATCAGTCCTAAAATTTACATTGTTCTGCTCTACAATACCTTAATTTTATATATATATATATATATGTTGATACGAAGATTTACACGAGTTCCATATATAAAAGACATATTTTGCGAGTTCATTCATGTTAAAATATTTAAAAAATACTGACATTTCGACTTGGTAACACAAGTCATCCACTGAGTAATAAAAAGTAGAAAGATGGTTGTAGAGGCGCTACAATCACTGATTTAAAAAACGTTTAAGTTCCACCAATAGCAAAAATGTTAAATTAAGAATGTTTTTTAAAAAAATCTTTCCAAATAGGAGGAGGTTTGTTTGTATCATCTCGCTTATTGATACAATCTGGCCTTTTAAGTATCTCAATGGCTTCTCTAATTTTGCACTGGTATAGATTATCACATCTGGATATGATCCTGGTACCAGAAAAATTAATTTTATGACCTGAATCCATAGTATGGAGTGAGAGTGCTGATGATGATGAATGTTGTTTAACTGCATTAGCATGCTCATCTCTCCTAACACTGATGTGACGATTACTCATACCTATGTAAGAAGCCTTACAATTTTCACATGAGATTTGATAAACACCATGAGATTCAAGAGGGATTGAATCCTTAGGCTTGGTTATTATATTGCTGATCTTTTGATGAGTCGAAATGCTGTATTTATATTATAGCATTTGAATATACGTCCAATACTGTCTGTAGTTTCTTTTACATATGGAACACAAATCCTAATAGCTGATTTATCATCTTTTTGTTTCCTATTTTGTCCATTTTGGGCTTAAAATAAGGCTTTTTTAATAAATTTATAATTGTAACTATTTGCTAATAAAACACTATTAATATGATTTTTTTTTATTTCAGATGTGACTTATCTGAAAGGTTAATTGCTCTATTTAAAAGAGTTTTGGCTACAGAAACGATCTGAATTGGGTGATGATGAGAATGTAAATGTAAATATCTATCCGTGTGTGTATTCTTTCTATAAATTGAAAAAGATAAACTATTCAGTGTTCCGGTGACTAAAACATCAAGAAAAGGGAGTTTTCCATCAGACTCTATCTCCATTGTAAATCTAATATGAGAATGCATATTATTTAAATGTAAGAAAAAATCATCTAATTTATTTTTACCATGTTGCCATATGACAAAAATGTCATCTATGTATCTGAGCCAAATGAGGGGTTTTAAAGATGATGATTCTAAAACACAAGTTTCTATATTTTCAATGAATAAATCAGCTATTACTCCTGAGATAGGTAAGCCCATAGGAGTACCAAAAACTTGTCTGTAATGCTGTTCATTATATACAAAATATGTGTTCAAGAGACAATATTTAATCAAAACAATAATATGGTTTGGCAAATTGCAACGTTGTGAAATTACATTTAAAGCTTCATCAATTGGAATGTTTGTAAACAAAGACATGACATCAAAACTGACCAGAATGTCATTAGCATTAATTTTTAAATTTTTTAAAACAGAAATAAAATGAAAAGAGTTTTTAATATATGATTTAATAGATGGAATTGTAGGTTTAATGAAATCCGATAAATATCTAGCTAAAATATGAGTCGGAGATCCTATTGCACTTACTATTGGATGGGGGGTATCTGGTTTGTGAATTTTTGGAAGTCCATAAAATTTTGGACAGAAACATGATTTTTCATGAGGGATTATTTTATTTTTTTATCTCTGTTTCAATAGGCAATTTATTAATAATGGCTTTTGTTGTTTTTTCCAAATACGTAGTGTGATCTCTTTTTGATGGTTTATAAATTTTATCATCAAGCAAATCTAAAATTTTATTATGGTAAATGTCCCAATCCATAACAACAGAGGCATTACCTTTATCAGCTGGAAGTATAACAATTGATTTATCCGATTTTATATTATTTAATGCTAGTCTTTCTTTCTTTGAAATATTATTTTTAGGAAGCTTAGATTTTTTAAAAATATTACAAATCTCAGCTCTAGCCAAATCAGCTGATGAAGAATCTATTTTATCGAGAGCTGATTCAACATTACAAACAATTTTTTCAAAAGGTATCTGAGAAGGCGTTAAAGCAAAATTAAAACCTTTTTCTAAAACCGAAACTTCATCTGTAGAGAGGGCTTTCTTAGATAAATTATAAACGGTTTTTTGATTTGGATATGTAATGACTGGTGACTGTGTTCTAATTAGCATTTGTAGTTTTTTCTTTTGCTTTGCTGTTACAAATTCCGAATCTTTAATCGATCTAAAACTTGCAATACGATCAAAACTAGTCCACAGTAAAGGATGTATTATATTACTAAGGAATAAACGTGAATCTAGCAATACTCTATCAATTTGGTCTAGATTTTTCCGAGTTTCTTTAATAAAAGAGTTTAAAATAATATTGCTAGTTTTTCTTAGAATTTACTAATATTATAATTGTTCTTGTGAAATACAATTTTACAGCAAGTGGGTATAACGTTGTGATTTTTGCATGCTAACAGAACTTTAACGTTTTTTAAATCAGTGATTGTAGCGCCTCTACAACCATCTTTCTACTTTTTATTACTCAGTGGATGACTTGTGTTACCAAGTCAAAACGTCAGTATTTTTAAAATATTTTAACACGGATAAACCCTCAAAATGTCTTTTATATATATATACATTACTTGTTATATACACACAAATCTGCAATTTCAAACACAAAGACAGTAATATAAATATAGTAATAAACATAGTATAAATTATTAAACCTTTTGAGAATCATTATGTCTAAAAAATAAGATTGCCTAAACATAGATCAAAACCCGAAAATTACATAATCTACTTTTGTTGTATTTGAATACAAATGTTTAAATTTATATATGTATAATAAAGAGCATAAATGATATATAATTTATATATTACACAGTCACTAATACAAATGCAAACATACCATTTGTCAAATAATTTTTAAAAATTTACTATTCAAATAATTAAAAAATAAAAAATTTTAATATTTACAACCTGATATTCTGATTACATTTTTAAGTCCTTAAAATGTGAATTATTGGTGCATTTGTAATCCGCTTTAGTGGACTCTTCAGCCATTTAAGAATTTCTGTCTTTATCTTCTCAATGAAAAGTAATAAACTGAGGAAAAAATAAAAAAAATTAAATAAACCCTATCCATAAAAATATTCATAAAAATCCGATTTTTTTTTTTTCAGATTTTAACATAATGGATGCCATTAAAAAGAAAATTGGAAAATGCAATGAATTCTGAAGTTTCTGTTGATATCATGCTTGTAATTTTTATGTAATTTTAAAAAGAACACAAAATTACAATGAAGTGCCACTGCTGTGCTCTATTGCCACTCTATCCATTTAATGGGTTAATCCTTTGTTTTACTCTTTTGACAGGATATTTTTGGCTAAGTTCAATTATTTTTGTTCTCTCAAGATTTAGCCATAATCTCATTTACAAAAAAAATGTAATTTTAAGAAAATATTTATTGTCTAAACCAAAATTTGAATTGCTTCCTCATGCTATACTAAAATAAATGTACATAGCATGGATTTTGTTGATAAGTTATTTTAAGTAAAATTTATAAATTTTATGAAATGATCAAATAACATGATGCTATATATATTTCACAGTAGTACATGAGCTACACATATATACTTGCATTTTAAATGCATTAAAATATATAAATTGACTTTTAAATTTAAATAAATGATAAATTAAAGCATATGTTACTTTGGAATAAATATCTGCTGTAATATATCTATATCACTTATATCACAGACATTTATTTTCATTTATTATATGCAGTGTCACATATTCAACCATATTAGCATCTTAAGAGGGTACTCCTTTAAAGGTTTAAACCTGGCACAAATGGAAGTGTAGGGATAAATAGGTGAAATGTATAAAATGAAGGAATATACCATTTCAATATTAGCTATTATGTAAAAATTATTGTGGCAAGTAAAATAAAAACAAAAAAAAGATTATGTAATGTGCTTCCATTCATAAAAAAGTCATGCTTCATCACTGGTGTGTGTATATATATATATATATAAATAGTAGGAATCAAAGTTATTAATTTATTCATTAGTTCTAATGGTAAAAAAAAGTTTTTCTTTTTTTTTTAAAAAAAATTATTGTCTGATTAGGTTAGGAAAGTTCTTTTCACTTGATTAATTATGAACATCTTTTAAAATATTCCATCAAGTTCTTTTATTTTCCAATCTAGAAATATTTTTAGAGTTTTTTTTTAATAAAAGATGGTGGAAACACATCTTATTTTTTGTTGAATAAAGTTATTTACTCTAAAAAAATTGTAATTTAAAAATTATAACTGTCATTTTCACTAAAGAAAGTTTTCTTTCATTATTCTAGTTTTAAGCCAATAAACATCACATGATCACCATTTTCTATGCTTGCTCATAACTTATTAAAATAGGCAAAACTCTATATTTATTGCCACTCAGTGCAAGATAAGCTAGTGAGCTTGGGTTGAAAATATTATGGTGTTTTCAATTTAAGTCTCATAGTTTTGTAGTTAAGTGAAATAAAAAGTGTTTGTTGGAGGGTTGCATTAGATCCTAAGATCTAGGTGCAGTGCTTTCAGATCCAAGGCTCCTCACTGATGAAGGCCATAAGCCAGAAATTAGTCTGGTGAAATTGGATGAGTAGGCACTAGATGGGAATTTTATACATAAACCTTCTGGCATCCATTGATTACTCTGGCTTATACTGAGTGGCAATATGTATAGAGAGTTTTACCTGTTTTATTCTAGTTTTAGTTGAATAATTTAGTAAAAAATTATTTACTTTTAAAATTAGTTGATATCTATAAGTACTTTATATACAAAATACAGTATCTTTGTCTGTGCTTCTTTGTATATTGATAGAACTATGTATATAGCATGGTAATATTTTGGTAATCTGGTCCCTTCTAAAACCATAGACTGGCTTGTTGTCATCTTCAGGAAAGGTGTAATCGAGGTAACTGTTGACATTCAACCCTTTCCATTTATTCTAGAATTTGATAACTTCAGGCAGTATCTAATATGGAAAACATAGAAAAGCAAGCCTTGCAACCATGTGAATCCAAACTATTCTAGTGAACTAGTAACAGCAGTTGGACATGCACTCACTCTTGCTTTCATTTTATAACTTCATAGTCTGCACCCTGTCATAATCTGTAAAACTGTAAAAATCTTCCCTAATTTTTTTCAATCTTTTTGTAGTCAGGGTGGGAAAAACACAGTAATTAAAAGCAACTTTTCTTTATCTTGAATGAAAAAAGTTAATGATTCTTTTCAATTCAACTTAATCCTTTTAAAAACAACGTTGTAGAATTTTTATCAAAATATGTTATACAAGCATTAATTTAAAAAATTTCCTTTAATCAAAATAGATAGTGAAATTTTATAATTACCAGTATATTTATTAACTGAAACACACAGGCTTATTATATACCTGTGTCTATATATGTAATATATAGAGTATATGAGCACATACTTTCACACGACCCACCACTCTCCTCACTATCTCATAACATTGATACACTTGAACACATATATGTTGAAAAGATAAATAATCACCAATATATGTATTTCATGGTAAACCAGCAATCATCAGCTGGTCTAGATTATCATCTTCCACACACATATATATAATCAGTGCTTGATTTACATTAAGATAGCAAATTCACACACTTTAATAGACAGGCTCCAATCTTCTCCACTCTCCAACTCTGCAACTCTTCAGCCATCCATATCACTGAAAATATCCTTTTCAGTGATATGGATAGCTGAAGAGTTGGAGAATGGAGAGGATTGAAGCCTGTCCATTAAAGTGTGTGAATTTGCTATCTTAATATAAACCGAGCACTGATTATATATGTATGTGAAAGATGATGATCTGTACCAAATTATGAATGCTAGTTCAGCATGAAATATGTATATTTGAGATCTTTTATCTTTTATATATATATGGTCATTTATATCGATTATGTTGGATAGAGCAGATGACTGGAGGGAGTTCGAAAGTCTGGGATTCAAATCCATTTTAGTTACATCTAGGTTAAGTATATACATTATATTTTCATTTCAATATTATATATTATTCGCATATTTGGTATTATTTTGAAATTATGTCGTTATTTATAAAACAATTCTCTAAAAATGTCTCTTTTTTAATTCCTGAATTGTTTTTTTTTGTTGTTTTTTTTTTTTCAAATAATATATCCATATATACGCTAATTGAAAATTTAGTTTAATGTAAAATTAATAAATTATTTAAAAGATTTATGCTGATTATTTTTTATTTCAATGGTTGATTGCTTATGTTGTCTTGGTATAATAATTATTTATTTAAATTACTGATTTAAAAAATAATTAATTAGATGAAAATGTTGACATTATTAATAATGTAATTAAAATATAAATATTTGAATGAGATTTTGACTTCAAAACTAAATAAAGTTATTTAACAATACAAAAAGTTTTTATCTTGATTATATATATAAGGTAGAATTTAATTATATGAAAAAGCATTCTATGATCAGTTGCTCATAAGGTTAAGTGACATTTAAACATCGAATTTATAATCTAAACATAGTAATTCCATTCAATTAATCATACTTTTTTTCTTACTTTTCTCAATTAGGAATAAATCCAGGAATCTTTAGCATTAAAGTCCATCATTCTTACCTCTGTTCTGAATGCCTTGTGTGCTTGAGTGCAGTAGTGAAAAGAGAAACGTTTTTGGAATAATTTTCATCTTAAGAAAGTAAAGAAAAAAAATATTTCTAAATGATCAATGTTGAATATCATTAATAATTATTATTTTATGAATTTTGATCATAATTCTTGTTTGGTGACATAATGTTAATAATATTTTTTTCTGTGCAATTTATAGATAGTACAGAATGTAATTAACTCATGATCTATTGTGAATTCTTTTCTCCGTCTTCATCTCACACACCCCCCCTCCACCAATATTTTTATTCTATAATCACAATATATTTATTTAACTTTTGTGTTTTGAGTCTTGATTATAAACTATTTATGGTTTCAATAATAAATTTAATAATCTCAAAATTCCGGCCAGATCAGTAGAAAACTGCATAAATATATATATTGAATGCAATAATCCTTTAATCCTAATAACATTTAAATTATAGTTATCTTATAAATAAAATATAATGATTGTCATTTATTTAAATATATTTTTTCCGGGGGAAGAAGTGAATCTCCTTATATAAATTTTGTTTAAAATATTTATAGTGACTAAAATAACATATAATATTTATATTAATGAACAAAAAAATAATGAAGATTAAAAGAAAATAAACCGAAGGAAGCATTTATTTTTAAAAGAATCCCTTAAAGATAGAAAATATTGATTTCAAAAAGATATAGATTAAAAACATAATAAATAATAAATGACTGTATTATTTATGAAAACCGTTTGTATTAATAAAAATGAGGGCTAAAAATACAAAAATATGGAAGATTTTACAAATTTTAATAAATATTAACACTTTTTAAAATATTTCAGTTTATATTTTTAGGTGGAAACGTTAAAAAAAAAACTGATTTATTAAATTATTTTGCATATTTATAGAAAGTTCAGCCTAAAAATATAATTTTAAAAATTACTCATAGATAACACTGAGAATAAAAGCAGATGCACCTTATATTATTAAAGAACATTCATCAGCCAAGATTAATAAGTAGCTAAATTAACAGTTAAATGCATAAACTTTCTTTTAATTTTAATCTGTTTTGCTATTATCTATGTTTCCTTGGCACTGCGGACAGTAATTTACTATTATTTAAACTCTCTTCACATATAAACGTATATATAAATGTAAACATAACACTGTGCAGTACAGGTTGTAAATGTATATTAAACAGATTTTATTATATATATACATTATTTTCATTTACCATAATTGTAAAGTTGTATACAAAAAGAATTTATTTGAATATAATTAAATGAAATGTTCTACCTAAGTAACTATCATTACTATTATTGGACAACAAATTGATATCACCTCTTATCATTCTATAAAACCATTTTTTAGAAAGACATCATCTGTTTGGCTTTGAAAATTAGTCAAAAATATAATTCAGATGATGTAGTCTATCCACCTCATTGGTGGTCCACTTTTTTTTCATTAATTGTCTTTCTAGGAATTATACTCCATTTTTGTGAAGTAAATCTCTGACTAAATAAGACAAATTATGATTCAAAAATCTTTTACAACACAATTCAAAAGCAATTTCAATGTCTACTTTTTACATCTTTAGGCTGAATAATTCTTATTTTCAATTTTAAAAATATGAACCTGCTTCTAAAAGTCTTTGCTAGACTTTCTTTGCAACTTTAGCTAGTGTTGATCTGCAGACAATCTTTTGACTCCTAATATTCTGTTGTTAATGAATAATTCAAAAATTCAAAATCTATCATTCATTTTCATCATCAATTTTGAAGTGAATTTTGATATTATCATAATCTTTGTTTTCCTTATATTTAGCTATAAACATATTTTTTCAATCTATTTTCAGTTGTATATGGATTATCATTAATGCCTTCTTTTCACACTTTTGAATTCATATTTGCCTCAAGTTTCATTTTTCTCATCACATAATTTATTATAAATTGAAAAGTGACTAACTCTTTTTCCAACTGGCAGACTGTTTTAATTATTCATTCTTATTCTCTATTTATTGAACCAGATGCTTTATCTGCTTCAAATGTTCCATCATGAAATTAAAACTAACTTTTATATTTATAAAGTTTTTAAAAGAAAACTATTTAAAAGTTTTGTATGCTATAGCACATATACTCATATTTATTTTTAATTTGGTGATTTTACTCTTCAGTAGATTTTAGTTTAAAATAATTTTCTTTGGATGATTGTTTTTTTTTTCTTTTCATTACAGTAATTAAAAGCAAGCAATGTTTTAACCTATTTGAAAAAGCATTTTAATTTTAAAAAGTTTTGATTGCGATCCAGTTTCTTTTTATTTTTGATTGTAATCTATTTTAAAAGCTGAGACTTATTTTTGCATTTCCGTTTTTTTTAAGATTAAGATTAAGTGGGAGATAGAGATATATCCTGGTCAAATCATTTAATTAAAGATTATGTGGGAGATAATAATTCACATAAATAGCCTTGGGTTTTTGACCGATTATTATTCTGCTTATTATTATTATTCTGCTCATTATGAGTATTAATTATGCTTCTTATTCTATTTGGATTTCTTATGTGATTCTTATTCAGATTGCTGATATAACTTTTATATTTGCTATTTGCTAAACATGGATCACTGAACTTGGATTTCTGTGGACTGTTAATAGTATTTACTATTTGTCATGTTAGTAGTGACCATCCATTCACCATTCCAAAAATATACACCATGAGTAATCTTAACAATATGCTGTGCTAAGTCAATCCAAAGATAAATCCCAGAGTTCCATAATTGTACCTTCAAGAACATGGCCTAAGAACCTAGTCCAAAACTGATCCAAAGATTTCCTTCAGACTTCTGAACATATAAATGTAAATCAAAACCATTGTAAGGAACCATATATACATCTGAACTTTACATATCCTGCTGGAATAATTCTATGGACAATCGAAAGCTTGAAAGGTAAACTTACATTTTCATATTGAAACCAGAGCTTAAATCTCTTGTTTAAATCTCTGTTAAAGTCTCACCTTAATCTAACAAGAAACTTGTCTATAACCAATTTTACTGACATTTAAATATCTTTAATTATTTTATTGTCTTTTATTTATAGTGTGTATTGGAGTCTTAGTTTTAAGATTTCATATTTTTATATTTATTTATCTAAGAGTGTATTGCAAGTTTCTATTTTATATACTTAGTATTTTCTCTTTTATATTACTAACCCTTGTTAAATGCTTGAGCAGATATTAGTAATATTATTTTAACCCTTCTGACATGCAGTCTAAGACTCACATTTCAGCATTTTCTGACATTTTTCTTTGTCTCACAAATCAATGTAAAATATGATTAAATGATTATTACTTATCTGAAAATAATAAATTTGACTTCATTTGATAGATATTTTTGTTTACTACTGAAATAAATTTTAAATGTTCACATTTTGTTTCTGTAAATATTAAAAAAATGAGATCGTAATCAAAACAAACAGTTTACATGTCATCATTTCAAGAAAGATTATTTTCAGTTTATTAAATCAATGAAATATTTTTTAATTTTTAAATATTTTTTAATTCTTATTATTTTTAAAAATCAAAATGAATATTTATTTATTTCTCTTATATCTAATGAATTATGCTTTAAAAGTTTTAAATATTTGAATATTTATTGCAAAACTGTGATATTTTCATACTCATAAGTATAAATAGAACTTGTAAATTGCTTCAGGCCTTGTTTAAATTCAATGCTAATATAATGTTATATTTTTGATAATAAAGTATTTCAAGTCAAAATAAGTTATTAATATATATTTCTTGATATCTAATAAATATAGTGTAAATTATTATAAAAAAATATCTAAAACAGTAATAAATTTGCAAATAAATAAAACAGTAATAAATTTGCAAATAAATATGTTTTTAGTCATTGAAACTATTTTCTTTAAACAATGTCATAAAACACTGAACATTTTACAGCCTTGGTGACAAAAAATAGCTGAACATTTCAGGGTGGTGCTTATGTCTATTGTAAGAGCAGGAATTTTGAATTTCCCACCTTCTAGTGCAAATTTTTCAGTAAAAATATTGTTTTACATGCATTTTAATGTATAATACCAAAGGTTAACTCTCCTATCAATATTAGGGAATCACATATACCTATAGAAGGGAGTCCTCTTCTCCAAAAAAATGATGACACTCATTGTGAATCAGATAGCAAGCATTACTCTATAATACAACTGTACTGAATAATTTATTTTGCCAATTGATCATAATACTTATAATAAATATGCTTTAAATGTATATAGATGAAGTTAATAAAAAATTTCACGCCCACATTTAAAATCACCTAAGTCTCACAAATTGGAAGGACTTTCAGTTTTCTTATTTAGAAATTATTACTTATGTAAGTTTGAGACTGACAGAAAAACAACATCACTTGGTATATTAGAGACTTAATAAAAGTAGGATACAATTACAGAGTTATAGCCAATAAGATTGAGCTTTTCTACAAAAAGTTAACCAGGAGCATACCAATAAAGACAAACCACATTTACGTTTATCTTATATTTCCAAAATGGTCAAACATTTAGTCAAAAACTTACCTAATGAATTCAAAATAGGCTTCAGAACTCCACTAAACACAAATAGAATGATCAACAACACAAAGAACAAAATAGAGCCAGATCAAGCCCCCCCCCCCAAGTTGTATATAAAATTACCTGCCCTCAAACTGGCTATAAGCAACATATTATGGTGAAACTGAGGCAACAGTAAATAATAGAGTAGCACAACACTTATATATATGTACAATAGAGTGGTAAACAAAAATGAAGGTAATTCAATATTTGCAGAACACCAAAAAACATTTAATCATAAATTTGAAACTTCTAGCACTGAAATTGTTTGCAAAGAAAGAAATGACCCAAAAGAAAAATAAAATAAGTATATTTCATTTAAACAATTCAAACACCATCAATGAAAGGAATCCCTGCTTTACAATATTAAAAAAATGGACAGGATAATAATTTGCATATATTTGTATTCAGTACTCTTACACATAATAATGGCTATGAATATGGAATAAACATATTCTGAAAGCACTAAGCTGAACATTGTTATTTGTGAAAATGTTTATTATTTGTGAAAATTTTTATTAACTTCACCTATATACATTTAAAGTGTATTATAAGTAATGCAACTGTACAGATTTTTAAGTCAGATTTGCGATCTTGTAAAAAAAAAAATATTATTTTAAGGTTTTGTAAATAAAGCTCAGTATAAATTTTTATCATGGGATTTAGAGATCAGGATATTAATCGCATTTAACTCTTAAAGTAATAAAAAAACATCCTTGAATCATATTATTATATATGTAAATATTGTTAAAGTAGCTTCATCATTTTTATTAAATTATTTCAATCCATTTGGTCTCTGTCTTATTTCCCATCATTATGCATTCATACCTCTAAATATGTATGCTAAATTCCGATCCACACACATCTTTATTTATATGTATACTGATATTGGAAATATTCTGAAAAAGTGCTGTAATTAATCCTCCCTTATATAGAGGCACAGTAGTTTTTAAACTGAGTAGGCCCATTCCTAAAGATACTCGAGTTCTCCCTGAGGTCAAATACTGAGGCATAATGGAGCTGGAAAGGGGGTGAGATGAGAATAAACTAGTCCAAATTATATCTAAATTTAATGTGTGAATTTAGAGCTAGCCTATTGGAGGTCAAAGTGACCATGGGTTAAGTATTTCATCACATTCTTGCCAACATTCTACCTGAAGATACTAGGTCTGACCATAGTTAGATGCATTTCCCCTTTTTGTGAGAACAAACAGGTTGTGGCATCTGGTGCCTAACTTCAGGAGCACAAATCAAGGAGCTTACAGGGATAATTAATTCCAGACTGGGAAATCTATATTTTAAAAAATTTCTGTTTTGGAATGATCATTCATTTTCAAACCATAACCATCCATAACTGCCATGAACTTACTCATATGAAGTTCCAATATGTTCAACCACAATGACAATGTATAAACAATATATGATATTAAAAGTGGTGAATGCACATATGGTGATGCAAATGTCATGATTAATTGACTAATAAATTGTATTTAAAATATGTGATTCATGAAAGTAAAATGCAGATTTAAATACAGACAATAAAACATGCACCCACATGCACACAAAAAAAGGGGGGAAATCATGATCAAATGTGAAATGGCTTGGGGTGACAAGGAACCCTACGGTATACTTATTTTTATATATATAAGCAAATAAAAACTTTATACATATACACAAAACAAATCAATGATAACAAGGAGTGGAAAAAAATTAATGAGAATGAATGAAAAAAATGTATAAGAAACTATAAATAATAGTAGCAATGAGTTAAAATGCTATACTTCTAAAACTGGATGATCTGCATTAGTAGAGTTACTTTGGGCGTCCATGACAGAAAATGATCACTCTTTACATGTACCAGTGGTGATTTAAACAACAACTCAAACCCATGAGCTACCCACCAGTAAAACAAATCAAGCATTCAGGATTGAAGTAGCACAGGTTACAGGAGATGTAATGACTACGGAACTAATATTCTAGGTGATCATGATGATGAAAGCAGAACTTGCCAACAGCATTGATGTGAAATGAATAACATGAAAGCAGAACTCACTAATAGAATAAACGCTGACATGAACAGCTTGGATGTAAATATGAACAGTCTGAAAGAAGATATGAATGGCATGGACAAAATAGAATAAAATGAACACAAATGTAAAGAGAATCAAGAATGGAAATGGAAAACAAATGATCTGCTGATATGCAACAGCTGTCTCTGAGTGTCAGTATTGTTCAGAGAGAAACTGGGAAATTGAGATGAGAAATAGGAAGGGAGATGGAAGAAAAGGACACACAATGCCAGCAAAAATTTAAAGACTTTAGATGTACATTCTCAAATCAGATAGACCTTAAGTTTTGTGAGATGATGCAAGGCCACAAAAACTTCAAGATTGAAGTATGCATAGGCCAAAAGAAATATCAAGAACAAATTAAAAAAGAATTTGAAGACATACAAATGAAAATAGAACACCTCCACTTACCACACAATGTAAAAACAGAGGTGCACAACAAGACCCTTGAATCAATGGGCCACAACATAAAGTGTCTATAAGAGTAACTAGCCACAGACAAGTTAGAAAACCTCTCAGACAAGACAAACCTAGAAAAGATGGATGAAAGTGTAAATGAAATGCACAACCAGATCAACCAACTAAGTGGAGCGGTCAATCAGAGGTTCGAGATCCATGAATCCCAGCATGTCTGAGAACAACAGCATTTGTAGTATGACCAACTAGGGATGGTTCTGACTGACAGGGAGAAGTGGGATGAAGTGATAGATGGCCTGGAATACCTCTTCAAGGTCTTCAATAGAATGATCAGTGCCAAGCAGCCAGTCTCATAAACCAAGAACCATCAGGGATAGAAGTCTCTCTTTTTGATTTCAACCTGGAATGAATCATAGCTAGCACATACCATATAGGCAAGGACATACAGGTACTCACTCTATCCATAAACTCCAGGAAAATATCCAGTATGCACAACTATGTGGCACCAATCAGTGCCATCAACCAATTTATAATGTTAAAAGTCTTCAAGGGATCCACCAATGAGGCCCCAATAGAACACCTAAGAAACCTCAACCTGTATTTTTTTGTGAAACACAATTTGCCTCAGGGTGAGAAATTGATTATCACCTACAGCCACCTCCAAGTGGATGCATTGGTGTGATGGGAGTCATTATTCCAGACCCCATCCACTTTTGAAGACTACCAGACATTACTGATAAAGAATTTCTGGAACAATGATGGGCAAGAAGCCTTGCTGTACTGATTGTTCTAGGAGAAAGAAGTACTGGCAAATACCAGGAGAAACTTTGATGAAATTCTTTCACTGCCAGGTTACCAAATTAAGGCATTTAATTCTATCAGCATTTTCTTTGTAATTAATGTTTTGAACCATAAATATTTACTCAGAATATTACGAATATTTATCAAAAATGCAATAGCAGTTTATTAGATTATATGATAACAATGAGAAGATTAACATTACTAAAAATGTATAGTAGGATGAGTCCATATATCTAAATGTTTTACTGCAGTTATACAAGTATTTTATGGGTTAGAATAAGAAACTAAGGGAGTAAAAGTAAATAGTGATTTTTTAAGTCATCTGAATAATTCTAAATGATGTGATTGCTTTTTAAATAATGCTGTAAAGATTCAGAAAATATTTGAAAAGTTATTAGGTAAAAATAAAAAAAGATAAATACTAAAAAAAAATTAAAGTTTTGTTCAATGCATTTGCTAAGAAGAAAAAAATTAATATTGATAATCATGAATTAAAAGAAATTAATAACTACAAGTACCTTAGTTAGGTTACTAATACAGATGGAAACATAATGGATGATAGTAATTAGTAATTGTAGAATTAAACTTGTATGGAATGCTTTAATAGAAATAACAGTATTAAAAGGAAAGCCTATATGTTTGAAAAAGATTTTTTAAAGGGTTTTACTAATTCTTATTTATGTATTTGAGATTTGGACACTTAATTGAAGAGCAGTATAGAGACTTCTGACCAATCGATGAAATATGAAAATATGTACATTAGGAGTAATAAGAAGAGATAGAAAACAAAATACCTGGAGAAGAGAATAAATAGTATAACTGCTATTATTGAAAGAATTTAAGAGATTTTAAAATGTATCACTAGACATGATAATAAATGAACAACTGAAGTTTTAAATCGAATCTCAAGAGATTTAAAGACCTAGAAAGATACCCTATGTGAGATGGATGCCCAAAACAAGAAAGTTTGCGAGTGTGATGTGGAGAAGAGAATCTATGAATCAGAGAAATTGATTAGTCTTTGCAAGACCTACTTCCTGCAGTGAATCAATAATGCTTGCAAATGATGATAAAATTATATATATATACACACACACATAAAATAAACCCAATTTTCTTTTAATATCCAATTTAAATACTTTTTTAGATTTCTGTATATAATAACAATAATTCTAATATTAATAAAACTATCTTCATTAGATCACATGTGAGACATATAAATTGAGTAAGTTTCTTGGAAGAGACAATCACCCTCTCCCCCATTTACATTTTAAAGAGTATATCAAAGAAATTCTAAAAAGTTGCCATAATGAGTGCTTTGATTGGGAAGATATGACTAATAATAGAATATAAGAAAGAGGCAAGGCATTTAAGGACTTCGGAATGAAAAGTTGCCAACACATATTGAAATATAGCGTTGCAAAGTGATAAATAAATGATATGCGATATGTATAGACTTGTGGATTTTACAGATTGATTTATATAGACATTGCAAAATCATTTTTTAATTTATTCTTTATCTTTTTGTTTCTACTGTAAATATGGACAAACTCGGGTAAACAAGCGGTTGTCAATGAATGAATTAATGTGTTTTTTTTTTTTAATATTTTATAACTTTTTTTACAAATCGTTTACCCATAATAAAAAAAAAAAATTATATACAATTTTTATTTTATTTCATTACATTTTTCCTTTAATTAAATTAATTATTAAATAACATTTTTTTTCCGTAGATATATTTTATGCCTTTAATTATTCAAAAATATGTATGTAAAATGAATAATGTTTTCGGGTCAACACTTCTAATAATTTGTTTTTATTTTTATCATTATTTTATTGATTATCAATCTAATACTTTCATATTCTCATAATCTTCCATTACTTATCTCAGTTCTGTCTAAACTGTCTTTAATAAATAATAGTTATTATTGTAGCACAGAGTTTAATGCAGCATTTTTATAAAGAAAAAAATATAAAGATTCACGTTTATGAAACAGAGA
Source organism: Epiperipatus broadwayi (assembly GCA_028023455.1). Lineage (NCBI taxonomy): Eukaryota > Metazoa > Onychophora > Udeonychophora > Euonychophora > Peripatidae > Epiperipatus > Epiperipatus broadwayi. The sequence goes on from JAQFVV010006289.1 coordinate 605,294, forward strand.
ATGCACAAAGAGTAAAAGAATTTAAAAATAGTCACATATAAAAATGTTTATTTAATTAATGAAACAGAATTCATAAAAAGTTCCAGCAATGGAAATCGAAGAACTGGGCCAGATCTATGAACCTCAAGTTTCGGAATCTGCCACATTGTCTCCATGTGGAGCAATATAAAAATACTATTAAAATATTACTCATTCGTCAAATAAGCCCCATGTGTAAACTGTGTAATATACATGAAGAAATGCTGGAGCACATCTTCCATGCTTGCTCATACTTGAGATACACTAGAAACAAAATTATCGCAAGCATTTCCTCTGGCTGTGGCAATGTCCTGTCAATTGATCAAGCAATAAAAGAAGGAAAGTATCCAACTATCAGGCTAGCGGCATGTCTACTACATGCCTTATGGATCACCAGGTGCCAGCATATCTTCAGACAAGGACATAGTGATCCTTGGAGAACTTTAAAAAATAATAATAAACATGAAGAACAGAGATCACCTCCTTGTGCGAGAGCATCTCTTTGTGGACACATGGGCACAGATTACCATATATAACAATGAGGCAACATCTCAGACTACTGCACTAAACAATATGATGACAATGCCACACAGATTGGTTGCAAAGCTTTGAACTTCTACATAAAACTATTGTAATCAAAATGTAGCTACCTGACACTGTAAATTTTTTCTTAATAAAAAAAAATATTACTCATTCATAAAAATCTATGAATAATTTTTAAAAATTATTGAAAACTATTTTTCAATGGCAATAAAAATGATATTAGACAACTGAAACAATTTTATATTAAAATTCAAAAGCAGTATTTATTTTTGTTTCTTTTCTTTTCTAGTATTTTTTGAAATATATAAAAATTTGAATCCATTGATCTTTATTGATAAATCCATGAAATAAGAACTAGGTGGCAGAGTGATTAATACAGTAACATATTAAGCAAATGACCCATTCAATAAAGACTAGATGGTATAATGATTAAAGCAACAACACATTATGCAAATGACCTGAACTTTCAATGTTCAGAAAGAATTAGAAATATTTTGAATAAAAACTTCTCATCATCATGTCACTAATGGATGTAATCATTATTCTTAGATAAATGGTAAATTAAAACCATGATTAATTTGGTGTCTAAAAATATTCTTCAATACTTACAAACATAAAACTGTGTTTTCATGTATTATGACTACATTAAATGATTGAGCTTAATATTTGAGTACTAAATACACCAAAGAATGATTTTGTATAAAGAACAAAATTCAAAAATTGATGGGAACAGAATGCTAATCAAGTAGTCACATTCTAGATTTTCACCTTTAGTTCTAGAAATGCATTCCACATGAAAAAATAAACTGATGCAACTTCTCAAAGCATTAGAACTAATCTCAAGTAAAGGCCAATATAGCTTCCAATTAGTAATAGAAATCAACAAGTCAGCCAAAAATAATATTAAAAATAAATTATCTGAAATGCATGAGGTGATGTATGGAAAATTGTAAGACTAAAGATCACATTGAAACTTCTTCTATAACCCAAAGTGATTTTTTTTTACTCTTCACCATTCTTGGACTAAACTGAATAGATCTCACTTTCTACAAAGAAAACATTCAAATAACACAAATGATACTGTGGCTAAAGTTATGTGAAAATTAAAAATTTTAAATACTGCAAAATCATTTTTCTCTTAAAATTCTGAAAAAAAGAAGCTCTGGTTTAGCTTGTCTACCATAAAATAAATATTTGATTTTTTTTAATATTAATTAGTTTTTTGTAGTAAACAATTTACATAAATAAATAAGTAATGCACTAAAATAAACTTTTCAAAATATATTTATTTTTGTTTTTGAGTTTACAATTGAATGTTGGATACTAACAATTATCAAATCACTATTTTTGATTTTGATCATAACTTCTTAGAACTGCAACTCAATCCATTCATTTTGGGAGGAATTCTTCTGGATTGGCTTCCATCAAGGTCATTTTGAAGTGATGGTCTGTGTTTACAAAGTAAGATTTTCTTTACATTATTATTATTAAAATAATCTACACTTCATATTTCAATCAACAATGCAGTGTAAAATGTAAATCTAGAATAAGATTTATAATAGAAGCATAATGATTTTGATGAAGGTATGTTAAACAGGAGGATTATAAAGATCTGGAAAATAGTAAATTACATGATGTTGGTTTAAAATGATATAACCACATTAGATAAAGCTTAAGAAAGCAAATTTAATAAATTTATCTGTACATAATATTGCTGATTTTGTATTAACATATATAATCCAATTTCTTGTTCACATGAGCTAATCCACTGACGTGTATTTTATGAGCTTATATTAAAATTATTTTGGTAAAATCGTATTCTATGAATGAACTTAATCCAAAGTTATAATTTTATGATATCAATCAGCAAGCTAAAAGCAATAAATGTTTTTTAGTAAATTAAAAATATGAACTAGATGATATTCTATGTATAGTGTGTGATGCATAGAATAATGGAATGAAAAACTAAAGTTTTTAAAATCAATTCTCATCTAAGAATAAAAAAAATCAGTTTTGTCAATTGAATGGAATCTACCATTTGAACGTCTAAACATCGCAATCTCACAGTTACTTAACCAAATATTTTATACGTAGTGTGTTATTATCATGAACACATCCAAAGTCATTAAACAGGTAAATACATAAATATGTGTGACTCCAACCGCATATATCTAAGCAAATATATATATATTGTACGTTAAAGGGTTAATTGATTTCCATTATTACTCATGTTTTTTTGAAGCCGCCTTTTATGATAATAGGCAGAAAACAAATTATTCACGTTGTTAGACATTAAAAAGCAAATATATTAAATATACTAAAAATTAATTTATTTCTTTTTCTGCTGACCTTCTGGCCTTTCACAATTTTATCAAATTTAATTATAAATAATGAATAACTCAGTTGTATTATGCAAGAAGAAAGAAAAACATTTTCATCACTTTAAGGACAGATTAAATTACTTTAAAAGAAAATAATTTGAGCAAAAATATATGTATTAAAAAATAGCGTATCAGAAAATAAATATTTTGAAATGTTTTCTTGTAGTAATGTAAAAAAAAAAAATGTTAAAGAAAACAAAATTATTACATATATGTTGTTAATAGGAACTTATTCTAATAATTTATTCGTTAAATATAAAAAAAATATTAACATTAATTAAGACTTCTGTATTCCCTTTCATTCAAATCTTTTTAAATTTCTTTTAAAAAGATATATTATTTGGTTATTTTGTTGGAAAAAAATTTTCTTTTTAAAATTATATATAAACATAATTAATCAAATTATAAATTATATATATATTAAATTTTCTGCTCTTTTGGTAGCAGTTTGATGTTATTCATCTTACTTTTAGCAACATTTATTTTAACATCACAATTTTAGAATTACAGTATAAACTTTGATTAGCCGCACATCATTAAATATTTGCACACATGCATAGAACGATTAATATTTAAAATGTATCCTTTTATTTTTTCAGATATAATTTTTTCACAGTATAAATTATTTTTATAATAATAGTATATCTTGGATATCGATCAACTCAATACTTATTTTTGAAAAACTATCATGATATTCAATGATAAGCCTCAGATATTAAAATTGCGATTTCTTAATCTTTTCTTTGTCATCAATATCTAATTACTCTTAGATGATTCTAGATTCATTTTAATTTAATATCTTATCTATCTGATTCACCTTTTGTTATAAATATATTCTCTATGCTCTTTACCAGCATTCATCAACTAACAAAAGACTATCAGTAAATTTTTTGGAGTTTTAGTCATTTCTACAAACAGACCAGATATGATAGCTTTCCACGTTTTGATGCAGACAGCAACAACATTTCATAATTCCAAATAGAAAGATCTTATATAATAGTTTTATCTTTTTAATCCTAAAACTATTATAAAAATAGTTAAATTATCAGGATGTTCCTATGCATGGCCACTATATGCACAAATAAAATAAATTCAATTCCTTGCATGTATTTAACCGTGGATAAGTTTTAAAATTGGCTGGATAGAAAATAATTGTTTTGAATAAAAAATCATGTCTAATTATTAAGATAAAATATGAAAATTTTAATCAAAATGAAATTATATCAACTGGACCAAAAGTAATAAATTAAAGTGTTAAAATGAATTATGTTAAAAGTGTGGAGAGAATGGAAAATCTACTATTGGTTGTGGTATCAAGTCCTATCATTGATTATAGCACTCTGTTGCCTAGATAGAGAACTTAACATTTAATTGCATATGCACATCAACACACACACAAACTTAGAAAAACTTTTACCCTGCAGAGAATTGATAATAGTTAAAAATGATAATATGACAATATAAAAAGAGATACCTATACTAACACACATTGGACTGCTTAAGATAGTATCATAATATATATGTCAAATTAAAAATATTTTTCTTTAAGTCTTTTGAAACTTTATTTTTATTGAGCAATTATAACATTGCTGGACATAAGTTGAACCATTTTATTAGTCTAATTTAAAGAATAACTTTGATGTTTAAACACTTTTTTTGTTTTTCATTGGTGAACATATTCCTATTTTATCTTTTCTTGAAGATTTGTGATGATGATATTTAAGCTGTGATGACTATTTCCATCATCTATCATTAAATGTTGAATGTTTACAAATTTTTAAACTTTATTTAAACTTTTCCAAATCCAAACAATTGTTAGTAATAACACACAAAAACCACACAGGTTAGTAAATTACACAAAATTTCAAGTGGTATTATTTTTTGCTCTACTTCAGGTATTGATGGACTTACCAATGACCATGACATTATGTAATCTACTAACCTGTGTTGTCTTTGTAACAGTGTTTGTATTTGTAAAAGTTTAAATAAAGTTTAAAATTTTCTAGACATTCAACATTTGGTGATAGATGATGAAAATAGTCCAAAATAACACATCTAGTTATCTTTGTTCATTAATCAATTTCCAATGTAAACAGATACTGTTCCAAATCAGTATCTTAAATATTGGGAGCAGACAATTAGAACATATTTAGATCTTACTCTGTCTAGATAAGGTGTTACTGTATATCAGATGTTATTTTTATCATTTAGTTTTTTTATAGAATTCTTAGATAAAATTTATTCTATGCATGACACAACTCATTTTATTATAGTTTAATTATTTAAAATCTATTTCCATATCTTTTTCCAGTTTTCCAAACTGTGTATTACTGAAGTTATAAACAGAGATAGAGAGATAAAAGATTAGTTCATATACCTTCTCTTTTGTTCCAAGTTGCATAAGGAACAAATCATGTTCAATTCTTAATTCAAAGCTTTTTTTTTTCCTAGCATTTAACACTTTTTATTTTCTTCCTCCAGTGGTATGATAAGACTTCAAAGTGGCTATTAGAATTGTTAAAATATATGACACATAGGTTACAGTTTAAAAATGTATGTATTCATATTTTATGATAATATTACATTAATTTGGATAATATAGTAAGAACTAAATATGTTATTTGAATTATTATACTTGTAAAAAAAAATGTTGTTTGAATTCTTATAGTTATAAAAAAATGTTATTAATTTATAAAGATAACTTTCCCATTCAATATATTTCTTTATATATATATATATTAAAGTGCTGCTTCAAGATAGATTCATTTAATATACTTAATTAATATTCATTAAGGCTGTAGCCTCAAGAATATGCATATAAAATGCGATAGTAGGGACCATGAATATTACTTACATAATCAATGTGCGTTTAAATAAATTTATAATTATACTTAATTAAGAAAAAAGAAATGCATTTTCTAACACACTTTCCATGCATTATAATATCTGATACTTCAATTATTTGAATTAGATACATATGTGATATGCAATTACAAAATACTTCAGTTAGTAAAAGAAAACATCCAAACATTCATTTCCAATTTTTTTACGAAGTAATTATTACTTACACATGTGTCATACAATAATCTTTATCAGATAACATATTATTCACATATACATTAAATACATTCTTATTTAGATGCAAACATTCATTATATATATATAAATGCAAATAATATTTAGATGCAAACATTCATTATATATATATAAACTGCAAATAACAATTATTCTGAGTGTATCAATCATCATTGTAGCATTCTTATTCATTAAAATACTTGCAAGTGTAAAATGATTATTTACACCTATAAATTTCAGATCCAACTGGCACTGTTAACAAGAATGAAATTCAAGCCCACCCCATTATTAATAGAAGTTATTTGACTGCCATCAGTAAGTAATTATTTTACACTTAATTGGTGTTTTACTAAAGAGCAGTACAGTGATATTGACAGCATTTAGAAGATTTGTCATTTCAAGCTTTACAAAAATAGCTTAAATTTCTATAGATGCATACATCAGTTATTCTAATATGTCAAAACAGTTTCATTTATTAATTTATAATATTTTTCATGAGTAGACAGACATGTTTGAAATAAATAGAAGTATTTATTAACAACTGAAAAACCATTAAACAATAGCCACCAGCCCATTTATGTCATCTCATGTCCAATTTCTTGTGAAATGTGCTTCTTTTATGCTTCCCTGACTAGAAGGTACAAAAATATCATGTCATTTTTCAGGGGGCAACCATTAAAACTGTAAATTGAGAAAATATGATTATCATAGAGTGACAAAAATTATATAGTAATGTACTAAAGCAGTTAATCCATCTTTGTGCACAAAGAGAAGGAACTGAAAACTTTTAAATCAACTCAACCTACTTTTCCTGTAAATCTTTATGCAATAATGTTTTCCTTCTCTCTCTCTCTCTCTCTCTCTCTCTCTCTCTCTCTCTCTCTCTCTCTCTCTCTCTCTCTCTCTCTCTCTCTCTCTCTCTCTCTCTCTCTCTCTCTCTCTCTCTCTCTCTCACTATCTTTTAATCTTTTATGACTCATTTTGATAATAATCAATTCATATGAGTTTTTTAATTACAAAATAAATTCAAATATATAAAAGTAGGTGAAATCATTTTAATAAGCACTATATTGGGATCCATGCTCTATAAGAGGATTAAATGACCCAAACAAATTACCTTTACTTTTAAATATTATACCTAATCAAGTTTATTTATCATATGTAAATTATAGGCACACTTTTTTTTAATATCGATAGGATAAATATAGTCAATCAATTGGAAAAAAATGATCAGAGTACTTGACTGCTACATCATTAGTTAACATCTATAAACTGTTCATGTGTCCCACTGACATTTATCCTCAAATTTTTGTTTTGATTTTTTTTAAAATGTTACCAACCAAATTGGATAAAAGATTAAATATTTTGAATGGAAATATCAATAATAAAAAAACAAAAGACTTGTGATTATATTTGACATACAATGAAATTAAAGAGACTGGAAATAAGATCATCACATTTAAATGATTTAAGGAGATTTGTGTTTAGTTGTTGTTTTTTTTTAATTTTAAATAAATTACTTAAATCATTAAAAGCAACTGAAGTCTGTGTTTTTCATTTAAAAAATAAAGCACATTAAGAAAATTTGTTTCCTTCCTTATGTCCTATTAACTAATGCATTGGGACATACAAGCTAGTAATAAAATACTGAATACAGGTTTAAATTTTCATATTTAAATTAGGTAATAATTTACTAAGGCTGTAACCTTAGAAATAAGCGTCTGAAAAATACGAAGGTAGGGACCTCTATAGGTCTTAAAAACACAAGGTCCCTACCTTCGTATTTTTCAGACGCTTATTTCTAAGGTTACAGCCTTAGTAAATTATTACTTAATATAATAATGGGCGTTTAATAAAATTTATAATTACAACTTTATATTTAAATTAGTTATTTCAGATTTTAATTTTCCTGTCTTTATTATTATTTGCTTATTAATAAAGCTTAAAAATTCAGATGAACATGGTTCTAAAATATGTATATTACTATAAAAATATAAACAATGTGAAGCAAAGAGCAGATTAAAATCTTACTGATATACTAATTATTTTACTAAAAATATTTTAATAGTCATTGAATGTGAATAGCAATTTTACTATATTAAATAATTTATTCAAGATGTGAAATAAAATATCAACAATAAACTGTTATAAGTATCTTTGAACTATTATCACATGATAGCATAAGTTTATATTGTATTACTTTGTGAATTTAATTTAAAAATTGCTTCCACAGAGAGGAAAATATTGTAGGCAAAACTATTGTCCACTATGCTGCAAACAACAGCATAACTTCTTAACCTTTATGAATCTGAATTGAAAATTCCCTCACTCATATGAGATATATATCTGAGACAGTATAGGAAAACATTCTCAGAGCACATCATTCTGGAGTATGAGTTATGCAACAATTAATAACCAGTTAGAATAATCTTACGCTTGATTTTATCATTTTATGAAAAAAGTTAATACTTGATTTTGTATATGAAAAAAAAAGTAAAAATATAATAAATATGAAAATGTTATATAAAAGATATAATTATTAAGGGGAAGTACTGCTTTACTTATATACATATGAATCACATGACACTGGATAAAACCGAAGGAAAAAAAGTTATAGTATTTTTTACCTATAAAGTATATATTGACTATTTAAAAAAAATTATAGTTTATATAGGTTGCTAAAAATGTTTTAAATAAAAAAGCTTTTTTAAAAATAAAAATAGTAGTTATTATTATTAATTACTTCATTTATTTATTTGAAATACAATTTGAAATAACAATTCATTTTGGTAACCTTTGTTCTTACATAACTTTGAAAAAGAGTATTGCAATTGATTTTTGTTATTTTTGCTGTTAAATTTACATTAGTAAATGAATAAAAAGTTTAGGTTTAAAAATTAATAATTTAGTTATCTTTGGTTGTTTATTACATCACTAAACAAATAAATATTTGTTTAAACATTTTTATTCATATTTTAATACATCTGAAATCAGTTTTCAAATTTTATATACAATCATAACTTCGAATACGGCAGCTTTTTCTCAGAATGTGTTATTCTCACTAATCACAGTCTATATATATACGCTACCCCTTTTACTCATCTTAGTTGTTTTGTTGTTGTTTTTTTTGCTGTCTCATAATAATGTTTTTTTCATTGTAATTCAATATTTCAAAAACTTTTAAAGTGCGTTTCAAATTATTATATTATAAATTCCATCCATGTTGCATAACTATTATTAGTGAACATAAATTAAACCTATAAACATCACATGATTACCATTTCTTATGCTTGCTTAAGCTGTCAAAATATGCATAACTCTCCATACAGCACTCAGTGCACGCCAAAGTAATCAATGGATGCAAGAAGATTTGTGCATAAAATTCCTATCTAGTGCCTACTCATCCAACATTCCCAGACTAGTTTTTACATTGTGGCTTTTACCAGTGATGAGTCTTGGATCTGAGAGCACTGCATCTAGATCTTAGGATCTAATGCAACCCTCCTCATTGATGAAAGCCACAAGATAGAAACCAATTTGGTGATATTGAATGAGTAGGCACTAGATGGGGATTTCATGCATAAACCTTCTTGCATCCATTGATTACACTGGCTTGCACTGAGTGGTACTACTGTATGGAGAGTTTTGCCTGTTTTAACAGCTTGAGCAAACTTACGAATTGGTAATCATTTGATGTTTATTGTTTTAATACCAATCTTGCCTAATAAAATAGTTGTGGCTATGGTTATTAAAGAACCAAACACATCAAAATGTATGGGTACTGAACTGAGTTCAGACCGATATTAATATTTAAGCTAATGAGCTTGGATTGAAAATATCATTACAATTTCAATTTTAGACTCATAGTTTTGTAGATAAGTAGAGATAAAAGGTGGGTTTGGGGGCTTGCATTAGAGCCTAAGATCTAGGTGCAGTGCTCTTAGATCCAAGGATCCTCACAGATGAAAGCCACAAGCTAGAAACTAATCTGGGAATAGTGGACGAGTAGTCACTAGATAGGAATTTTATGCACAAACCTTCTTGCTTCCATTGATTACTCTGGCTTGTACTGAGTGCCTCTGCTGCCTGTTTTAACAGATTAAGCAAGCATAAGATATTATGATAATGTGATGGTTTAATACTAATCCTGCATAATAGGATAGTGTTGGCTATGATTATTAAAGAACTAAACACCCTGAAATGTATGGGCACTTAATTGTGTTTGGACCTATATGACTATATAAGCTAATGAGCTTGGATTGAAAATATATTGTTTTCCATTTTAGACTCATAGTTTTGTAGATAAGTAGAGATTAAAGGTGGCTGCTGGAAGGTTGCATTAGATCCTAAGATGTATGTGCAGTGCTCTCAGATCCAAGGCTTCTTACTGATAAAAGCCATAATCTAAAATCTAGTCTGGGGATATCGGATGAGTAGGCACTAGATAGGGAATTTATTCACAAACCTTATTGCATCCATTGATTACTCTTGTTTGCACTGAGTGGCACTACTCTAGGGAGAGTTTTGCTGGTTTGAAATTAAACCTGAAGTAAATATTTAATTATCTCATTTCCAAGGCAGATCTGTGTTTTTATTTTACTCTATTCTCTGAATATTTATTTAAATCAATTTAACCAGCATTTTATCTAACATAATCTAATAACTTCTTTCTTCTTATATTTTTTTTTTGTTATATAACCAGATGTACTGGCTTTGCTTTAACAATTTTTTTTAAAGATTTAATGTAAATTAAATAAAAGATTTTAATATATAAATAAATCTGAGAATTTACACCAGTCTGTATGGCCATTATTTTTGACTTCAATTATATGCTATCCAAAACTAAATGTAAATATAGTACTATAGCATTTATTTTTTTCCCTCACTAAATAACACATTTCAAATATAAATTTATGTATTGTAATCACATTTTCTTTACTATTTAAATACTATACCTCTGTAGTTAAAAGCACATGTGCTGATTTTTTTCTGAATGTTTTTTTATTAATGGAAGAATTACTTTTTCACATAAACATAATATTTTTTTAATAAATTGGTTGTGAATTTGTGACAGCCTTATGAACAAACATAGATTCACCAATCAGGCAACAGAGGAAATAGGAATGCTTTTTTTAAACATCTTACTTCTAAATATGAGCTAAATTCATATTTACTTTTTCTCCTTTTTATTTAATTAGTAATATATATATAATCTACATACTCTTTTCAATGCTTTGTTACTCTTCCCAATATTTTTTCAATAAATTTTTCATTTTTTCTATACATAATAACAAAATCTTCTAAATATGATTTCTTCTTCCCTTTAGCTGTTTGCTTACCTTACTCCAAACTAAAGTTTTTTTTAATTGTAATATTACAGATTTTACAAAGTGCATTTCTTTTTTCTTATTATTATCAAAACCTGCATAACCATTATAATATTATATTTAATTTTTTTTCTCATTTTGAAAATCTTCATTTATACAGCTATTTACATATTTAAAAATCATGAATTACTGCAATAAAAATAGATGTGATAAAACAAGAATGTTTTTCCATTGACAAAAAAAGTTAGACAGAACTGCATCTTATTATCCTTCATACTCTATTCCTATTTTATATTATGTAAGAAAAGTCATACTGGATGGAGATAAATGTAGATTCATGATTGGTGAAAGAAACATCAACAACTTCAGACATACAGACAACGCTACAAATTATAAGTGAAAATACAATAGATCTCAAAACTTTCATTATGAAAGTTAAAAAATATAGCTGAAGGTGAGATTGCAGATGTATGTAAAAAGATAAAAATCACAATAATTATATTTGCAGATGATTTCAGAATTGATAAGAAAACATTGAAGGGATCAATAGTAGTTGCCTTTTTGAATTATTTATCAATAGCAAAGGACACAATAGGTAAAAGATTCATCACAGATTGACAACAGAAAAAGTTGCAATGATAAACTTGGCAAAAAGCTTTAAATGTAGAAGCATATTTTTAAAAATAAAGGTTGGGGTTGTTAAAGTTATATCAGATTTCTAATGACTTTTTATGGATATCAAGGTTGAACATTAAAAGAAAATATGATTTTGAATTGTAGTAGAGATAAAAGGCTTTTTAGAATTTTACTTGTGACAAGAAAAATGACAAATAAATATTTCATTAGATTAGACCTGAACTCTCACTTGAAGCACAAATGACAAGATTAAAGCTATTTTACTGTATTCAAACAATGAGATGATCTAAAATAAACAATATATAATGCAAAAAAAAAAATGATAGTGAAAAAAAAAGTGTGACCAGCAGTAAGACGAATGAACTTCTTCATTATCATAAAGAATGTACTAATGAGTAGCCCGAAAAATCAAATAACTGATGAAACATTTTAGAGAAATGCAATTCATATATTTTTCATTATTCATTCTTTTTATTCATTTCCAATTAGTTTTATCCCAAAATCGTTGTATTTTTTTATCTACATTATCTTTAAATGCTCTGATTAACTTTAAAGACATATTAATAAATTTATTATATTGAACCTTCTTTCACCAGCGTTTATATTTTTTGTAATCCTGCAGATAATTTTTGCTGCATATTAACAAAGTTTATTTTGTTTATAATTACTACCTATTTAAAATAATTATTATCCTATTTTTAAATGCAAAAATTTATTTCTCTAAATACCTTTTTAATAACAGTTTCAAAACATCGATTGAATTACAATGTTTTTTTCTTTTTCTAAAATAAATTGTATAGCTAAAACATACACACAGTACATTAATAATGTCAAATTTAGTGTTCTATAATTTTTCTTTTCAATTGAGATTATGATTATCATAAGAAAATGTACTGACACAATTTTGTGTTATATATGGAAATACAATGCCATAAAATATTATTAGCATTTTGAATCTAATTTTCTGAATCTTTGAAGTAAAACTCTACACTCTCTTAATTTATATAAATATAAGTACATCTCTCTTTATCAAATCTTTTTTATACAGTAACCAATCTACATATTGTTTTATTCGTTCTTTAAACATATTATTATTTTTTAATATATAATGTTAGTACATAATACCATCATTATTACATATACATTATTATATAATGTTTATGATATGCTGATAGTTTTAAACTTTTTAAAAAAAAATGTAATTCAATATAAATAATACATACAACATATATACTAAGGAAACTTGCTTAATACCTTAAAATTAAATAAAAATAAAAAGGTTAAATACATCAACACAATATGCTCTTGTTAATTAAAGTTTTGATTTGCAATCTTTTTTATAATAATTCATTCATTACCATTGCTATAATAGAATGTTATTTAAATTATGGGCTCTTGCTATTCTAGCAGTCTTTCTGCACTAAACACCTGGATCTGAGGAATACACTGAGAAATCCATTGAAAAACATTTCTTTTCAAAGCATCACTACAACTATCTGTTTATAGCATCCCTGCATTTAACATAGCAGAAAATTTATCAAATAATTAAGTATTCTATACTTATGCACAGTATATTATGATATTTAAATAGCTTCTTTATCTAGGACTTATGATAAAAAATGTTTTTTTTATTTAAATAATGAAAATATATCATTTTGTTCATCACCTTGACAATGAATTTATATACTTTTACTATAGCCAAATTACACTTATATAATTAACTAGATTTTAAAGCATATGAATTAAAAAGCAAATATTATCTCTATTTTATTAATCATCAAACTAGATTATTTTAGATATTATCATAATTGCTCATTTTTGGCAAAAGAATAATTAAACATTTTTTAATTATTAGTAATTATGTCAATGTCTAAAAAAATATTTTAATTACCATCTAAATAAAAAAGTTTTTAAATGGGAAACTAATTTTAAAATTTATATATATTATTATAATTGAAGAAACATATATTTTAAGGATAAACAATGTACATATTTTGGCTTAAAATGTTGCTGTTCTGTAGATCCATCCTACTATTGCACCTATTACAGTCATAGTATGCTGCCTTGCCACTAGATGTTATCATAAAAATATTTTTGCATAATAGAAGTTCAATTCCTAATCTTCCATTAGGGATAAGGTGCTGATATACATATATATTAAGTTCTCTGCTTGGAGAGCAACTGAGTATCTAGGCGTTATGATATTATGATTCAGTAAAAATATTTGATCACTGGTGATAGTTTGTCAATATTTGCCACCTTCTTCATTTATTTCATCTTCACATTCAAAGTATACATGAAGATTCATACAAAAGTTCACATATATATTGATATATTGTACTAATTAGAAAAGAATATTTTTCCATATAATATACTCTTAGAAACTTAGATTCCTTCTTCCATTTTTGTATTAGATGCTGAAGAATTAAATCAAGAACCAAAAATCTAAATTATATTAAAAAGTAGAGTTCACTTTATATATTTATAAATCCACATATTAATAAACATAAATTTATCAGTAGATTTGAACTTACATATAATATATGCTTATATACATGTGTAAATAAAGCAAATAATGGAATAGATATTTTCTATATTAGTTTCAAACTTTGTAAGCCTATAGTTTTAATCAAAAGGTTAGTGGGAATGAAGTTCTTTTCCATAACATTTGTCTTACAGATACTTGAATATTTGATGTTTATTTTTTTCTCTTATCCTGCATCATCACACACACTGAGAGTTACCATCACTTTATATATATTTTTACATATGTATATAATAAGTTATCCATAACTATTAGTAGTCTGCTACTGAATTTTTTATTTTATTAATCTTTTATATATATTAATAATGAAGTTTTACTTTTTAACTTATTATTTTGAAATTTCTGACATGATTTTCGCCTATATTTGGTGCTATTAAATATATATATCCTATGTAAGTATGTTAACTTTCCTTCTTAACAGCAGTTTAAGCAAACTAAATAAGCACAATATTATAATCATGTGATAACATTTGATCAATATTAGCAATTTGCTTTGCATTAAATTTTAATAATTTATTCGCTTTTATATAGAAATATCGTTTAAATTTTCTCATTAATAAGTTGCTTTATACTGCGTTTTGTTAGCTACTTATTATAATTTGTTCCTTGTATCATTGAGATTTTTATTTATTTTGTTTATGTTTTATGCATATTCTATGAAGAAATACCTCAGCAATCTTCAGTTTATTTAATAAAAATATTTTAAACAATATTACAGTATAAAGTTTTTTATTTCAAAATAAAATAATATATATATATCATTGAAATTCAAGTTGTTTTTAGTTTATTTATATTTAAAGTAGTTGGAATTCAAATTATTTTTATAAACATAGTAATAAAAAAAAAATTCAATTTCCAAAAACTAAATAAAAAAATATTAAAAATAATAAAAGATAATAAAATTACTTTTTATATTGATCATATAAAACATTTTATTCCTACATTTATTTACTTTTTGTATAGATATATCAACAGGAACCATGACTAGCCAGTCCATAATAGAGTTAATCACCATTTACAAACTTCTATTGCAAATTATCTCTTCCATAATGATCTTTAAAGCTTTTCATCTTATCTTTTGCATCTTATGGAAGATATAACTATAATAATTCACCAATTAATTTCGTTTCTGTTTATCACCAATCTATCTATATTTAAAATTTTTAATATTTATAATGAAGAAGTGAAAAATTATATATATGATGAAAAAAAGGATGACATAATGTTATATTATTCGATATTTAGAGATGTAAAGTATTTGTGAAAGTTAGAATAACTGGGAGTTATAGTGGGGGTGTATGAATTATTTTGTAAATCCTTTTTATTTAATTATTGATTATCCTTAAAAAAAAAAAACATATCCTAACATGTGATAAAAAACTGAGAGTAAAAAATCTATTATTAATAATACCCTATTTGTAATCAACTTTTAGGTTGAAGAAAACAATCATTATTATAACATCACTAATACCATAGTGGTTCAAATCCATTTAAATTTTTATTTCCTAATTATTTTTAGCATCTCACCTTTTTAGACCATATTGCACTTCATGTAAAATTTACAACAAATTGTTGTTCTAAACTCTATATTGTCATTCATAAGTTAAATAGATCCGATATACTAACTACTTAAAAATGCATTTGTGTTAAACATTCAGTTGATTAATGGCATAAACAGATACATTATTACTCATCTTTATACTTATTTACAGATTAATGTGTAACCCACACGCACACATACATATATATAATTTATTATCACTATACATTTTCTCTGAATTTATTTAAAACAGATAATAAAAATAGGTAATAGTCCCCACTTTCTTATATCAGACAGCAATGACGAATATCTTTATTTCCTAGTCAATTATGAAAAAATTATCCAATACCAATACCAATCTTTAAACAACTTTCATATGAAATGTTTGAATAATGAATTTTTAAGAAGTCACTGCTGCAATGCATATTTAAAAGATGTGTGCACTCAAGTCAAGTTACCTGCATGGCTATATAGTCTGAAATTAGTTTGCTTTTTCTTCTGATAAATTTAAAAGCTTCTGTGCATAGAAAGTCATATTTCATTTATTTCTTTTCATCCATTGTCAATTTTTAATCCACTATTATCAAATTATTCTGTCAGACTGACAAATTTCATTTTCATTCAAGACTGCCTTATTATTTCTAATATTTTGCAATATATTACTCATTCTTATCATAAAACAAAACAAAAAAAATCTCTATCTTTTTAACATTTTTCATTTTTATGGTTCTACTAATATCTATTCCAGAGTTTTTGAAATAGGAGGTCATGGTCCCTTGGGAGTAAAGGATTCTGGATCTTGTCCAGGGAGCCACAACAAATAAATTTCACTTTTTTTAAAATAGAGATATATTTTTTAAATTTTAATATGTAAATGTATCCATTATGCTATATAGCACAAATTATTAATCACTCTGTTTATTTACAATTCATATACATTATCCATTATAAACAATTACATAATTTAATAATATCATTTTTGTAATGAGTATTATTAGTACAATTGTGTTTGATAAAACTTCATTAAAAATTCACTTCTGAGATGTATAAGTAGCTAATAAAAATACAATGTCTTTATAGAGGTCAATTAGTCAATGAAGAAAACAGAATCTATTTGGTATAATTAAAAGAAGAGAGATGTTTGAAAAGTTAAATAACTTTTTTTTTTTTATAGAAAATGAATTTGAATAATGAAAGTGCATTGGGATTTGCACTAATGGAGTGCAGACATGACTGGTAGAATTTTAGAATTTACCAGAGAATTAAAAAAGATTTGTCCAAATGGAAAACATGTTTTTTTCATTATTCACAGAGAAAATCTAGTATTTTAACATATGGAAAAATATCAAAAGTTTTCACAGTAGTTAATTACATAAAAAGCAGTATTACTAATACAAGTCTCTTCCTAATTTTATGCCAGAAAATGGACTCCAGTTAAGAGTCACTTTTATATTATACAGAAGTAAGGCAGATTCCATGGTAAAGTTTTAAAAAGAGTTTATTATTGAAAGATAATTATGATTTTTTTTTCTTGATAAAAATCCCACATTAGCATTTCATTTATCTGATTAAAAATTGGTTCTGTTTGTTTTCTACCGGATGGATTGATTAAAAAAAATAGATTAGCTTAAACATAAAACTACAAGCATTTCAAAATGAAGCTTCTGCACAGTTAAAAAGTTTTAGAAAAACAGAAATATTTGCTTATTTCTATTAATTTCTTGGAAAAAAAATAACATTTTATTATCAGCAGAAAGTAAACTAATACTTAATCACATCATAAATTTGATGATTGTTTTAAAAAATATTTTCCTAACTTAAATGAAAATAAAGAATATGACTGGATAAGAATGTCATTTGCTCCATCCCTACAATTTATCAAACTCTCATGGCAATCCTAAGAAAAACTAATTGATTTAAGAGCAGATTCAACCCTTGAATTGGAATTTTGTAATAATAATTTATCAGAATTTTCACTTTAACAAACAAAAAGAATATCATTCATTGGTAAACAGTCTTAAACATTCTGATTCCACTCACATCCATATATATTTATGAAACTGCATTTTCAATTCTATTACTAATTAAAAATAAGCATAGATCTTAAATCTAAGAATTGCTGTGACAAATATTTCATCCAATATTAAATTTTTGCACAGCAATATTTAAACACAATTAAAATCTCTTGTTGTATTATTCAATGTTTGTTCGAATTATTATTAATGAGTTTTGTATGTCATATCTCTTGATGTTTATGATATGTATAATTCTTTAAGTATTTTGTATTATAAAGAAAATATAAATAAGAAATCCATTTAAATAAACTAAAGATAAATACAATAAAATTGTATAATAACAGCATATGTCTCTATTAAATTTTTTTGTTCTTTTGAGAGCCCACAAATGTTTCAAGACATTCCAAGGTAGTCTTTATATTACTAAGTTTGAGAACTACTGCTCTGTTCATCTTCATCTTAAAGAAAACTTTATTGATATCATACAGAGTACAACAATTACATTGGTTATTGTTTTAGGTGTTTAAATAATATTTGTTATATTGTTGAGGAATGCTGTTATTATTATAAAATCGTTAAATATATTTAAAAATGCACATTTTTTACTTATGTAAGAATTAAATAATTTTAATAAAAATAATTTTCAATTCGTAAGATCAATCATCTCATAATCACATTAATACTATGTAAAAACCTGACCTATAACTTAGAAGCCAAGTGGTACCCTGCATATGTTAGTAATTAATACATTTAAGAATAAGATTTGATAATGAATTATAGAAGATATTACATTCTATGATTGTAAGAAAATACTCCATTGTCTCTTTATCTCTTTTATATGAAGAATAGAAAGCATCAATTCTTTTAGTTATTTTATGCTAACATCAAAACTATTTTTATATTACAAACAGATAAATAATATATTTTACTTGTATTATAACATAAATACGATAATAATTGTTTATTTTATTCTTTTAAAAAATCTGATTATTTTCCAAGTAGTTTTTCAATAGTTTACACTAGTTATTTTAATTCCAAATACCAATGTTTAAATTATATATTACCATATTTAGATTTTTTATTTAATTCACACACCTTTCAATACTTGGTGGTTATACTTTGAGACAAAACTGTAAGATCTTTTACAAATTTATTTTTTAATTCAGAATGGAGTAGGCATTATAGGGAAAAAAATTTGTACCTGGAAATCTAAGAACATAATTATGAAAAATTTCTTGATTATTCTCTGTAAATAGAAGATAAAAATGCAATATAATGAAAGATCATTAATTTTGGAAGGATTTTACCGAAGCCATTGGGTTTGTTTTTTTTTTTTTAAATGAATTGTACATTTAATGAAGAGCAGATATCATCACAACCTATAGTGATTTTGTAAATAACAGAATATTTAGTAGTGAGATTTTTATATAATGGAAGTTTGTAATATTTTTTCTTGAGATTAAAAGACAATTTTTGTTTGTTTGTCTTAAAATAAATTTATGAAAATGAATAAAAAAGATCAAGAGTAGAGGAATTGTAAATAGAGAATATTTAATTTCCATTAAAATACTTCACATAGATAATTTGTTTTTGTTAAAAAAAAGAGATTAATAAATAGAGTGATTTTTTAGTATATAGGAGGGAAGTCAGATGTTTTCTCGAAAAAAATAACCAAGTCATTTATATAGACAATATAGTTAATTTACTTGATTTTAAAGATTTTAAATACCAGGCACTCTTATACCTGGAGCCCAATTGTAAATATAGGGGATTTGAATTCAGATTTTCAGGCCACTTCAACCAGCCACACTATCTCATACTACTGATACACAAGACCATACACATGCAGAAAAGAAATAATCATCAATATACATATTTTGTGCTGAACCAGCACTCATCAATTGGTCCAGATTATCATAGCAAATCATTATACTTCAATGGACAGACTTCAATCTACTCCAACCTCCAACTCTTCAGTCATCCATACCATTGAAAATCTGAAGATATAATTCCCAAATCCCATGCATTTGTCCATCCCTCTTCTGTGTATTTAAATGATTACTGTCCTATATATGAGGGGTCAGAGTGACTTGAGGTCAACATGGGAATAATAACAATATTGGCATCAGCATAGGATTTTGGAATTCTATCATCAGATTTTCAATGGTTTGTATGGCTGAAGAGTTGGAGGTTGGAGTAAATTGAAGCCTGTCCATTGAAGTATAAGGATTTGCTATCTTAATATAAACTGAGCACTGATTGTATATATGTATGGGAGATGATAATCTGTACCAACTGATGAGTGGCTGGTTCAGCATGAAATATATATATATATATATATATATTGGTAATTATTTATTTTTTCTGCATGTGTGTGGTCATGTGTATCAGTAATATGAGATAGTGTGGATGGTTGAAGTGGCCTGAAAGTCTGAGTCCAAATCCCCTATATTTTGATTGTAAGGAATATGTATATACTAAATAATTTGTTTTTATTTAAAGATGTGGGTTGACATAGGTGATAAAGAATGAAAAATATAGAGAAACTTTTAAGAATAGTATTTTTTATGTTGGAGAATGTTGAGAACATTCTACCATCTAAAGTAAAGCACATTGTTTATTGAAGATACTTGGTATATAAAGTAATAGTGTTAATATAATATTTTATAAAATTATGAAAGAAAATCCAGAATTTTCCTACCATTTAAGATAAAGTGTATTTTTTATTGAACATTAATTTATAAAGTAAGAATAAAATTGGCAGTGTATTTTGAAGAGCTTGCATATAGGAACAAATTCAAAGGCAGATGAAATGTCCAACTGAATTATTATACTGTCTGCCTTTTTCATTTGTTTTACTTCATCTATAAACTATGGGAGTTAGAGATCCTTTTCTTGCAAATTTGTATAGTAATTGAAAAAAGAATGAATGAGTGTAATTTTTTAACAAAAGTCACAGTAGATTTTAAGATGAGTAGAGAAACAGAAATGATTCTTAAATTTTTAAACGAGGAGTAAAAATTGTTTAAAAAATGACACCAATGATACCAGGTAATGTCAATTTACTTTATAGAATTTCTGGATGTATGATTTAAGAGATTAAGAATGCTAAGTATTATAAAATGGTTTGAGTTAGTATAATGTGAGGATAGCACATATATCTATATATATGCTATATACAATGGAGTTGATATTTAGGGGAATATCAAATCTTATAATTTTGTGATTTTTATTACTGGCAACAAAGAATAAGGAGGAGAAATCTAGATAAATAAAGTGTGATGGTTTGTAAAAATATTTACAATGACATAAGTATAGGTTTGTGCCCTCCAGAAAAAGTAGAAATATATTTTAGATCACTTACGGATAAGCGTTAGATTTAATTAAGGATTAAATTTATGTTAATTGTGATAAGAACATAGCGATTGATAAATTCCAAAAAATATTTTCTGCTTACAAAGATTTATTGATAAGAGACTAATTAATTAATGGAATAGACTATAAATTACTTTATATGGAAATGAATTACTAAGACACCAATTAATTAGTTATAGACCTAAAATATTACCGTATATGGAAATAAATTTCTAAGAAAGTAATTACTTGTGTGTAAATTAAAAACTAAGATGAATTTCATAGTATGATAACAAATTATAAATAGAATAAGCAACAAAGTGCATATTTCATTTTTGTGGTTCATGTTGGAGAGAGATGTAAGTGACAGTAGCTTCAATGAGAGTGCAGGGCTCAGTAAAAAGTATTCATGGGCAGCAGCTGAACAGGTCCAAAGAGTTTGGGAAATCAGGGCCAGAGAAAACCATCTAGATAGTAGCTATATGTGAAGAGTTTATTTTTCATGGATTTTCAGTGAGTTTATCAAGTGGATGGTTGTAGAGAGATGGAAGTGATTGCAGCTGAACTGGACCAGGGACCAAAGTGATTGGGAAACCAAGGCAAGTGGTAACCATCTTGAAAGCAGCCAGTCTTAAAGTGCATTGGGGGAAGTGAACCAAATAGAACTATATATATAATTATGTTGTGAGTGTAGCAGACTGTTCACTATTCTTATTGTTATTTTTTGTTTGGAAATGCTTGCATTTCGAATACACAGCATAAAAGTTTTCAGTTTTGCCTTGAAAACGAAAAAGAAAATACACATATCTTCTCCAATATTTAATTTTGCATTGTTGATGGTGGTATGCATTTTGAGATTTATAACTGAAAACCCAATAGATGTTTCCCTTGGGTTAGTTATGGAGATTAGAAAGAAAGAAAGTTTCTGATTTTTTTGGCTGTAAGGACTCAGTCAATAATGACTGTTTGCTTTTATATTCTTGTTTAACCAACAAAGTAGAGATAAAAAACAAAAAAAGAATTACACGGTACTTTTTAATTTGTTTTTGTAAGCGTTTTAGCAATTGCAGTAGACCTGCAAGGACAAAATTTATCAACTTCAGAATTAGGACTATTTGATAATACATTTATTTTTAAAATATTAATGTTTTCTCTAAAATTCATAGAAGTTTATTTTTTCGTTTCCAATATAATATCTACAATCAACTATTAATGAACAAAAAGATCAATGCTATGATAAAATACAAATCTAGAGAATATAAAGTAGATTAATTAAAGTGAAAGTTTTTAATGTAACAAGTGATAAAATTTACTGAAAAAAGCATTCGGCACTCATGGGGTTTCTATTAATTAGACGTAGATATTTAAGATATAAATCACATATAGCACATTTAAATCTAGTAACAGAATTGGATAAGAATTGATCACTAGAATTAATGTTGATATTAATTGAAGTATTAAGGATGATTTATTGTATAAATAAAAGATAATAATAATAATACTGAAATGATAATGATTATAAGACATATGTTGATTTAGATAAACAATTTTCACTGTTCAGACAGAGATTTATTATGAATCAGTATGTGAATCCTTCCAACAGAAATATTAATTAAAAGCTGAAAATTTAGAATATTAAAATCTGTCCAGGAATTATTGAACATTAATGTTTAATAAATTATAGATTCTGTTTCTCAGAATAATGTGACATAAAGAAGAAAATGTCTTATTAATGAAGGTGCAAAGATATTTGGTGGACTTAATTCCCCTTATGTTTACCTCTGTTATAACAAGATACATTTTATGCTTGGTAGAATTAAAGATTGACTTACAACAAATAAAGAAACGTTCTATATTATCTGCACCTAACCTGACTGATAAAAACAAAATTACTTTTGAGATAAGTTTTAAATGTCAGCCATCTTTGGTGATAAAATTTAAAATGTTTTATATGAATAGAAAAGAAAATCATTTATTACAACGTGAATTCAATGATTACAATTTTAAATGGGGGTGGAGTATGAAGTTCATGAGATACAGACAAATTTAATTTATAACAAATTTTATAATCATTGTAATTTCAGAAGAAAAAAAAGATTAAAAAATTAAAGATCAATTTTGCAAAATCCATACGAATTAATACTAAAATAGAAACACATCTGCAAATATAACATATTTACTCATGGGCATACAAATTTGATGTTTTAATTTCTTCTGCATAAAGTTTTTTTTTTTCTAGAATATTTGGCTAACTGTAACTTACATTGTATTGGTATTTTCAATTATACTTTTCTTCTTCTTCCTTTTCCTATGTATTGATTTCTACTTTAACATATCACACCATTTACACCTTTCTTAAACACTTTATCAATACTCTTTAATTATATCACAACTAACACTTTTGACTGTCCTGCAGCCATTATCAGAGCTGTTTACCTATTTTTATATCGAAACTAACAGTTTCGACTGTCCTGCAGTCATCATCAGTGCTCTTTACAATAGGTAAAGAGCTCTGATGATGACTGCAAGACAGTCCAAACTGTTACTTTTGATACAAATAAAGAGTATTGATAAAGTGTTTAAGAAAGGTGTAAATGGTATGATATTTTCAATTATCTTCTTTCAATTGAAATAATAGATATTACATTTTTTTAGCATTGTCTTTGGGTACTGTCTCTCAATTTCATTATTTTATCATGAAAAATGTGTTGTTCTTTATTTGTTTCATGTCATGGATTCAATAAAAATGTATTCTTACAATAGTAGGTTATGAGTACTACATCTAAAAAACTGAAAATACACAGATAGGTCTTATATTTTCCCATAGTATTTTCAAAATATTAAGAATTTGTAAATAAAAAATTTTCAAATACTTTTATTTTTCATCAATAAATTTGAGATAATATCAGTCATACATATATATATATAGTTGAAGTAGTTATTGCAGTATATATTTTGTAATTGTTAAATGAAGCAACAAGATATTAAAGTTTGTATTATGCTCCAACATCCAAGTATATCTTTCTATATAAAAAAAATCCTAATTAGAAAATTTATTACAAATTTTTATAGTTGCATTCAAAATGTTAAGAAAATTCTGTAAATTGTAGAAAATAATGTCACTATTTTAGCATGCTGTAAACATAAAATCCAATAAAAGTCCAATACAAAGTGTCATAAAAATATGTACCCAAGGCAGACCTAGAACCCTACTGTTATCAGTAATTTTTTTTCAAATTTATCAAATTTTCTATATAGTAATAATAATGCTTTATTTCATACCACAACATAGGAACTGTATAATATACTAGACTTCAATAGACAACTAGATAATTTCAATAATTGTCTTGATAAATTGAATTAAATATACTTTGACCAAATCAATCAATAAAAAAAACCTATACTTATAAGATTATTTTTCTTTGTATTTACCTAGAAACAAAAATCATATCTACATTACTTCTTGATTTTTTAAATATCATTAAGTTTCTCTCAATTTATTATAACAAATATTTGAATGTGCTTGTGCTATAATGAATAATAATATTCCATGATAATTACTGATGTTTTTTCTATCTTTTTTATTTTCATAAATTGAAACAATAGAATCATTTTTAAGATCAAATGGTATAATTTTATGAGTCAATATTCTTAAAAGACTTCAATAATTTTGAAATTCACATGGTCACCTTTTGTACATAAAAATTTGCTATTTTAATTTTGAAGCTCGTATATCATCACTACATGTTATAAACATCTTAAGTTAGCTCATCAGAATAGAAAACCTTTTTGGTTTAAGTATAATGAAGTTTTATAATTCTGTCAAATACAAATTAGTTGATGGAATTTATACCATCAAATACAGTCATGAAGTTTTGTATAATAAAATGCAGCACAAATTTTCTACCATTATTTTCAAAGGATCATCAAAATACTTTCTGCATATGTTTAAAATATCATCTTATAAAAAGTGATGTTAGTTGCTTCAATAGAAAGTTTTAGGTTATTTTTCAGATCCATCTGTTGGTTTCAATACAGCAAAAAGAATCTAAAATGCCCATGATTAAGAAATTACTGATCTTAATTGTAGGTTTAACTCAGCAATCATTACTGAGTCATCTTGCCAATCACTAAACATTTTCATTTAAATTTTGGTAATCATTATGAATCTTAATACATTTTACTAATCTACAAAACAGAAAATATATACATTTTCTTTTAATAAAGTCATTAAAAATATAGTAACTATTAGGGAATAAGTCAAAAGTCTTCATTCTGATGAACAAAAAATAGGCTTAAATCCAGAAAATACTTCTCAAAAAGTTATTAATTTGACAGTTTGAAAATCCAAATTGGCAATTTTAGTGTTTAAAACTATTACAATATGGCAACAAATGCCATTGTTTTAAGAACCAATTTTTCTTCCAATATGTTTACATAGAAATGCATTGGCCATTTTAAATTTTCACTGAACAAACCCATGATCTTTTAACAAATTCTTGTACAATAAGATTGATGTACATTAATTTTGTCTTTACTGTTATTTTGTTCATTGTAAAAAGTATCAATTAAATCTTCAGAAAAAAATGACATTAGGCTGTCATTTTTCAATGCTGAAGGATAAAAATGCTGTTCATCACCATTATTGTTTTACTTGTTTTCCAAATTTTAAACAAGAAATACACTAAATACTTATTTATAAAATACAAACTAGTGGAGTCAGATTGGATAAATTTAGAAATTATTAAATATTTAAGTACTAATTGTACAAATCAAAAAGAGATAATATGAATTAGTTCATCTTAATCTTTGTAGGTTAAAATTATGAACTTTTATAAAATAGATAATTAAACTGAAATTTTTTTGAATATCATTTACTGCATCACTGATCCTATTATACAGTTCCTCTTTCCTCAGTTTACATTCCAAAAATATCTTCATATGAATTGCATTTACAATCAATATAAAATTGTTAAAAAAATTAATTTTATAAAAGTTTCTAAAATTATTAAATGCAGAACTATCACAAATTTTCTTTTAGATAGAAAACTTCAAGTGACTCTACATGATCATTATAATTAACATAAATTTATTGAACAGATTTTTACAGGACTCCTTTTACATATTAAATGATCTTCCAAAAATGAAATGCAAAAAATTATTTATCTAGATGATATTTTCTAGACTTCCCAGAATTTTTTTCCCCCAGAAATAAGAGTTTTAATGAGAATATAAAAAGATGGAAATCTTTTTTTTTATTCCTAATCTTACATAATTGTTATTTTCAAATTTCTATTTAACAACAGAATACACTTGTAAAAGGAAAGAAATATTCTATAACAATAAACATGACTTTACCTCATGCTACTTAAAAGTAAATTTAGATTATAAACTAATTGACTTTCCTCTTCTGGCAAAAATTATATTTAAAATAATTTCTATAAACAATCACTTTGGAGACTTAACTGTCATTATCTTGTATTGCAATGATAATATTTTAAGAAATGCTTCTATGGCAGTAAAATATTCTACTGCTGAATATGATGCTTGTATTTGGAGGAAAACATTCACATTTAACTTCTGGAAGTATAATTAAATATTAACATAAGAAATATTTCTTGCTAGCACAATCACATTTATATTCTTGTCTTGATTTTTCCACTTCCAAATATTACACATTAAAAAGTGAATTGCTTCACAAAAATGTAAAAAAACCTATTGAAAAGATTAGAACTTATCCAATAACTCACCTTTCTAGATAATCAATGCAAAACTCTTCAAACAATTAAAAAAAATTGACATAATTCACTTCTTATCAGGCCTCAAACACATAGAAAATGTAATTTATATTCTTCAAAAAATTAATTTAACAACTTTGGACTTTTGTCATTATGGCCAAACACAAATATAAATAATATGGCTGTTCAATTTATCCATTATGGAAGAATTGAAGGAGTTAATAAACCCAACAGTAAATCTATTTTCTAGACAGAATCTATACATATGCTAAAAAAATATATTAAAAGTGAAAATAAATTAAAATATTAAAACAGGAATTCTAGGTTGATTTTTGATCATCTTTTTACTACAGCACTTCCTGAAAAATTTACTTTAGTAACATATTAGATTTATATATAAGATTATTATTGTGCATGCTGCCTGAAAGTTCTTTAGAAACAAAAGACCTATTTTTATAATAAAAAAAAAAAAAAGGAAAGATAACAAAAAATTGGCATTAAAAAAGATTTCTTTGCTGTCGACATCTCTAAAAAATCTAAAATTTTAGTTTGCTTCTCTTCTAACTATTGCTTTCTTTATTTAATTTTGTTTGTATTGTATTATTTTTGTATAATTTTCTTTCGGTAAATTACACTATGTTTTTGCAATACATTTTTTATTAAGAGCTCTATTGGAAAAAAGTAATAAATTTTCTTGAGTAAATACTTTTGTACCTTAAGACAAGCACTAGTGTCCAAACAAGAGTCTTTTCTAATGTATAGAATAAATGATTCAATTTCTTATGTAAAAATTTATGATGGTAGCAACCTATGTATACATTCTAAATTTTTAAAGATATGCAAAATTTTGTAACAAAAAAATTTATAACTTTATATACAATAATGGCTACTTAATGCCAGTTTTAAACAAGATGTATAAATAATGAACTACGTAGATATTTATAGTATTATTTACATTCATATTCAATATTTCTTTAGATAAAATTTAATAGTATGTTACTGCAAAATTGAAATAATAAGCTTTTTGCAAAACAAGGCATTTATTAAAAAAGGAACAAAAGCAGCAACAACAACAATTAGACATTTAACGTTCCACTCTGCAATTTCTAATCACACATGGATTATAGGTATCATTATCTGGCCCTAGGAACATGTGAGTAACACATTACAGTAAGATTAATACAATAAAAACTAAAATAAAAGAAAAATTTAGTACAGAAAAATAAATAACTGCTATAAAAAATAAAAATTGAAAGATTAATTTTATTTTATTATTTTTTTTTTCGTCTTTTTATTTCTTTGAAATTATATAATAAAAAAAAAAATGCATACGTGTATCAACATTTCTCGAAGAAATTTTTCCATAAAAAATATAAAAAAGTTTATTTGTTTAAATGAATAATAAGGTTATTCTGGGTATTTTAAAAGAACAATTTTTAAATATCAAAAAAACAACCTTGACATTTGTTTCGCTCAGTACAGTTAGAATTGAAATATGAGATAGCTTTTATCATTTTAAAACAATTTATTTCCTCCCATTAATATTAATTGTTTTTAACATGACTGCTTCTAAAAATACCAGTATACATTTATGCACACACTTCTGAATAAATATACATTTATACGTAAGACTGAGCAAATAAGAAAAATATAGTACTGCGATCAATCTTCAAAAGTGACTTTCAAAGAATTTGATAAGATAATCTTGAGTTCAGAAGCCATAGGCGACGACAGTGTGTTATAGTACAATCATATTTTTAATATATGATTGACCTGAATCGGAATTCCTGAAAATTCTGAATTTGCTTGGGATATCCTCAGCAACTTTCAAATCTTCAAGTTCTATCTAGATTTGAATCCTGGGTCATGAACTGGACAATTTCTAGAGAATTTATTATAAATATAAAAACTGGGATCTGATTTATGTACTTCATTATTATTTTTTAGTAATATCAGTTATATGATATGAATAAAGAAATAGTAAAAGATATTCTAATAGCTTACTGCATGCCAAGACTTCTTGAGCAGTTCTTTACAGAGCATAATTGAAGGAGTCAAAAAATAATAAGACAAATAAAACTTAAAGTGAGTATTATACTATTAAAATGTAAATAATTCATATAATTTTAAATTAAAATAATGTGTACTTAATTTTGGATTATTCATCTAATTCAAAATAAAATCTAGACTTGTTATACATGGTAGTAAGAACAGTAGGTAAATATTACTTATTATTAACTGTTGGAAAAATACATTGATCAAATTCTGTGAATTTATAAAATTAGAATGTAAAAACGGATAAGTAGTGCCCTTGTTGAAATTAGAAAGAATATGATATTAGGGTTTGTCTGAAAGTTTGTGGTGATGGTATTTTACTTGTTGTTCTATGTTGTTTTAAATTGTTAAATGTCTCTTAGAAAATTTCAAACTTTATTTAAACTTTCCCAATATATTTAACTATTGGTATTAGCATGCAAATTACTCAGTGCCAGATTTAGGCATAAGCTAAATAAGATACAACTTGGGTACATAGTTTGCAGGGGCCTCAAAAAATTCCTATTTTTTTCACCTAATGCAGTTTTCTTTTAATGTATTCAAACACTTTTTCCCCCAGAAATTTTATTAATATTATTTTATGTATATTATCTCAGATTTTTTTTTATTCTAATTTGTTCTAGCCTATTTAAATTGAATAAAATAATCATCTTGATATATGTCAACTTCCACCTTTTATTAACTTGGGTCATTTCAGTTATTCTCAGTGTAAGTTATAAGGTAAATATATATTACATATCTTTTGTCATTACCTGCTAAGGATAAAATATCCATATTAAAATAATATATTTTTTCCTCTTTCTTTCACATATTTTATATTCAATATTGGTGAGCAGCTGGCATGGTATTTTATGTTATCTATAATGTATAAGAAAATTTATATATATATTATTTTTCATGTTTATAATCTTTTATTTTCTAGCATTTATTTTTGCTATTCTGTTTCCAGACATACAATGAAGTGAACATTTAAAAGGGGATATAAGAAGAGCAAAAAAAAAAAAAAACAGCAGCTTGAAGACGAACTCAAAATATTGCCAAAACTTGACAGATATTTCACCCCAGAAATGAAAGATGATCCACAAATCCCATGAAGATCAGCAAAGTTCAAAACTACAATAGCCTTTTGACTCTGATACTGGGATTATAGTCTGAAATCTCATTTGATGGGTACTCTTGCAAAATTGACACCTATTGTTGAAACAATAAAATTTCTTGAAACTCAGTGATATTAGAATGGGGGGTGCTCACAGAGGAGGAACTCTCTTACTGAATATTAAAAGATCCATTAGACTGTTGACAATGAAATGGTCCATTTGAAACCACTAAGCAACCATTCAGATATCAGGTTACATATTATTCAAAAGATCTTTTTCAGAATAGAAAAGTTAATCATGAAGCATACAATCAGAAATGGCTTGTGTATTCTTCAATAACTAGTTGTATTTATTGCTTTGTCTGCAAACTGTTTTCAACATCAACTGTTGTACTAGCTTCTGATGGATTTTCTGACTGACAAAATCCCACAGTCATTCAAAGCCATAAAAATTCTGAAGGTCATAGAAGAGCTTTACTTATATACTTGACAGTAATTGTGGTTCGACCTTAGACAGAGGACTAGAAACACAAATAAAAAAAGAACAGCTTTACTTGAAAAATGTGTTTGAATGTGTTGCTGCAGTGATATTTACATTAGCAGAATATGGTCTGGCTTTTAGGAAAGACAATGAAACTTTTTGAATCACTAAATAATGACAACTAACTTGGTTCATTAGAATTAATTGCTAAGTTTGATTCATTTTTTCCAATCCCATAAACCACTATAGAAACAAAGGATCTGGGTCACCTTCAGATTTATCAAAGACAGTATGGGATGAAATTGTGTAGCTTATGGATAATACAGTAAGAGAATCAATTTTAGGTGATTGAAGAAAAGCAGGTTATTTCAGTTTGTTTATGGATTCTACTCCAGATATTTTCATGTAGATCAACAAACTGTTATAGTAAGGTATGTATGGCCTGGTGATGGTTTACCTGTTGAATGCTTTCTAACTTTCATAGACTTGGAAAATCACAGTGTTGAAATATGGTGGTGGATTATCTAAGTAAGGATTACAAATTCATTTCAGTAAATGCTGAGGACAGTCATATGATAGTGCAGCAAATATGGCTGGTAAATACAATATAATGCAGCAAAAAATGTTTGAGATAAACAAGCATGCTATATATAGTCCATGTGCTGGACATTCACTAAATCTTGTCAGCCATGCTGCAATAGATTGCTGTTTAGATGCAGTAAACTTTTTTGCTGTTGTTCAAGAGCTATATACTTTCTTTTCATCTTCTACAAAGAGGTTTTTTGTGATGTTATCTTGCTTGAAAACAGACTCAGCTACCATAGTATTAAAGAGATAGTCTCACACTAGATGGGAAGAACATGTCAAAGCAGAGTGTGCCATATATGCGAGTTATAAGCCAATCATAGATGCTCTAAAGCATATTTATGCTGATAAGAATGAAAAAAGAGTTACAGGACTACAATCTAATAGTCTTCTGGAAAAATTCCTCCATTGTTACAGAAGACTATCAGCTTGAAGTCTGACTCACCATGATTCAAAAATTGGACTTACTACATGTGTAAATCTGTTCACATCACTTTTTCACTATGTTAAAAATATTTGAGAAATTTTAATAATATTGAAGAAGCCAAATCTAGTTTTCCTAATGTAAAATATAATTGAACAAAAAAAGTGAGAAAAAAACAAGCCAATGATGGAGCTGCACATGATGCAGATGAGAAGCTTTCTCCAGGAGACAAATTTTGAGTGAAATCCTTCATTCATATCATAGGCAGCCTTGAGGCAAAATCAACAAGAAGAACAATAGTCTATAACCATGTTGCAAATAAATTTTCATTTTAAATTGATTTAAAAGAGGGACAGTTACATAAAGCAGTAGATACCTTAATTCACATGATATTGATATTAACTTCATAAGTGAACTGAGACACTTCCATGATTATAACAAATAGAATTATTCTGAAAAAGAACAAATTCAACACAAGAATCTGTATTAAATCATCTTTCAAGACAAAATTCAATTAGTAGTCCCTAATGTTAAAGCAATATTATGACTATTCCTGTTTCTAATGGTAACAAATTTTTCAGAAGGATGATTTCCATAGCTAAAGAGAATAAAAAATGAACTGAGAACAACTATGTCTTAAGAAAAATTGTCTGCACTTCGCATCATGAGTATAGAAAGTGACATGTTATGAAGTATATCTTTTGATGACATAATCATGTTTTTGCATTTGGGAAATCAAGAAAAAAATGTTTCAAGTTGAGAGTCTTTTAAAGGATTATATAATATAATATCTATGATTTTGCAAACATATTTTTTTTAATAAAAATTGAATGTCAATATATTTCCCTTATCCATATCCATACATTTTAAAGTTTTTCTGAAATTATCTGGTGTAATTTAAAATGGTAGCAACCTCAGGGCTTAATATAGCTTAGGGCATCATCACATCTAAATCTGGCACTAAAATTACTATATAACATTAATCTATATATAATATAAATTATATATTAACCTAAGTGTTATTACTGTTATTTAAATACATCTGATAAGTTTAAATTTTTCTAAAAAACATTTGACAATTAATATTAGATAATGAAAATAGTTCAACATATATATGAGTATAAGCACATTGAATAAATTAATGAATTTCTTTTGCAAAAAAGATTTATTTTAATACTTTTTACTTTATCAAAATACAATGTAATATAATATCATCATCATCATTATCCACTCGCTCATAAATGAGTTTAATCATTCTAACACCAGGAAAAACATAAGATAGAAATTCAAAGAATATAAAGTTAAAGATTAATTTATACATCACATTTAAATCAATCACTGAACCATATTCGTTTTTTAATCTGTTTGTTTATGTTATAGTGTCATTTTTAACAACTTCTGCAGCAAACTTTTACTTTTTGAAAGGCCATTACCTTGTGTACAATTATCCATTGTAATTTATCTTAATTTCATTATTCCCAAGATTTTTTTGAAATAATCTTTATGATATAAATGGGATCTACTTGTCTTATGTAAACCATATTCACGTTGACCACAAAATATTTTTAGAGTATTGTTCACTTATTTCATATGTATATTTCAATGAAAATGTGCTTTTATAATACTAGATTTAGTAAGATCACATCCAGCAAGTTAAAGAACATACTGATTGGTCTTATGATTTATATATTTTCAGAATATTATAGAGCATTTTAAATTAATTTTTCTGCTATCTTTGTTATATTGATGTCACTTTTCCATACATTAAATTTGGCAGATTAAATCCTTAAGCCACAACTAATTAAATGATATTTAAATAACTATAATGAAATATCCTATCTTTAACTTGTTGAATGCAGCAGCACTTTGAAATCTCTATTGCAGCTCAACATTAAGATCTGCAATGCCACCAAGCCATTGGTTATTGATACACATTTTCAGTCTGAAAGTTCCTGGAGATTTTCTTTTTGTCATTATTAATAAAGCACTTAAGCTTTCTAAACATTAATTACCGATAACTTTATAACTACCATTCCATAAATTCCACAGATCATTTTTTGAAATAGCAAAAACAACATAATCAGCAGCATATTGCAATATGGAAGAGATGATGGAGTTCTTTTCACTTTTAGCCAGTTTATATTAAAAACTTCATAAAATCTATATCTTTATGCCTATTTGTGTTATAAAAATGGAAAACAAAGTTGGAATTAATATAATATAAAAATCAAATTTATGCTACATTTAAACAATGTTTTAAAATGAATTCTATAATAAATCAAAATATTTCAAACAAGTATTTTTTATAGAATAATTTTATAGTTCTGCAAAAAGTTATCAAGTTATAGAAAAAACAACTCAAAATTAATGTAACTGAACAGGAAGTAACTAAAGCTTCCAATGGGTTATATCATGCTTGCAACCCAATCACAACCATCCATCAGCCCAGAAGTCAGATGAAGGTCTCAGACCATAGATACATTAGAATCATACACATTGTCAAGCAATTTATATTGCACATGTGACAATTTAATTTCATATACACATTATTTCTAGAGAAACCCTAACCTTAATTTTTTTTGTAATTCTACCCCCCCCCCTTTATAGTAATTTCAATTCTATCACACATTACCAAAACGTGATCAAAATCACAAGGAAAGAGTAAATGATCCCCAAGATGCACATTTCATGCTAAAAACAACAACTGTATTTTGTAAGTCATATCATTAGATTCAGCAAGACTGTAGTGAGACTTTGAAATTAAGTGGATCACAATTCAACTGTAACTTTTAGTGTTCAAGCTTCTTATGGAATCCTAACTAATAAATCTTTTTTTTTACTGCATTCAGCCAATCTTTCTCCAAAATTCTTTTATAATAGTTATTATAGTTTTTTTTTTTTTTTTTTAATTACAAAAAAGAACTTTCATTTTGCAGTAAGATATATTTTATAGATATTGTGTGGTTTTTTTTTTCAACTTTTAATGTGAAAAAAAAAAAAATTAAAAATTAAACGAGTTTTTTTTTAATTTTATAAAATAAAATAATGAATGGTTTTTAAATTAACCACCTAAATATTTAAAAAATAATTCTCCACAATTTTATAAATAATTGAATGGTTGGTCACTCAGGAAATCATGTCATGTCCAGGATTAAAAATAATAAGTTGATTCGAAAACATTTACCCTCAAACTAATCACTTTATCACTATGCCTAATCACACAGAGTTCAGAATTTTATTTAAATAAATTGTCTCAAGGCTTAAATAGGAATGGAAAGTATAAACTCATATAAAGAGCAATGAGAACAAAAATGTTTCATAAAAGCAAAGGGGTCATCCTGATTATTTTTGTATGAAATGATACCATAACTGTTTAAAAATATATTTAAAATGCTTTGAATCATAGTAATTCTGATATCAGTCATGTGACTCGGTAAAATAACAGAAAATTATTGACTTAAAAATAAATTTATTCAACAATCAGTTTTTAATTAGTTGCTGAAACATTTCTAACATTGGCTAAGAAAAAGATTTGCTGAGTATGCTTTTGACTAGAGAAGTCAGATTCATAGCACTCATAGGGTGAAAAGTATGTTGCAATATTTATAGGTAAAATGCTAATAATTTAAATTAGTTATTTACCTATTCCACTAAGAGTTGAACACAATTCACTTTTTTTATTATTGACATGGTTACTCTTTGCAATAAACCATGCTTTCTTCACTTTTCGTTTTTTGTCATCTCGCTCCATGCAAACAATTTCAACATTTACTGGATTGAAGATGTGGCTGGTTTTCTGTTCATGCTTCCAAAAAAAAAAAATAATTTATATTTTTGAATGTTTTTAACTAGCTTATAAAAGTATTTATGTTGGGAGATTTTAATGGCTATATTTGCCCTAAACTCACTGTAATATTCAATTTGCAAGTGATATTGTTGCACTCAATTTTATATACGATCTGAAATGTTTGATCATGGGATATTTTCTTTTTGGTATTGTTTAACAATCAGTTCAGGTTAGGGTGGGTTAAACTTGTATGTAGTAGCACACTTTTTTTTTTTTATTTTGTATGAGAGTTTGTGAGATTGTACTGTTTTATTTTTCATAATTTTTTTTTATCATTTTGTAAAGTATTTCTACTATATTCTATTTTGCATGTTGTTTGTATAGATAGTTATGTTTTCTTTTTTATTCACTTCACATTTGCAAAGTCTGAAGTTTCTTTTTAAAAAACCCTTTATTCCAGTGAGTTTGTGCATCACATGAGAGAGTGTGGTGAAATTGCACCTCAAATTTCAAGTGGCTTAATGACCATTTTGAAGTCAATTTGGTTCTTGTTTTTTGTTTTTTTGGATGTACAAGTCTAGAATTTTCAGACCTTTGGAGATTGTCCATTTAAGAGCGTTTTTATGTTCTAATACTTCACATAATTTTGTAATGCATTTGGCAGGCCTATATATTAACATGTTATCTATGTACCATTTATAGATAATATTGGGATCTTTTTTCATAAATTTGGAAATAATGTCTTCTTTAGCATTGGCCATTGTTAAATTGCATATGATGCTACTTACAGGAAGTCCCGTGAGCCATGTTTTTTTCATAGTATAAAATTTGTGGTTGAATGTACAGTAATATTGCTATTGTTTCAGTTTAGTGTGTCTATTATAAAGTCTCAATTTTATATATAACTTCAATTAATCAATCTTTGAACAAATATAGAAAAATTGAAATAATGTCATTACATCTTCATTTATAGTTACAAAAAAAGAACTTCAGTGACATAAAAAACCAACTGTTTTTTTCTTATATTCTCACCAATATTAGCTATTATAAATAATCAGTGAAAAAAAAAATTAAAGCAGCAACTCAATTTTATTGATATTCAGTCTAGAAGAGATGAATCATTAGATGGTAATAAGAGAAAATAAGAAACAACAACAATAAAAATAATAGCTTTTGAAAATTACTCTGACAACTAAAATATTTTGATAATTCCATATATGAGAGTAAGAAAGAGAGAAAAATACATTAGAATTTTGTTTTGGAAGCAAGTATGCCTTTACATAAATTGTTTTCTGTTTATATAGATATGCCTTCAAGATTTGATTGATAATACATTTATAGGGTAATGTAATATAAATCATTTCCAGAAATTATATCATTGTATTATGTATGTTAAAATTTACCTTGATAAATAATTTAGTAAATTAAATCATAAATTCTATAAAAGTTGTTCTATTTCTGGGGGTAGCCCAGAAGACTAGTTTGATAAACTTATAACGTATTGGTTTAATATTAAAAAATATCTGAATGTTTTTTTAAGGTGGATAATAAAATTACAAAGTTTTTCAAATCAATAGTCAAAATAAGTCATAGATCAATTCATAGATCACATGACCCTATCTCTTAAACTTGTAAGTTATAAACAGTGAGGATTGCCAATTCCTCTACAAGTTTATAGTAAATGTTTAACCAGAGCCAGCACCTAGGTGCTAAGCATTTATCATAAAGCTTGTAGAGGAATTGGCAATCCTCACTGTTTATTTTTCAAATCAAGTTTTGAAGTTTATGAAATGCTTGAAAAATCCATCTTGGTGATCTAGTTACTTTGGGCTTATTTTTAGATAATGATAAAAAAATTTGTTGTCGTGATTAATACAATTTGAAAATTATCTGGATAAAAATTCATTAATCCCATTTCGAAATATTTTTTTAACAATCACCTTGATTTTAAACTATAATTTGAAAGAATGGAACTTGCTATATGTTTTTAATATAAAAATTCCTTTTAATATTTTTGATTTAAAAAAATAGTAATTTAATGTTAACGATAAGTCAATAAAGTTAAATAGATAATTATGCCTCGCAAAGCTTACAAGGTCCACAAAAATTTTGGAAATTGGAAAATATAAATAAATAGCAAATATTCAAAAGTTTCCCATTAGAGATTAAATTATATTTTAGACTTACAACACCAAAGTACAAATACTTTCTATAATGTGAATAAAATTATCAATCTTGCTTGTCCAGAGGGAAAAAAGTTGCTTAAAAATAATTCCAATTTTAATTTTAAAAATATAACAAAGGAAAACATAAAATAAAAAATAATTTTACTTAAAATTAATATAAAGATATTCTAACTTATATCAAATTTTGTTGTTCATTAATCTGCCGGTTGTTTTTATTGCTGTAATGTTTAGAATACACCCACGAAACAGTTTTAAAATCTTCAATATGCTTTTGACAACTTGATGAATAGCATTTTATTTATTATTTGAAAGAGAATGTTCATGAAATAGTCAACATTATAGTAGTGAATAAATAATATTATTAGTTAAATCATTTTATACAAAAATAAAAGTTAAATAATCACGGGAATCTTTTGAATTTCACTTCCCACTTAATTCACATTCTCTTTCATTACTGAAAACGTCAAGGCCAATTCTTTTTTCTTCGTAGAAAATCTTTATATTTTTACAAAAAAAAAAAAAAAGTTATAACATTTTTTCTTTATCACAAAAATTTGAAAAACGAAATCTTGATTTGCGATTTATAATTATAACTTTTTTAATCTCTAAAACAAAATATTTATTTAGCTTTAGATACATGGGGAAAAAACTTGCAATACAATAAAATAATTTTAAATGTTTAAATTATCAACACGTTAACACAGAATATTTGATTAATATTGCTTAAATTAGTAAAATTAAGCTTGATAATTATAGTAAAGGACAGACTTATGAAATATACTTTAAGTGCTTCAATAATGAATATTTCTGCAATACCAGCTGAGAAAATAAGATTAACCTGCCATTGTATATTAATAATGAACCAAATAACAAAAAATATATTATATTGACACTATATTTGATATTAAATAGTACAGATACGTAAATCTTAAGATAATAATAAGTATTTAACAAAAAGTTGATAACACTTTCATATGCATTGAAAGGAAATATTAGTATTACATGCATATAATGCTCAATTAGTTCTCAGTGATCATCATATCCAAAAAATGTTGAATTAATACTCTCAAAGATAGTAATTATTTTAGCCAAAGATGGGGAAAATGAATATTGCTAGAATAAACTGTTGTCAGAGAGCAACATTTACAGAAAAGGACTAAAGGGCATTACAAAAATAATAGCTCCAAAATACAAAATAAATATAGAA
This sequence comes from Epiperipatus broadwayi, assembly GCA_028023455.1. NCBI lineage: Eukaryota > Metazoa > Onychophora > Udeonychophora > Euonychophora > Peripatidae > Epiperipatus > Epiperipatus broadwayi. The sequence goes on from JAQFVV010006289.1 coordinate 644,287, forward strand.
TAAGATATATATCTTAACACTCCAGTGTGTAACAATACAATCAGTTATGACTTCAATGTAAATAATTATTTTCTAATAAGAAAACTAGAAGCAATGATATCTTATCTGTAAGCAGTTTATATAATCAAATAAATCATTATTAATATTTCCCCAGTTGCTGATAAATATGTATCATAATCATAAAAGTAGAAGAACAATCAGTTTGCCTTCTCTCAAGCAAAAGAACTACTATGATGTGAGAAATTATATTAAACTTTTCAAAATGAGAGTCATATATCACATGACCCTATCTCTTAAACTTGTAAGTTATAAATAATGAGAATTGCCAATTCCTCTACAAGCTTTATGATAAATGCTTAGCCAGAGCCAGCACTTAAAATATCTCTGTCAGGAACCTCTCCCCAAACCCCTGACCATGGTTTCATGCTTTGGTACTCCTCAGAGAGGTGTCAGGGTAGGTTCAGACACTAGATCTAAAAATACCAACCCAAAGTCAAGCACTTATTATCTATTGATTGGGTATGGCTGAAGATTTATCAGCCCCATATAGCTATTTGAGTTGGATAGCTAGGTTTGAAGACATGTAGATGTCTGAAAATTTCAGATTTTCCACTCAATAGATAACTTTTAGATAAGTGCTTGGCTTTGGGTTGGTATTTTTAGATCTAGTGTCTGAACCTACCCTCACCTCTCTGAGGAGTGCCAAAGCAGAAAACCATGGTCAGGGGTTTGGGGAGGGGTTCCTGATAGAGATATTTTAAGTGCTGGATCTGGCTAAGCATTTATCATAAAGCTTGTAGAGGAATTGGAAATCCTCATTGTTTATAAGCTTTTCAATGGATTTAACTTATTCTTTATAAATAAACACTTCTGCAAACTATTGGATTAATAATTTGAGAGATCACATTTATATATGATGCAAATGCCTTTTCCCTCCAAAATAATGATCCAACTCATATAACTCACATAAACAGATATTTTTTGAAGAACATAAAGGTAATAAAACTTACCTCCATGATTTTATTTGACATTTGACTTAAATAGTAATAAGTCTCTCTGAATCATTATTTAAACAGTGATATTTTCTATCAATATTTCTTAGAAAAATAATGCATCTCTCTAAAAGGAATGTTTGTCCTATAATTTCATACCACATAGAAAATAAGCAACTTTTGATGAAAATGGATGACATCTACTATATTAGCAAAGTTTTAATAGAGTGTTTCTGATAATTTGTTTCACCAGTAATATACACCTGTGAATATTACTGAATATCTAATTGACAATCTATTTTTGATAATGAAGGAAGATAGAATAAATCAAAAAATGTTTAATAAAGATAATATTAAAACAGATAATAATACTTATTATAAATGAAATATAAAAGGAATGAATGAAATACATAGAGAAAATAATAATTTGAATATATTTCTTTAAAATAAACCCTTCAACTGATTCTACTTTGGTAAATAATAAACATATCATTTATATTAATAAACAATATTTAACAATTATTTACAAAGAGAAGGTTATATCTTTGATCTTATTTTTAATAACATTATTAATGTCTATATGGTAGGATACCTTACATCAATAGCAAAAAATAATCATAAATTCATCGCTTATACCACGTTAAAATTTTATGTTGCAAATAGTTCAAATTTTTTTTGGTACTCATCTTATAGCTAAAGATGCCACTCTATGGCGTGGTTTTCATGCTAAAACACATAAAAATGCTGTTTCCACAGCCAACATGTTCGAACCCGCATTTTCTATAATACAACTTTTTTGTTGTGCTACAGAATGCAGGCCACTATGTTGCATCGCAGTACAGCATGTATGTCGCATCACAGCAAATACATTTTCTGAATGTGCACAGTTTATAAAATAGTTACGGCTTGATGAGAGAGTTTGTATTTGAATTCGATGGAAATGTTGTTTTCACTGGATTTTTTTTAATTTTAAAGTATTGAAATGTTCAGATTTTTTAGAGTAATAATTTTAAGACTTTTTACAATGTACTCTGTTGAAGTTTTAATTGGGAAAATGTTAACTATCTATGTTTTTAGTGAGTTGCAATTAGGTAATGCGTCAAGTAACGTACTGTTCGTAACATTCCATGAGACAAAGAATTCTACCGTGTGTATATTTTTGAAGTAAAAAAGAATGGTACCAAAAAAATATCCAGTAAGAAAAGTACAAATATACACAATTTTTTGTAAATTTCATAAAAAGCAAATATTATACACATGTTTAATAAGTAAAGAAGACATTTATATGTGTTTGTTGTTGTTTAAAAAAATTTGAGTTTCTTTCTTTTGTCCGAGTATGGTTACGATTTTGAATTTTTTTATTTTAGCATTACAAACAATAGAACACTAACCCTAAAACTAACCCTAAACCTAACCCTAAACCTAACCATAACAATTTTTACTTTTTATTGTCATTCTATCTGAAGTAAAAAATAGCCATAATATCTCTTTGTCTGTTAAACAACAACAACAAAAAAAGTCGTAACACAAGTAAAAAAATATACGATAGAAAAAACATGAATCAAATTGTAATTTGTTGATTTTATTTTACATTTATTATTATCATTTAAATTGTATACGTTAATAAAAAATAATATTTATAAAAGATGATTTTGTTTTGTTTTTATTTTCACATTACAAAAAAGCACAGCAAAATTATTATAATCAATGGCCCAGGAATGGTCATATTTTATAGTTTTAGTGTGAAAACAGCACCATCCAATGGCATTTTTATCTATAAGACAAGCACCTTTTTTATATATATAATAGCTAAGAGTTAATATCAACTTGATAGAATCTAATATCACTAATATCATGAAAGTATCATTCTTCAAAAAAAGCAATATAAAGCATGATTAGTTTAAAATTGAAAATTTGCAAAAGAAAAAGATATTTTGCACTTATAAATTTGGTATAGTGAAATATTTCTATTTCAGTTTTAAGGAAGCCATAATATTTATTATTAATAAGCAATTTTTAAAATAATGCAGAAACTTTTAGAAGATAGAAATGTGTTTAAAAAGATAAAGACTTAAGAAAAAAATGACAAAGTATAACTAATCAAATAGATTTTTTTTAAAAAAAACATTCTCACATTAAGTACAAGTTAGTCTAGTTGTTAAATAGAAATTTAACTAAATTAAATCTAATGAAAGATTTATATGCATGAAATTATCATGTAAAAAATTTAAGAAAATCAATAATAATATAAATGTTTAATTTTTATTAAGTATAGCTGTAAAAAAAAGAAAATAGTTATTTTTTTGAAAAACAAAAAAGTAAGAAGGAATTAAGATCTTTAAAAGTTATTTATCAATTGATTTTAAAAAAAAAGAATATCTCCGAAAAAATGAAAATTGTTTATCAATTAATGAACAAAACAAAAAATTGTTTTTCAATTCATGTATAAATATAATTTTTAAAAAATATATATATATTTTTCTTAAAAGAATTGGTCAAGACTTAATGCAACAACTTCTGAGATAGTCAAGTAATTGATATCAGAATTATTTTTTTAAAAAAACTAAAGAAATTTGTGGGCTAGAATTCAGTAGGAATTCAGTAGTGGTGAGGTTCATCATTCAAATGGTCAGCTTAGAAGTCTGATGCTAAATTAATGTCTTAATTAAAAATGGTTTTTGTTAATATGCATAACAGTATGAAGTTTATAAAAGCTCTTTCTAAAAGCTGATTATGAAACAACTAGGTAACCAATTTCATTAAAAAGAATGAAAGAAAATACTCTCGCAGAAACTTTCAACTAGCGTATGTACTGATCCATTCCAAATCATGACTTTCTCAACTTAGATTAACCTGAAATGAAATAATTATTAAACTGGAAATCTAGAACTACAGAAATAAATAAAATAACTATTGAGAATGTTATAACAAAAAAGGAAAAAAACCTGGAGCCAAAAGTATGACCAAAGTAATATCTGCAAGATCTACCAGAAGAAAACTCAACTAGGCAATTACAAAAGAACTGAAAATGGAAAAATCTATGGGGAGATGAGGTATTGTAGGGTGTATATCTAAAACATTTATGCATGTTATCTTATGAAAAAAAGAATAATTGAAAATAATGAATATTTTTTTTTTGTTGAATATATTTTTTTTGATTAAAATTGTATAGGGATATCCTCATATTAAAAAAAAAAGATTCAAGTTTCTTTTTTTCTGGTGAAATAAATTTTCTTATAGGGGTTTGATTACTGTAAAGGAATATCTTATCTAAATTAAATATTAGTTAATCCATTTAAGAAGAATAAAGGGAAGAACATGAAATCATATAGTATGAAATTATGTATATTAACTTTGTATTTGCCACATTGTCATGTTCTAAATTTTTTTTAAATTTATTAAATTTGTTAAATGATTGTTTTAAAAAGTAAAATCTGAAATTATTTTTTAAATATCTTTATTCTTCTATCTGTTCTGCTAATTACCAAAGTATGTGACAGATTTCAATGTATAGTTATTTAAGGGATTTATTGATTATTTTAGTCAAATTATTTAATATGACTTTGGCTTGTATATTTATCTCATTCATAGTCATTAGATTCTTGCAATCCTAAAGAAGTTCAAGCATATTGTTATCAGAAATATATATGTGTTAGTGTTTGTGGGCAAGCAGATAGTTCACCATAGAAATATTTGAATGGTGCTAAATCATAACATTCACACACTTCAATTTATTCTATAGATTTGATAATTAGTCTATTGATGGCCTCTGGTGATTCAGAGCACTGATGATGATTAGTATTGATATAATGGTCCCAGCATTTTTTCTATAAAATTACATTTATAACTATTTTTAGCAAATAATGCTGATTGCTTTCATAATATGCTCTAAGTTTGGCATTGGCTAAATGATGCTTAAATATATGTAACTTTCAAATTCATTCACATGGGTTAACTATTAACTCTTGATGATTACTTCTGGTGACACTATGTTTAAAACTTCAATATTATTTATATTAATTTGTTGCTCATTTTCTAAGAAGAAAGTTGTTGAATAATTGAAATGTCAGATTAATCAATAAAATTTAAGCATTTGAAATAATTATGATAACTCTATCACTGAAGTGAATGAAAGGCCACAACTAATATTGTAAATTTGGAGAAAACAATGAAAATATTAAATGCAATCTTTATGATTTTCAGCACTTAACACCTTGTCAGTAATAGTATTGCCTTTTATTAAAATTTGAACATTATAGAAAGTGTAAAAAGGGTTGATTTATTAAATAGTAAAGAATATGCAATGTTCGTAGAAAAGTGGGTATTATTTTTAGATGGCTATAAACTGTGGTCCTACTATACAAAAAAATTCTTAATTTGCTTGAAAATTTGAAATTATTTAAGTGCACTTTCAAATTCTATCTGGTTTTGAATATTAGCTGAATGGACGTTATAAATGAATGTATAAACCATTGGACTGTAAGTATTTGACAAACAGAATATAAATATTACCAAAATCACACTTTTCTTTATTTTGCTGTAATATCTTATAAATACAATTTATCCAAACCACTTTAAACACTTTTTAGCAAAACTCTTTATTTGTACATATATACATACACCTATATTTTTTTAAGGAATTAAAATGAACTGTCTCTGAAGAAGACTACAGGATAGTCAAAATATAGGTGTATGTATATATGTACAAATAAAGAGTTTTGCTAAAAAGTGGTTTGGATAAATTGTATTTAAACAGAATATATATTTTATACTTAATGGAACAATGCCTTTAAATTAAAAAGGATAAACAAAATGTTTAATATCAAAAAATATGTCAAATGTTCCTAGGGAAGGATATATTGGAGGATATAAATTCAGTTATATATTACTTTAATGAACCATATTGGCTGCTGAAGCCATAGCAAAATTTAATTTTGTATTTATTTTTAACATTGTTAATAAGATCAGCCTTCAAAAACTAATATAATGATGATTTAAATGGTCACATAAATATATGCTTTTATGAATATATTTGAAATTTACCCAGACATGACAATATAAATTCTGGCACTGATTTTAATTGATCTCATCTATAAAATCAACATCCCTACATTTCTGTGTTAGAGCTGTATCCAATAAAACCATATTATTTCACATCATATCATTGAATTACATAAATCAATATGTATAGATGACTCCAGTTTTGTAATTAATAAAAACTAGTTTTCAGTTTTATTGTGAATTAATAAAAATTAATTTTTATAATAAATAAATTGATTTATCCATCCTCTAGAAATGATTCTTTAAAAAAAAAATAAAGATGAGTATACATTTGATACCCTTACTCACATAAATTAGAAGTGTGTTCAATAAAGTTAAGATAGACAAAGCATTGGGCCGTGCAATTATTTCGGCATTGGTATAAAACAAATATTTCATATTATAGGGATATGGCTTTTAATCGTTTAAGAGATAACAATTAAACTCTGCAATAAGTTTTTTAGGCTAACAATGCTATTCTTCTGAAAAAATCTTTTGCTCAAAGTTAATGCTCCACTTCATCAATATTAGTGGTCAATAAAAATCACAAAAATCTAAAGAAAGTTAAAACATGAAAACTATTTTGGTTTTTCAGAGTGAATGGGATTTATTGTTTTTATATAAAAAATACTCATATAGTAAAAGTGTAATAAGGAAAATTAAATTAATACCAATTTATCCATAATTCTTTAAATATTAGATTGCTTGCACAACCCAGTGCAAACAGATTTTCTGAAAAGGAAGTCATTTAAATGCAAGTTTTAATATCTAAACTCATTGGTCAAAACCAGTTCTTGAATTGTTATAATGCTTTCTACCGAAATAGAATGGCCACGTCTGTAGCTTAATATCATGATCACAGCTTTGTCATTTTCAGCACTCCAACTTCTTATGAACTCTTTGATTAATAATACATTAACTTATTATTAATGGTTATAATGTATTAATGGTTATAATGAATAAGTTCATATATTTTGTAGTTTTCAAAATGAAACATCTGACTGCTATGATTACTAATCATTATGGGAATCACTTTATTTATAAAATTTACTAGATTTATTTCATGAGAAATTAATTTCATAAAATAAATAAAAAGTTTTTTTTTGGAAATTTAATGAAAACTAATGAAAGTCAAACACAAGGAGAATTATATAATATCGGCAAAAGAACTTCTTTTGCAATATTATCTTGATATATAATATTTTTAAATCATACAACAAAGGTAGATATAATTTGGATGAAATCATTATGCAGTGTCAAAAAAAAATTACCAATAAAGTTGAAACATAATCAATTAAATAAAAGGTAAAGATAATCATAGTTCCAATACCAATAGAAGTCATGCATTATTACTATTATATTCATATAGCCAATGTAGTCACAAGCATTTGATTAACTGAGACTAATCTGGAATCGTTATTCTCTGATTAAAAATAGTTACCTAATTTACTAATCACCAGAAGATAGCTAGACACACTGGCTATAGTCTTCTAACTGAAAATATTTTAAGATTCTTTCAGAAGAATTTGAACCCCAAGTCATGATATGAAAGGCAGATACACTATTATGCCTAAAGCTATTTAATCACCAACTATAAATTATCAAACTAGTGAATTATTTATTTTGTTTAATAAAACAAGTTGATTTACAACTAAAACATTTAAATGTATTAAATAATAATATTAAAAATATTTGACATATAGACAGGAAGTGCAGATAAGATATTACTACAATATTTTTTATTTAGTGTTGCATAGGTTAAAAATAAAAAACACCCTTTAAACAGCTTACTGCAGATCAAAAAAATTTATGACAAAACCTTTCCATAAAGAAACAACTGTTAAAATAATTTAATATAAGAACATAATAATTTGTAAACAACACAAGAGCACAAAAACATTAATACATTGATATAATTAGCCTAATCATATATAAAATTATGTGGGCAGTTGCTGGGAAAGTCTTGATATTCAAGCCCTCCAATAGCAGGTAGAAGATAATAGTTTCATTCAATTGAATAAAGTCAGTTTTTTTTTCCATTTATTTCTCTAGAATCTGCCATTTTACTACTGCGCCCAAAGCATCTGTATAATATGATTTATCTTCAAGTGTAACTTGGATCTGATATACACTAGTATATTTAAAATTATTTAGCACTAAGTTATAATTCGTTTTCTATATCAAGTACTAAATTATGTAACTTTTTTAAAATATACATATTTCACATTGTTATGATTGTCGATTAATTTCACACAAAAATAATCCTCTTCATTTTTAAAACAGATTTTATCAGAAAAACAATGTTAAATTCATTTTTTTTATAATTTCAATTCAACTAGCACCACTGTATAGGAATATTCCAAACAGACAAGATTTTGTCAAACAAAATCCCTAAATACTATAATTTAGACTGAAGAGCAATTAAAATAATTGGCTGTCAGTTTTAATTCATCACATTGTAGTAATAATATTAATCAATTTAATTATATAATCATGTTAAGTAATGCATTAATATGTCAATTCAAATGAAACATTAGCTCTATTAATATATTTCGAGTTCATTAAGATTAATAAAAAGAGCAAACAAGTGAACATACTCCTCTATCTGATTGTAATTAACTATTGCAAATCAACATAAGTAAACGTCCCTTGATATTTGCAGCAAAAGAGAAAACAATTGTTTTAATGCAATTTTTATGGCAAATAAATTTTTGACAGAAATAAATTTGAGAAGCAAAGAAAGGATAGAATTAACTGTTAGTGGTTATACAATCATTTCCTAAGAATTAAATAAAAAATACTCATTTAGAAAGTAAAATCAATAGTCACACTCCAAACTAAATTAAATTTTACAAGGTTTTAAGTAACTAAAATAAAGAGAGAAAAAAAACCCATCCAAAAAGAGAAAAGATCGTTTAAAATACTACACTGTCAAGCTATTGCATCTGATGCATTAAAAAGCCATTGAAAAAAAAAGTAATTAACCTAACTAAGATGTAAGAGAGCAAAAGAAATCATTTTATTTTTATTAAGTTATATTAAGAGTTACTATAATAATTATAGTTAAATATTATCTTATAAAAATTATATTAAATATGAAATTTACAAAACAACAACAATATATATAATTTAAAAAGGCACATTTTTCAGCTAATAATGATTGATTTCTAATACTTAAATAGTTAGTCATTTAGACGAATGGAAGTTCAATTAGATAGAAATTTTAATAAGTAAATAATGGTTTGAGGGTAAATATAGAGACCACTGAAATCTTATTTTAAAAATGTGGTTAACATAGAAAATTCAATAAATTCATTAAATGCACTTAAAATAGGTTGGTATAAAAATCTAAGATTCAAATTACACTTTGTGATTATTTGAAACTATAGACATTGGATAACAAGAGTATAACTGATATTATATTGCATTTCTGACAGTATGTAGCATCAGGTAAGTTGTCAAGATTTAAGATTAATACAGTCACTTTTGGCAAATTTTTTATTGCAGTGATAATAGATAAACAGAAGGCTACTATCTTTTAAGAACTTTAAATGAAAGGAAATTATATGATGTCAAATTTGCAATGAGTTATAACATGGTACTTTTTTATTCTTAGTAAAAGTATTTATTATACTCATTATTATATTCAAAATGTTAAAGAAATATTTTACTTTTTGTTAGATATTGCCATTTCATCAATACTAATGAAAGACTGAATTTTGTTTTCTTAAAAAAAAATTAATGCAGAAATTGGTAGGAGCAGTAAATTACATCCAATTTTTTTTTGAAAATACTGATATTAATTCTCTGAATTCAAACTGCTATTACTGAATTATTATATAACATATGGACTGATATTACAAACTCCTTTAATATATTCAAAACAACAAAATCTTAAAGGGCATTATTATAATTGATGGTTATAAGCCAATAAACATCACATGATCACCATTTCTTATGCTTGTTCTTAACTGTTATTAAAACATGGGAATTTGATGCATAAGCCTTCTGGCATCCATTGATTACCCTGGCTTGCACTGAGTGGCAATACGTATATAAAGTTTTGCCTGTTTTAATTAATGGTTATATAAATGATAGTTTCATTAAAAAATAAATTCTATCTCAAACTTATTGGCCCCAAATTGGATATTTGTTCTTAAGCAGCAATTGCCATTTGTGCTAAGTTTCATTAGTTGTTAAACACTAAAGTTTTTAATTTGGATTCACAAAATGATTATGGCATGGAGGCATATAATTTTCTTAAAAAGTGAATTGCTTATATAATAAGTCTATTCTTGATTTCATCTGATTAATTATCTTACAAGGATTGCATTATTAATGATTTAATTAAATGCAATGGGCAGCATTTTCTTTTTGGCTGAAAAGTAAAATATGTATATTTTTACAAATATAGAAAAAAATCAATATTTATTAAGAAGATTTAAGAATGGATGCTGTGAAAAAAATTATTATTTACTCATCATTACTTTAGATAATTATTTGAAATATTAAAACACATGAATTTGAAAAAGAATACCATAATCCTATCATATCAGTAGATGATTTTATTATAATGATATTTTGAAAAGATGGATTATTATCTTCTTTTGTTGGACTTTTTTGCAATACTCAAACTTATAGGCTTTATTACCTGATCTAAAGGTTGCACCTATTTATAAATTAAAAAATGCAAAATACAAGTGATTACCATGGAGTATTATTGTTATCCAATAAGCCTTTTGTGAATTTTATTCATGATATTCTCCAATCATAGATAACTGATTATTAGGAACTTACGATGGTTTTAGAGAAGTAAGAATTGTTTTTGTCATTTTGATTAAGGTATTTGACTCAGTTAATTGATAAAGTTTGTTTATCAACAGTGGTTGATTTATGTTACACACACTATACATTAGCTCTGGTAGTAAGAAAATCTTAGTTAAAATTAAATTCCATGCTAAACAGAATATGCAATAATTCAACCTTTTCTTTATATCGGTGCTAAATCTATAAAACATCGATAATGCCAGCATCAATATTCAACATTTTATAATGTGAATTGATTAAAACAAAATCTTCATTTGAGTGGCTTAATAAATGCAACATATTTACAATTTATTTTAATATTTAAATGACAAAGTCACAGATACATTATCAGTGAATGGTAGAAGAATAATTTTCAGCTTTTTGCTTGGATAATTATCTAGCTTGAGAGTGTGGATCAGATTAAATATTTCGATAGAATTTTAGGTAGAAAAAATAATGTGTATGTTTAGATTTAACATGCATTCCAATAAAATGCTGATTAATTTAAGAATTGAAATAAATAAGGGAATATTTTTTCAAGAGCCCATAAGTTTGAGCAACACAAGTGACAGAACAGGGATGGATTCCAGGATCTATGTCTGTCTATATTTCTGCTATTAGACTAATCCATGCAGGGCATTTAAAAAGTTTAAAATAAAGGTTATTTAATCACAGGGATGTAACTACTTTAAATAAATTATTTAAAGATATTAAAATGAGAAATAAAGCTCCGTGAAATATGGAGATTTTGTCATAATATAAATACATTAGATAAAAAATCATTTATGTATGCTCTATAATATTCTAAAAATATCATAGCAAAATCATTCAGTTTTCTAGATTTAATGATATTAAAGGTTCTTCATCACTGGATAGGGTAAATGAATTGGTCAGAGTGCTAAGACTTTTAAAAAAATATTTATAGTAAATTTGGGTGAAAATTTATTTATAATATAAAGTAATTTGAATACATGCAAAATTGTTTTCATTATCAGAGTTTGAGGATAGAATTAATCTTTCTCATCATCATCACAAGTTATTGCAGAAGTTTTATGAATAACTTTTAATGATAGAGAGCACAAAAATAATAAAAATATGCAGATGTAATATATTCCTTTACTAAAAAAACATTCAGGATATAGTAAAAAAATTTATAAATGACCGTATGTAGGAAAAAATATTTACTTAATTATGTGCAAAAATATTATACTGCTGGTGTCTAAATAGACAGAGTCATCATTTCAAAAATATTTAAATTATTTAACCTTTCAAAATTATCAGTTACAAGAATATTGACTGCCTTTATTAGATATAAGTGAATGAAACTGATAGATCTATTTAAGATCAGAAATTAATGATTAAATGAAAAGGATCAACAAATATTGTGAAGAATTGTTGCCATTAAAACAAATACAAATCACTACAGAGACAAACACATCAAAAACATTTATAATGAGGTTATAAACATAATACTTATACCAAAATGATTGATATATTAATAACATTACAGTATAGAAGTAGTGATCCCACAAGTTCAAAAACTGAAATAATTTCATATCATTAGCGAAATCATTTTCACTTTTTTGTCTTTCACTAAATCATTAGGATGTAATGATTAATGCTTTCTGGGATTCAAATTTATGTGAAAGATTCAAAGAAAGAGTTTTTTTTTTGTAACAAAACTATGGCCAATTAGGATGTTGTTATCGATCAATAAATGGATATTTAGATATTCTTATCTAAAGAATAAAAACAAAGGTAAACTATAAATCCATCTCAACTAATAGTTAACTATCTTGGTTTTTTTATTATAATGTAAGTAAATTACAAGGCAATACACTTTGCAACTAATTAAAGACCATTTATATTTTAATTAGAAGTTTATATCTGGACATTATTTAAATAAATTTATCATCCAGACTTCCTTTCCTGAGTATTAAAAACTGGTTGTAAATTTGGGCAATTATATTAAAGGATATTCACTAGATTTGAATGTTTTAGAGGATCTGTTGATTTTATAATGTTAATGTAGTTTTCATACAAATAATTTCAGCAATTCTATATACAGATGCTTTTTGGTGATATGCTCATGTCTTTCCTTTAACTAAAAATATGAGTTAGAATTGCATGTGTAAGCTTGATGGAATTAACTTCATTTTAGATCAATGATACTTAAGAATATTATGTAAGCAATTATCTCTCTGTACATATAAAGTGTGGCTTTACTATAAATATGTAACTCGGGAACTATTAGAAAATGTTTTAATTTTTTTACTTTATCAGCAGAAATAACTCTACAATTAAAATACTACTACTGTCAAAAACCTAGCATAGTTTGCACACAAACCTTATTTTTCAATGGCCATGAGCTGTATTTATTTCTTCCAAAATATGTATAAAACAACTTATTTTTAATTTATTTACATCTTTTTTTTTTTTTTTTTGGAATAATATATCTTCTTAAATGAAATAAATAAATCTCATACAATGCCCTGAAAAATGTGACTTTTAAGAAAGAAAACTTAAAATTTTTCAAACATTTTTTTTTAGAATTATGAAAACTAGTCATCTTAAGCCAAATTTTCCATTTGAACAAACAAAACTATTTACTACTGAATACATTTTTTTTGTTTACTATCTTTTTTGATAAAAGAATATGAACTATTTGAAATTCTAAAGTTGTCTTAGTATTCATGGCAACAAAAAAACAGAGAAAATATGACTATTTTTATCTTATACCTCAGAAAGTAGTACATCAATTTTTTGTCTCTCACCTAAAGTATATTTACAATTTCCAACTTATTTACTTTTTTCACTTTATCACGAAAACATTCATATAGTCAAAATATGCATTTGGGAGAAAAGTAATGCATAGAAAACTTTTTATATACAAATGTTTTATTTTTGTAAGACATAACTGGTCAGCTGTAAATCATTATTATTTCACACAGAACAAAAACATTAAATAAAATAGCAACAATAAAAAAAAACTATAACTCAGATTAATCTTAGTAAGTAAATTAATAATATAATGAAGTCTAGTCCAATGCATATTTATAAGAAAACAAACACTATAACAAATACTTTTTCTCAGAAAATTTTGAATTATACAATAAAGGCAAATATACACAATAAACCCTAGAGTGACATACATCGTTCTAACATAAGATTTAGTTATCGATTTAGTTTATTTATCTTGTTCTATGTCTAGAAGTGAAAATATTGTACATATTTTTTTAAAAAAAATATTCTCCTAACTGCATATGCTACAATAATTTGTCATGAGTCATAAAATCAGAATTTGAAAGCTGAACAATATTAATATCAGAAATCATTTTGAAGTGAAATTAAGATAACTGTGTGTTAAATATGAGCTATATATATATATTTGAAAAGCAGATTGTTATATATATATAAATTCAAAATGAAATTATGCTAATAATAGCAGAAATCTAAATGCTAGACATGAAAATTTTAAATCCATGACTACCATTTGCTTGAGAGCAAATGTTACAGACTGCTGCTGTCTGATATAGCAATCTTATATGGAAGACTTTTTAGAGTGTTTCAGTTTTGAGTAAAGCATCAATTATCTTGTTTGTTTGTTATTAGTTATTTTTTTATATGTTTATTTTTCCTATGTATAAATATTTATTTTAATCATCTGACAAAAACAGTCAAAAAATTGAGTAATACCATTAAAAGACAAAGCTATAAAATAGTCAGAGTCAAATTCTTAATACAATATGATTAAATTAATGGACTATACCATGTAAAAAAAGAATGGATTAAAAGTATAGATAGTGAAAGCAATTAAATGAAAACTTTCACTAATATAAATTAATAAAAATCAAATAGCAGGTGGTAGCATTAATGAGATCATTTATAATTTTTTTTTATGTCTTTTAATACAAGTACTGTTTGTGCAAAAAAAGTTACTTGACAGCAAAGCTTGGGACACTAAATTCAGAAAAGAACTGCTAGAACAGCTAGGACTTCTGCTAGACATTATTTCACAAAAAAAAAAAAAGCAATGATGAAGTCAACAATCTACTGAATTTATATTGATACATAAGTTTATTTTTCATTTTGCTTAAATTGTGTTTTGGATGACTTTGGTCTAGGCTGTGAGCATGGAATGAATTACTTCTAAATTTATACATTTTAATATAATCTACAATAAACTTCATATAACAAATGTGTTTATCCAATCATTTTATTCATTGTATCAGATCTCATTATACTGTATTTCTCCCATCTCTTAGCAAATTATCATTCTACAATCATATAATCAAAAATTGATTTTAATAAATATACTATTTTTAAAAAAGATATTGAAACAGAAAAATATGAGGTCTTCTATGACCAGTTGCTTAATGATGAACTTTAATACTCCCCTTCTCTCCTCACAGTCTCTAAAGCATGGCTAATATTAAGTAGATGACTTAATTCTACCAAATAGTTCAAGTAAAATGATCAATAATTATAATAAATGAATAATATTTCGAATATTTATCAATTATCTGTATCAAAATAAAAAAAATTAAAATACTTTTCTTTTTAACTAGGTGATTAATGGTAGAATTATATTAAGTTAAGTTACTACATTTTGTAATATTTCTGCTAATCGTCTAAGAGTAGCAATAAAATAATATTTGAAAATTACCAGAATGTTTTATATAATATGAGTGAATAATAATATCAGCCATTTATCAAATTTTGAAATGTTTTATAAAAAAAAATTTCAAATTAAAGGCGCATTTTGTTTCAAATATGAGTTATGTTAACTATAAAATAGTATATAATTTAGATTTAATAATATTCTTACAATTGACATTTGATTTATTATAGGATTTTTTTTCTTTAACATGCATATATACTTTTTATAGTTTGAATAATCTTACATGGTTTTAAAAAATATCTGCAATTATATTCTCTTCATTTTAAATAAATATATATTATCTTTACTTCTCTCATAAATGATAAAAATAATATTAATTTGCTATATATTAAAACTTTTTTTTTAAAACTTTTTATGTCAATCTTAAATTACTGGCCCTCGCATTTTATTTAAGTATATGATGCTCATTATAAAAATAAATAAATATATATATTGTAACAGTCCACCGGAAGAGGGGGAGCATATCTCATTACTGTCAGACCTAGGGTCTTCTGATAGGGTGCTGTGAATGATGTGATGGAGTACCTAACCAAAGATTGTATCCACCTCAAATGGGCTAACTGGGTTTACACATTAAATTTGGATACAATTTAGACTAGTTCACCCATACCTCACCCCTCTTTTGGATTCCATTATGCATCAGTATTCAAACTTAGGGGAAATGTTGCCTTTGGCTCTTTTCAGGGATGGATTTACTCTAGATAGAAATTACCACACATCTATATAGGTTCCAATTGAGTGAAGGGTTCATCTAACCATATTACTATATTATGATATAAAAAGTAAGTGTATATATATGCATATCCAGTTATGAATTGATGAACGAATGGATAAATAATTTTAATAAACTAGAGACCATTTTAATGAAAATCAAGTTAACAACATTTATAGACTAACAAAATGAAAATTCAAAACTCTTTTAACATGATAAAAAATAATATGTATATATTTTTGTATGTGTCAAGTATGTATCTCTACCATATTAATGATTAAATGTGTTTACTATTCCAACCCTTACCCATGGTAGATATACATGATAAGGCACTAACTATTTACAAAGCAGATAAAGTGAACAAAAAAATCATTAAATCATTATTACAATGATTATGAAGCTGACTAGCCATTTTACAATTTTATTTCAATATATGTACAATAGCTTCATTGTCCAACTCCAGCTGTAGAAGTTTCATCTTCTTTGGGGACCCCCTAACTATATACAAAGTTTCCTATGGTTGACAGAAAAGAATGTCCATGCAGGAAGATTAGTCATTCATACCGAATAAACAAATATAAATGATCATTAGTTAAAAAACAACAAAACAAATGAACTCTATCCTGTAGCAAGTGTGTATTCTTAATATGGAATAATATCAAATAGTATCTTACCTTATTTCATATCACAATGATGATAATTAATGTCAAATCACTATGGCGGGAGAGCTGACATAAACTTTATTTAATAAATTTTTTTTATCTAATTTATCAACATTTCCCCTGCACTTTATTGATTTCAATTAAAGTGAACTCTTCCAAGTTGTAGATGTTTAGGTTTGGAAGTACAGAAGTGAAATAAAAATAGAATTCTACAAACATACATATAAAATAATACATAATAAAGTAATGCTTTCTTCAAATCATCTTGAATAATGTTCATAAATTTGGCAAATAATGAGTTTTATAGACAAAGTCTCTTGTTTTTCAGGTCATCATCCTTCGGCAAGTCATGCATTATTTGCAAGAACTCCCTAGTGATGCACTTGAAATGTTATTTCCATCTTTTGTAGTTTCTTTCCTTCTGGATCCATCTAGATATTTAAGACAGGACATTAATCATCGTACTTCCTATAGTCAGGGATAATAGCACTCCAACCCTATGACAATGTTAAATTAGCCAGAATACATTGCTCTGCAGTTCATAAAAGATTTAAATTTCTTTAATTCACTATTTGGTATTTAATGACTTTTATAAGAAAAGAATTATTTCATCATTTATATATATATGCTGGCAATGTTCCATTTTTTTTATTTTATCCATATTTGAATAATAGTGCAGTTTTTTATTTTAAATGTCCATTTAAAACCAGTTCAGTTATTTTTATCCAACTGCACAAATCTATCTAAACTTTTTTTTCTGTTTAAATATTGGCTATAGTTTTTTATAATTTTGCACTATGAAGATTAAATGAATAATTTGGAATGTTCAAATAAGTCATCCATATTCTCTTGGATTTGAACATTCGATCTTGAGATGTTGGTGTTATACAGCTAGTATATCCTTTTGAAAATAATAAAAGACAACAGAAATGAACTGGGTTTGCTTTTATACTGGGCTGTTCCAGTTGTTTAGTATACTTGCATTTCTATTTTCTTTTCCATTGCTGTAGGTGACTATTGTTGCATGTATTACATTGATTGTAAGTAAAAATAAAATTACATAATAGAATTCTGTTTTCACCTTCTGCATTTGGTTACCTAACGACTAGCTTGGCATTACATCATCATTGTTTATCATGACATAAAAAAATTCCTCGACATTTAATTCATTATTGATATTCATACATTATTTGTATGATTTCTTTAACTAGGGTTTTTATCTTTTTATTAGGTAAGGGAAATTAATCTATTGTGATATTTATTCAACATAGTATTTAATAAAATAAATGTTTGTTGCATATATATATTACTCTATAAAATGATAATGCATGCTCAACTACCTATTAGCTAATCTTACATTTTAAATGAGTTTGATTTGTGGTGTGAATAAACAAAGGCTGGACACTATCAAATTGTAAGTTAACCCTAACAATATATATAAGGATTAAATAAAATAATGAGAACATCTGCAATATCCTTACATTATTTGCCAAACTTTATTATTTGCATCAATAACTGCTTGGATTATCAAGATATCAAATTTATTTTAACATGTAGAGAAATATTAATTCACTTATCATGGAGAAATGCCTCAAAGGAAAAATGTTCTAAAATATTTAAAATATAACTGGGAAAACAATATAAGTTGTAATGTTGTACCTTTAGTTCTGAAATCAGCATTTGGCTGTTCAGGATGTATGAATTACAATATTATCCTGAAGCAAATGCTTGTAACCTAGATTAAATCTATTTCCCTAAAATTTTATAAAAGTTTGAAGCCATGATGCATCCAAGAAAGATGATTAAACCAAAATAATATCCATTATAACAGCCCAAATTATAAAATAGCTATTGATAATTCCTTTTTTCTTGGCAATATTCAGATATAAACTCTTCCAAAGTTTAGGAAAATATAAAACATGGTTTGACTTCATAATATGCTTAGTACCATCACGTCAGCACTGTAGCATTCACACCAGAAAACAGTATTTCTAAAGTGACAGCCTTTCCATGAATGTTCAACTTGAAGAACTAATGCAATCTGTTTTGGAAATTGTGTATAGCGCTGATATTTGCATAATTTGTTCAGATGTAATTTAATTACATTTCTTTATAATTTCCACTGGTTTTTCCTGAGTAAGAATTCTGATTATGATTAATCCTAAACTTTTTTAGTGAAAGCAAATTGTTAACCATAATATCTTTACCATTACCATAGTTTTTGATATTATTGCTCTAACTAATAATTCAACAATGTAATTTTTTTCAAACTCGGACAAGCTTAAAAGTATTCTATAGGATTAGGATCCTTTTATATTTATTAAAGTAACAATTCAAAAGTTTTTTCATTATTATTTGAATAGAAAACTAAAAATATTACATAAACATCTTAAATTTTTATATCACATTAAGAATTAAAAGTGGATGAAATTTTGCACCTTTTTTTTCCATCTTAACAACAAAGGGGGCATATTGATTTGTTTTGCCAACTTATATTTATTTTTCATTAGTTCCAATTTATTATTTATTTGATTTGACTAAAGTTCATAAAAACAGACTCTCTTCAAATTGTCAACGAAATTAGAAAAGTAAAGTTAGTCTGCAATTCCAACGTATATACTGAATCTGTAAAAAAAAAAAAAAAGTGTGAAAATTGGATATAGATAAATGTAGATTTAGTATGTGCTGAGAAAACAATCATATTAGTAGCCATCTTTTCTCATCAATCCTGAACCAACTTTTTTTCCAATAAAAAGATGTTACATTATATTCTTTTATGTAAATTCCTTCTCAATTCAGTCATATTTTCCTATATTATGATTAACTTCACACTGTTTTACAAAATTCCAAATATTCAATTCTTCTAAATAAATCATTTTTATATATTGTCATATTCTTTCTCTTTATCAAACATTTTTATCATAACAAAAAATTTAAAATTGATTTTTTTTATATTAGCTATCTGAGTAGCTGTTCTTAGTAGATTGTTATCTTCTTATTGATCTTATTTATTTTTGAGTTTTCATCAAGTTTGTTAATATTTTACATATCATGTTTTCCTTGAGAAAACAGTTAACATTATTATATATATTCATATGATTTTGTACAGCGAATTCTTGATGACAAATGTGGTAGTTAATCAAAAGTATTTGAAAAAATAATTGTAGCTGTAAAATAAAAAAAATATTAAACCGCAATGAAATAATGGAATAAATAACTCAAAAAGCAAGAATTTAATGTACAGATTAAATAAATTCTTCAAATATTAGAAAAGATGGATAATAAGGAGGATGTAATTATAATTGATAATTTCTTTTTTAAAAAAATGAAATTTGATTATCTACTCAAAGGAATGGAAATAAAACAACTATTAGAAGTATGGCCAAAAATAAAATAAAAATTGTGATAGGGGACAAAAAAAAAAAAATAGAAACAATAATTTAAAAAGGCAAATATTAAATTTTATTATTTAAAAAAAATCTACTGCTGAATGTATATGCAAATAAAAGATGAATTTGAGCATATTCTCAAATAGCTAAGTATTATAAAATTTAATTGAAAGACAACTGAAAAGTGAAAAAAAAAAATTGAAAGAAATGATTTGATATTAGGAAAAATATAATTTGCACAAGTTAAAAGAAAAAGTAATAGAGTGAAATAATGAATATACATAAAGAAACTTTAAAAGATCTATGTTCATTCAGAATGCTTATTATAAGTATATATATATACTCATGCATATACATATATATTTTGATAACAATGTCATATAGGTTAGAAAATATAAAAGTTTAGAAAAATTAATAAAATAAAATAAAAAAAGCAATATGAAATCCTTAGACAAAAAGTATTAAAAATAAAATAGTAGAAAATAGAAGTAATATTGTTGGTCAAAAAAAATGGTGTTGAGAGATCTATTATTGATCTCTTCAAATTCATAAAGATGAACTAATTAAAATATTGTAATTGAAACTAAAATATTAGGAACAAACGACTAGTGATGAATAATTTGTGTATTATAATTAGGAGTACTTTCATTTATGTGTAGACTGTCCAATATATAATTTGAAATAAGAGATATTTTGGAAATAGTAAGTTATGGCTGAAATACATTTGTCAAAGACAGTAATTTATTATTTGAATTTGGCATAATCTAATATAAATTTATATAAATAAAAAATGTTATAAAATCAATTGTTGTAAATATTAATTCTTATTAAGCGCGATGTCAGCACGTAATACTTATATAAGGCTAAAATCTCAGTACATGCACCTTGAGTGCTTACTTTTAACAAGAGAGACCTCTACAAATCATAATGCAAGATTCAACTTTATAAAGATAAGAGTGACTCCTTATCTCTCAACCTATTTTCTTAATTATATAGGCAAATCTAAAGTATTTTGATTTGGGAGCATGAAGCTAATAAATTCTTCACTGATTAAGACCACTATTTCTGTTAAACATTAACATTTGTGAAATCTTTCGATTTACGAGTCAATATTCAGATATTAAATTTAGAAATATTTTGAATCAATTTAAAGTTGTAAATATTAATTCTTAATAAGCGCAATGCCAGCATGTAATACTTATATAAGGCTAAAACCTCAGTATATGCACCTTGAATGCTTAATTTTAGCAAGAGACCTCTACAAATCATAACGCAAGATTCGACTTTATAAAGATGAGGGATCCCTCTTATTTCTCAACCTATTTTCTTAATTATATAGGCAAATCTAAAGCATTTTGATTTGGGAGCATAAGGGTAACACAATCTTGTAAAATTTTAATTAAAGAAGCTTAGCAATGAATAATGAATTAAAATTGGAATTAAAAAACACTTTTGTGATATTAAGCCATTAAGAAAGAAAAACTATTAACAATTTGGAAAACAAGCTATTGAATTATGGCTACAGATAAGCATGTTATAACATGATTTAAGGGATAAGGTATAAAAGGAATGAGGATTAGCTTACTTTTAATATTCCTACAGATTTATCTAAATACAACCCTCTGCTGTTATATTAAAGCAAATAGTTAAAAAAAGTCATGAAGCAAACTAAAAGTTTTCTGATCATGGAAAATATCAATCTAACATTGGAAAGCTGTAATTTTATTATATTCCTCCAACCACTATAAACAAAAATATGTATCGACATTAGGAATTGATTGCTGAACAAAGTCATTATATGGGTTACAAGTGACTGCCAATCAGATGCAATAATGACAGCACATGGACCTCTCAATTCTCAAACACAAGTCAGAACTATAAGAAAAAGATGGGACCCACCTTCTTCTACGCCTCAATTTATATATAAATAAGCCCGACTCAAGCATTTTGAACTAAAAGTGTGAAGCTTAAATACCTTCACATTTAATTCACTAAATATTAAATATAAATAAATGCAAAATCTTTTGATTTACTACAAAGCAATTTTTTAAATCTAATAAAATGATATTAATAAATGTAAATATATCAAATTTATTAAGCATGTTTAAAGCGTATCTGATGAAGGTTTTAGCTTTCATGTTATTCCAATGTTATCTGTTTGCGCTTAATAAATTTGATATATTTACATTTATTAATATAATTTCATTAGATTAAAACAATTGCTTCGTAGTAAATCGAAACATTTCACGTTGTTTATTTATATATAATATTTAGTGAATCAAATGTGAAGGTATTTAAGCTTCACACTCTTAGTTCAAAATGCTTGACTCTGGCTTATTTATATATAAATTGAGGCATAGAAGAAGGTGGGTCCCATCTTTTTCTTATAGTTCTGACTTGTGTTTGAGAATTGAGAGGTCCATGTGCTGTCATTATTGCATCTAATTGGCTGTCACATAAGCATGTTTAAAGCGTATCTGTTGAAGGTTTTAGCTTTCACGTTATTACAATGCTTAGAATGTTAATTTTAAAGTTTGCTGCATTGGAAAACTTCAAAAATTATTACCATTATCATTTTAAAACCATTGTCAATTTCTTAATTCAACAGAATGTATGTATTATAATTAAAATTGCCACAAAACATGTCTTACTGGTAAGAATATTATAAAAAAATATTAATCCTTTCTTGACATTTTTTTTTTTTTAAAAAAAATGTCAAGTTCTCTCAAATTTATTTTAATTAGTAAAGACTATAATGTATTGAATATATTTTCAGACATTCAACAATGATTTTAAATCTACAAAAGAACACTAAATAATTTATTTGTACTATACTTTAGCAAAGAAGACTATAGAATTATTATTTGGAAAACAGTGCTCAACTTTACTTATTATGACTATTCCTGTTTGTTCTCCCCTGAAATAAAAGAAAAATCAATTTTCTCCTAGTAAGGAATAATAATAAAAATTAAATTATAATGAACTGTTTAATTGATAACATATGAAATTTTAAAATGTTCCATTTAATAAATTGGTATTATCAACTGTACTTGCAATAATGACTTTATATTAATGAATTTAAATTTTTCTTTTATTTTTATACCTGCAAATGATTTTTTACCCCTGTTACTATGGAGACCGCTGAGGGCGCCTATATGAAATTGGAATTAAATATTTTCTTCTGCAAATATTTAATATACATTCTTCATTAGAAGTACTTTATTATGTAGCATTTACATTACTATTGCAAATATGAATAATTCACTTAATGGATTAAAGTAAACACATGAAAGAGAAATATTAATTATATCATGAATATTTATCATAATTTAATGCAACGAATACATTTTAATAATGGTCATGAACTTATCATGTTTGCTAGAAAATTATTTTGAATTTAATGATATACAAAAGAAATGTTATATTATATAATGGATATGTTTGCTGTCCACAAGATATATTACCAACATGCTTCTTCATATTTAAGAATAATGGAGACCGATTCCAGGAGGCAAGGGATTTTATTTATTTAATGGTAAAAGATTTGAACTTATTTGTATTGATTTTTTATACTATTTTTCATTTGTGTACATATCAATTTTATGTTGTATGCTATATTTTGAAATATGAAAGTTTTCAGAATAGTACTTTATCATATTTACATTTTGAAAGTATCTCCCTTTTTAAAATAATTTATTTATGAATGTATATTATTATGCCGTATATTTCTATGATTTATTTATGCTTAATGTTAATAGAATCATATTTGATATTATCATATTTCACATTTGTTAGCTGATATATTTTTGTCATAGATTTATTCTCTTTCTATTTTAGGAATGATTTTATATGCCAGTATATTTTAAGGATGATAGTTAGTTTCAATCATTATTTTTGCTAACTTATTTTCAAAAGGAATGGTAGCATTTGGCTCTTTCTTATTACTTGTTGCCTTGCTAGCATTATATGCTTATAACATACACTTAGGGATTGAAGCTTAGGTTCTATTTTAAGACAATCTTATTTGGTACTTTGTCATGATGCATTCTCATTATTTTCCTGATTAGTGATAAAGTCCTATATCCTTTATTAGCCCTCAAAAGTAGATGAGTCTTATGAGCTATGCCATCAAACTTTCACTTTGTTATTATTGAAATTTGATTTTGTTTGTAGTTTATAGTATGTTTAATAAAGCATGTGTAAGATTTTACCATGGTGTTATCTGGCATTTTAGTGGTTTTATCAAGGTATTGAGGAATTCTACCTTATTCTCTAGAGCATTCTTGGTCAGCTTAAACTATTAATAGTACATTGTGAATGTGTTAGTCCTATATTTAAGCATTACTAATTGTCAGGACTAAATATAAAATAATTTAAAAATTTTAAAGTTTATTTTAGGCATAATAGACAATATACATCAATCTTCTAATTCCTTCATCATGGGATTGATAAGCTAATACTATTGAGTACGTCAAATATTCATAGAAGAGTCACTACTGATATGAAGGTTATCATTGTATAAATTAATTAATAAATGAGAACTTTTGATTAATTATCAACAAGTTATTTTAATATGCTGCATTATTTTACTTAATCCAATGGGATTTATTTGAATAAAGCAGTATGTAAATTTTATTTTTGATCCTTCTGATAAATTTTGCAGAAGCAACATTGTGAAAACTTTTTGATCTATGCCGATTCAAATATGGCTTGTAGATTTGTTTTTTAATTTTATGTAAGTAAATATTTGTTGTATTTAAGAAATTTCGTAGTAATTTCTTTACATTATCCCACTTATTAAATAAAAATCACTCCACATTTTGGTTATAATTTAAATGCTTATAAAATACTATATAATTGTTTAAGTATTTGCTAAAATGGTACAAGGCATTTAAATTAATATATCACTTTATTGGATTATTTATGCATTAGTAAAACACCTAAGAAAGATATATTTTCTTAATAAAGAATTAAAATTTGTTTGTCAATTTGGATAGCTTTAACTAATTCCATTTGCTTATTTCAAATTACTATACATATTTATTTTAAATCATTTTCATATTTGAAGATATTTATTGTTTTATGATAAGATTTAATTTGACAAGAACCTAGTTCCTATTTAAAAGATGCTTAAGTAGATTTATTCTAAGATGTTTAGAGTGGTTACAAAATCTCTTGCTCATTTAATATCTGAGTGTAATCTTAGCTTATTCCTTATTTTAAATTTAAGATATCCTGTTGTATTTTATTTAAATAGTAATAATTTGTTATAGTCATAATTATGATAAGACATTAGCATAGGGGAAATATATATTTTATTTACTTTATTAACTAGGATTTCATTCAACATTGAATAAATCTAAAGAATCAAAAGAATTTATGAGATCAAAATGCTTGAGATACCTAATATAACTTACGAACCATATTATTCAATTTATTTTAATATTAAAATTTTACATTCAAAGATGAATTTTAAGTGACATAGATTTTCAAAGAACATTTAAATTTTTTTAGATAAATTAAAAAATTGGTAGTTATACTAGATCTTTGTAGAAGAAAAAAAATTAAATGAATTACAATGGCATATGTTTACAATATTAAGATTCTTTTACTTATGCTACAGTGAGTTAAGATTTATCCTCCTCTTCATTTATTATTATCATTTTATATTTTACTATACTGTACTTATTTTAATACTTCCCCTGCATATCTTTGTATTATTGCATATGTTATTGGAACCTACTGAACACAGCTTTATATCACAATTTGAGCTTGGCTATCAAAAGATATTTTGGCTTGTATGTAAGTTGAGCCAATATATTATTTTTATTGGTTAACCAATAAGCATCTTATTGCACACATACCTCTGCATATTTCTTAGGTTACAGAATGGCTATCAATCAGCAAGCTGTTTTAGATCGATCATTTAGGGTTTAAGTGTTGTTGATACAGCTGTTCATATTATTGTCATTCAATTTCCTGTAGATTACAATATATATATATGCTAATAAGTATATTAAAAATTTTCAGATATTATTTTTTGTCTAATAATCAGTTATTTCAATATGCTAAAAAAAAAAAAAAAAACCCAATATTACAGATATTCATTTCTTTATTGCCTTGTATATTTGATACAATACTGTTAAAAAATATTTCTTATTTTTAATTAAACCACATCTACTGACTGATATGGTCAATTTCAAGATACAGATAAATAAATCTAAAAAAACAAAACAACCGATGATCATTCCTTTTTAACTACTTAAAAAAAAATATAAAATTGAATTATTTTAATAATAATAAAATTGCAAACACACTAACAAAATATTTAAAAAAAAATCTCACATCAAAATGGAAAGCAACAAATTTATGACATCAAAATATTAACAAAGTATTAAAATATTTACTTTCCAAGCTCCATAAACATTAGTAAAAAAAATTGTAATCAAAAATATTAAATCACAGGATATTTGATTGGCAAAAATCAATGCTTTTTTATTAATTGATCATGATACACAACAAATGATTTTTTATGGCACTCCATTACATATTTATATGCATCTGTATATCTATAAATATGAATATACACAGCCACAAATAAATAATAAAAGTTTTTTACACTTTTTTTAAAAAAAATACATGCATACACAGATATATTACGTAGTTTACAAATACAAGTTTAAATTGAGATTAAATAAAAAATAGACACAAATAAATTGTCTAATTATGCTTTAGTCTTTAAAATGTCAAAATTGTAACATACTTTAATAATAATAATAATAATAAAAAGGTTTAAAGAAAATATTAGCTATATGGAGCACTTTTGAAAAGATATATAAAGAATTCAAAGTTGTAAAGTTTTATTTAGATGACTAGAGTCTAATTTTATTCAAATTTAGAAAGAAATGTAAACTTAGCCTATATTATTAAAAGTAGAAGTAAAAAAAAGACACAAGAGTTATATTCCTAATTCAACAAAAAACAAACACTATAATATCTAAATGTCACAATGAGATTTTACTCTAGATCTGCTGAATCAATATGAAAGATTGAGAAATTTTATATTCCATTGTTTTTAAACTTACAAAAATATTTGAACTACATACATGGAGACATCATTTAAATATTTACTGGCATTCAGTTAGGTAATAATGAAAAAAACTTCGAACTTAGCACTGAAATTAAATATATATATATTATTAATTGCACATAAAATATAAAACAAATTATGTTCAAAAAAAAAAAAACTATCAATGACAAGTTCGAGCAAGTTGACAGAAGATAGCAAACTTGTCAAAAATGTTTAAATTCTATTTTTAAATACTGTATCTTCAATTAATCTATAGGCATTCATTCAGCATTGACCTTTCATTTTAAATTGGTATATGCAAGAAAGAATTTGAGGGTATTATTCATTAATAATCTATCTAAAAATACTGATCTTGCATAAAATGCAGTTTATTTAATTTTTTTCCAGCGAATACAAAAAAAATCAATAAACTGTATAATCTTTCAAAAACAAAATACTATTTTTTTCTTCAACAATAATCTTGTCCAAATGTATCTTTACTATAATCATATTTGACATTATTTAAAGAATAAATGTATATATATTTCTTCAGCAGATATGTATAAATTTTATAAACTATTTGATTAATTTAAATATTCAACCTATCAAATATAAATCTACTCTATACACGTACTGATATGCAAACTATATATGTATTAATATGTCATAAATATATATATATCTCGGTTAATATTGAATACTTTATATTTCATCAAAAAAAAAAAGGATAAACAACAAAATTTATGAAAATTTACATTCACAAAGGCCAATCCATACTTCCAGAAAAAAAAATTCTAGTAAAATCATTTAGAAAGATGCTCATATATATATATATGTTTATAGATGACTGCTTAAATATTCTATGTAAAAGCATGATTCTTCATGAAGAGAAATAATGAAAGAGAAAGTATTAAACACCAGCCTAGGCAATATCTAATAGTAAAATTTAAGATTTTCCTTCCTTGTTTTACTTCCTAGTTAAAACAGTCAGATATGTATTTACTGATTAATAATAAGACAGATAGTTAGCAGTAGTATAAAGACCAGCTACTAAAAATAATTCTATGTATGTTTAAGTACAAGTATATTATATATACTTTTAAGCCAGATGGAATGGATGACTAAAGTAGGATTGAAAGTCTGGGTTCAAATTCCTTATAATTACATCTACGTAGTTGCAACTTAAAAAAATTTGTAAATTTGATCGGACTCAGATTTAAACTCCAAATCATAGCAAGCAGTACATCTATAAATTATCTGATTGTGATAATATATTACATAATAATTTATCACAATTAGGCATCACATATTGTTTAGATTATATTATTATATCTTAAATATTGTCAACTTCTTTTTGCCATTCTGGCTAACTAAGCATGTACTGGAATAAATGAAGAGATACCAGATAATACAATAATGCTAGCAGACCATTAACATTTGACTTCTGAATTTCATTGATTTCCTTTATGACTAAATAGTGGGTTAGAGTGATGGTGAAGATCACCACTAATAAATTAATATGGCTCTATAATTATGAAAAAATAGAAATAACTCTTGAATCACTGCTTAATAATAATGCTGATGAATAATTTTAATTATTTTAAATATGTGTGTCTGTGTATTATTATTATTATTTTGCCATTTGTAATATATTGGAATGGATACAATAGGTCAGACAATTCACTGTTAAAAATTAGCTATATTTCTATTTGAAATTTTTGCATTGTAAATTTACACAGAAAAAACTTTGCTTAAGATTTTTTTTATTTTTGAGTGTACAAATTTATAAGTATTAAACTTACAAACTATTGCATCAACATTTTATTAATTTTTAGAATATAATATTAACAAATTAAAAAAAAAAACCAAATGCTGAAAAAAATGTAGTAAGTGGTCTAAAGGAAAGTAAGTGTATAAGTTTAAATATAAAAAAAGGTATCTACATTATTATTTTCGATTCTTTGTTTATCACATAAATATAATAATCTTCATTTCAAATCAATTTGTTTTGTTTTATTAAATCAATAGCTTAGAGAAATAAAGAAGAGAACAGTATAATAATTTAAATTCAGGATAAACAGTATTAAAAATAAGGCAATAACATGTATACACTATTTTAGACTTATAGCAGGAATACAGAATTCTATTACTCACTAGCATATATTAGCACATCTTCAGAATTTGACAAAATTAAAAGAATTTAAAGAAAGGATAAAGATTTTTTAAAAAATAAATATTTAGTCAATATATAATACAGAATATTAACATCCATGCAAAAGTATCACAATTTCTTAATCAGATTTAAAATAAATATTATTATTCCCTTATTAATTCTGGGAACTAATAAAATATTACAATAGAACTATCTGTATGAAATTTTTTTTAAACAAAAAAACAAACAAACAAATACATTTAAAACAACTTTTTTTCACTATTTACCATGATAATCTTGAAAAATTTAATGAGCTGTGCCTGAAAGTAATAATGACTGTAGTGTTTAGAAAGTCTTTACATAGAAATGATTGTTGAACAGTATTCATTAGTACATTGATGAGAGTGGCTGACTTAAGAACTAAATGCTCCTAGATTGAATCTCAGATTAAAAAAAAAAAGGTAAAAAAAAAATATCTCACTTTAATTAAATGAACTGTTGTACAAAAATGTCACTTGATCTTCTAATCAATTGATGATATAATTATTTTATTAATGACTGCAATCTGAAACACCAACTATTTACCAGCCATTTAATAACTAGATCAATAAACATTTGATTTTAAATATGCAATCTTTTGGTAAATATTCAGTTTTACATAAAAAAAACAATAGTGATAGAAATTGTACATTAGTCTTTATATCTGTATATGCATTTATAATTATTTAGATGAATTATAGACTAAGTTCTGTGCCCAAAGAAGTTTATAATGTCCAATAGTAAAATATGCTTGCCAACCCTTTGATACAATTGATTTTAATATCTCATATATAGAAATACATTAAAAAATTTTATGAACTCTGATTTTACAAATATATTACAAAATATTTAAATCCTATAAATTATTAAGAAAAATCATATTTATATGTGAATAAGAAAAATATTTAATAACATAATTACTTTTGATAATCCACTTTCAGGCACTATTGTCAATGAAGATGTCACATACTTTCATACTTACTTTGTTCTCTTATTTATGTATTTTTAAAATTTTATTATGTAAATCTTATGCTGTCTAATATGTTTTTTAAAATTGAAAACTCTTGGTCACATAGGGATTATTTTAAGATCACAATGATAAATTTCTTTTCAAAATTCTATAGCCCTTATAAAATGAGCACCATCTAATTTTCTGTATGCAATTTATTTCATCCACTGGCATCTGCTATCATTATACATTTAAATGTTCTCACTTTCTAGTTATTATTATCTATTGTACTTTCTGAAATTTAACATTAGAAAATGCTTAATTGTATTTAGTATATAGAAGTTTTAGAGATCAGGGAAAGAAAACAAATATGGATTGTAAATGTGATTTATGTAGAAATGGAAAAAAAATCTTGAAAGAAAATCTGGATAAATTGTATGGAAAATCGGTAAAAATTTAAAGGTAAAATGAGAGAAAGAGATTTTATAATTTTTTATTTAGGTCTATGTAAAAAAAATGGTGCAATACAAAGACAGGATAATAAAGTTATGGAAATAGCTTTCATTAAAATGAGATAGGTGCTGAAATTTAAATAATTTATCAAAGTCATATTTCCTATATTCTGTAAAACAAGAAACCAAAAGCAATACAAATATTTTATACCCCATCTCCACCCCAAATCTGCTATAAAAAATTAGGTGGATATCATGCATGTCAAATATATGTTCATATAAACATAAGATACATTTGTAAATATACAGCAATTTTAGAACAGATTATTATTTTTTTCTACAATAAGTGATTATTAAATGACTTGATGCATATTATTGATATACAACTCATTAAGGTTCATGATATAAATGAAACACTGAAATTTTAAATACATAAATAATTAATGTAAGATTAAAATAAACAATTATTAATAATTATATTTTCTTTCATCTTCATTAAGACCTCAAGATATTATACTAAACAAATCACATATAAATAAATTATGTAAAGACTACAGCAAAGCAATAAAATAAATACATAATCAATTGCTTGAGATATCATGGAACATTTGGACACCAGAATGATAGATTAAACACAACAACAATCAATTGATAAATAGATGTTTTTTATTTTACTTTACTTACCTGGAATTTGACTGAAGTACCTTGATCTCTTAAACAGCAAAGTATTATTGAAGATGAGAAAGTATTATTACTTTCTATTGTCTATAAATCTTCACAAGACTTTGGGTATAGAACTTAATATACATAAATTATCATAACTTTAAAAAACAATACAAAAAATGCATAAAAAATTTGATATATGTTTGTATCTTTTGTCCTAATAAAAAACTGCATTTAAATTTGCAATGAAACAAGATGAGTGACTGACTACCTGAGAAATGTATGATTACATATCAGTGATTTTATACATGATAAAATACCACTTGTTACTTTACAATATTTCATTACTACAAGTTTAACATTTTATTGAAAGGATTGTTCCATAAATAAATTTTCCAAAAATAAAAAAAGCACTCTTATTTAGGGGCAAGAGAATTATATTCAAAGGACATAACAAACCATAGAACCTATCTCAATACTAGATGATGCATTGAAGAGGTGAAAATAGCTAATCATATGAATGGATAAATAGCTTCTCAGTAATTGAACTTCATAGAAATTAGAGATGTATAAAATTAAATGATATCTGTGAAGATAAAAAGTGATAATGCATAAAAATAGTTTAAGGTTCCCTACAATTGTTTCTTCTTCTTTTTCCTTATAAAGTATTGTCATTCTTTTAAAATTCTTATTCATTGAACAAATCTCACAGTCAAAAGAATGCTAATTCTCAGGGAAAAACTACTATTGCATATTTTAAAATAAGAATAAATTTATTTGTCAAAGTTTAAAAAAATTAAAACTGATATTAAATGTTATTTATTTTAATTAAATATAAACTTAATGCTATTAATCTTTAATCATAATAAATCTTTCAATTATCTGGATAATATTATAATCATTATAAAAGCAGCCAGGAAAATATATAAATAATTCTCACAGCTCATCACAGAATGTGAAGATAGATATTCATATGTAATCTTTTATCTTAATCATTAATAAACATATAAGATTTCTATTTAATTATTAAAGGCCAATGTTGAAGAATGTTATCTCATAAATTCACAAAGGTGTTTCAAACATACCCCTTCTATTATTTGCCAATATTTTTAAATGAATAAGACTAGTTCAATAACAATATAACACATAAATAAAACTCAACAACTTTTTATCATTAATTCACAATTTTATGCATAATATTAAAATGAACAGTTTTTCCTCTAGATGATTACATTATTTAAAGGGGGGGGGGTAATTTTGTATAGTAAACATGGAAAATGTTCGCATTTTTGTTATTTCAGCAATATTTTGAATTATATATGTATTATATAATCGATCCTTGAATATTTATTTTTGAATAGTGGTCATAACAACAAAACATAATTATATTTTCTGGAAGAATGATAAATTACTACTGGAAATGTAGAGCACAACCATAACTTTTATTTTTAATTGTAATATTGTTAAACATGTATGCATATTCACCCATACTCTTCTAAACACATGCACATATATTCAAACAGATTTAAAAATATAAATGAAATCAAATTCAAATAGTATAAGAAAAATATCAGATAGAAATGACAAATGTTATTAATTTCCATTCTGCAAATTTTTTTTTAAAAGCAACATCACTTGAAACTCAATCACAATTCCATAGCCTTTCTGCTGATTTTTGGTTATTCAATATATGTGATAAATATATCATAAATACTTGTTAGACATAAGAAGTAATAAATATCTTCAAATAATTTTTGCATTTAAGTAAATCCACATCTTTTTCAAAGTATAGAGAAATTAGAGTTGATATTATTTTTTCTTCTTTTCAAATTTGTTTCAAGTAAATACCAACTTCATGGTAAACATTTCAATAATCCATATACTTCTTACTATTATAAAAAAAAGATAGATATGTAAATAATATATTTTACTAAATGTTCATAATTATTAAATTGCATCTTTCTATTTGCATGAATTTTATATAATCAGTAAAAATTATAACACTGGAAATTTATTTTTTGAGAGAGAAAGAAGTAGCACACCCACATGCACAATCCAGCTAATAAAGGAGATCATTCAAATTATCAAAAGTATATATATTTGTTTTCTTTTTTAAAAAAAGTAATCAATTTTAAAAAATATTCATAAAGAATTTTTCAATGTTTATTAATACATATAATGTTCTATGACAAGTCTTCCTGATATATATCTAAACATTGAAACTATATGTTTTATTCTATATATTACAGATCCTACAGGTGCTATTATGGGTTGATTACCAACATTTGTTTTTACTTCACAAAAAAATATTATTGTACAATATTTTGAAAATGTTTATCATTAGACTTTAAATTAATTTAGGCAAATCAAGCTATTAATCTATTTTAATTGAAAGGATTTACAAAAGTGAGAACATATGATGGGAAAGATATGGAATGATTTTTTAATACAATTAATGGCATTTTTACTTACAGAAATGACATATTCTTTTCCAGTAATTTTTAATTTTGATAAAGGCAATTATGAATGAAGTTTATTATTTCTCTCATATAGACTGTATTGCACATCTGCAAATTTGATTATATATATATACTCATGCTATATTTCAACACATAAATGATAAAGAATAAAAAAAATATTAAAGAAATCAGACAAATCACTTGTTATTTAGCCTGCATTTGACAAAAATTCTTAATAAAACATAGCTTTGACCAATGTTATCAACTAAGAGAAAAATTATATAGTGAATATTTTTATATGTATCAACATTATTAACTTTAATAAAAATGACCCATATCTTTTCTCATCATTTATTTTTCCATTTTATATTATTTTTCTGAAAATGTTTTATAATAATTATTTTTAATAACTTATCAAAAATGACTAATATTTTAGTTGACATTAATTAGAATAACATTATTTTTGTTTCTTGTAGATGTTTTGCTTATGATGATATACTATAAAATATAGAATGAAACATCACCTACTTTTAATACATTAGTCTAGACTTTATCAAAGTACATTATATATATTAATCATAAACTATTCCAACATTTTCATTGAATATTTTTTTTATGCCAAAGGCACTAATCCAAAACAAATATCAAAAGGAACTTCAAAAGTATCAAATGACAAGTCTCACTAAAATTTTATTCAGTGAATTAGATTTATAAATCAAAAATCATTATTATTTTGCTTTTTGCTCTTTTTTTAAAAAAATGGATATTTACAATCTAAAAGAGATCAACACAAATCTTAATCTTCTTATGCTCATTTTGACTGAAAATTTATTTTTTATTTTTATATTTAATATATATATATTTAAAAAACAACATTTTATTCAGAAGGTGGGGTGCTAGCAGGAGAACTTCCTTCACTTGTACTGTTGGTTTCTTCATCAAAATTGAGAATACGGCGCTCTG
This sequence comes from Epiperipatus broadwayi, assembly GCA_028023455.1. Lineage (NCBI taxonomy): Eukaryota > Metazoa > Onychophora > Udeonychophora > Euonychophora > Peripatidae > Epiperipatus > Epiperipatus broadwayi. Next base: position 679,315 of record JAQFVV010006289.1, read on the forward strand.
ACTGTCTTGTATACTGTTGTTGCTTGTGATAAATTTTTAATACACCTTTGATGGCAATAAAGGCAATACCACCCTAAAAGTAAAAAAAACAAAAAAACATTTAAATTAAATCAAAACGAGATATTAGTTAAGTAATAATAAATAAAAAAATGAAACAGGTTTAAAGAAAAGTGATTTTTATAAAAAAAAAAAATAGACAATTACTGGGAAAACATTTAAAAATAAAATGCAATCTATCTTTAAGCAAAGAATATATGATAATGTAATTCTTTAAAACTTTTATTGCAATATTTAATAAGCAGCATTTTATCAAATTATACTAAGACTATTAGTACATTTGAATTAAACCATTAAGCATCACATGATCACTATCTCTTATTTGAATTACTTATCTTTCATGCAAAGTAGTGTTTTTCTTTTCTATTGCAAATTAAAACAGACACTGTATTTTTTCAATAAAACATACAAATTTCACTTGAATGAAAATAGTTATAAAACTAATGATAACAAATATAAATACGATTATATATAAAGATATTTATTAAGTCTTCAACTTAAAAAGACAAATTGGAGTAACTAGGCAGTTTACTAAGCTCAAGGGTAGCATGTGGTTATCATTGAAAGTAGTTTGCTATTGTGTGCCACTCTCTTAAAAAAAATATACAAAATTTAAAATCTAGAGTTACATCATAAAATAATGAAGCCCCTTATATAATGTAACAATCAGATTTGTACATTCACACAACAAAATCCAGAGTCCTGACAAATTATACCAAGGCTGATCTAGATGAGGGGTTGAGATCTCGAATCTGATCGCACCTCAGCTTCTTCACAAACACTCCATGACTTACTACACTATGAATGACATATATAAGGCTATACTCAGAATTTCTTAGTTCATGTGCGGGAAGTAGCAAAGGGTGGAGCAAGAGACTCAGGAAATATTAACTAAATTACTATATACTTTAAACAAACACACACACACATCTATGGCTGGCTAGATAATGCATATATTAATAAGTAACACTATATTATAAAACTTAACTAAGATTTGGGATTAAGGGATTTAACTAAGATTTGGGATGGATTACGAATGAAACTCAACACAGTGGTTATAATTTAATATATTTTAATTAATAAATATAAATAAAAAACACAAGAGTACATTGAACGACACACACATATGTAAATAATGATAAGCAAGTAACAGAATCTCATCTGATGCACTATATTTCAAAGGTTTTGTTATAATTTTAATAATCTCCAGTTTCTAATCATGCCTTAATTTTACTATGCCCAACCTATTAGGCTTGCGACGGTTAAGTCGGTGCACGAATGCTGATTTATCTTCATAATATTTAATAAAAGTCATTTAATAACATATAATGAGCTGCAATAGGCTCTCTATGCAGATTATATATGTACAAATCAGATTACAAGTTCAGATCAATGCTGAAATATTACATTATGGAGGGATGAACTGAAGCTCTGTAGTATGACTTCAGATACTATGGCGTATATATATTACTAGAGTTGTGCGTCTTGAATGTGTAGTTACTCAGGGGATTCAGTACCAAGTACTCAGTTCCCATGGACCATACAACTTGCTGCGAATAAAGTGAACACATAGTTTAGTGATCGGACCAGCTTATAAAACAATCTGGACCCTCGTGTTCCAGTTCTAAAGAGCTGTCTGAACTAAGGAGATGTGGTGGCCATTAAAACCAGAAGCCCATTCATATAAAACATATAGCAAGGTATATATGCATGTATGTGCTATAATTTTTGACTAGCTATAAACACATGTTTTTTTTTACTTTTGAATGTTACATTTAAAATAACTTTTTATCTTTTCAAAAATATATATACAATCAATTAACAACTATCTCTAAAAAATATTTTTTCATTGTCAATATTGATTATATAATAGCATTATTAAAAGTTTTACTTAAAACAAAATAAAAAAAAATCTCAATATACTATAAGATATTTTAATTCTACTATAATTTAAGGTTAAATATATTAATTTAAAACAGTGATATCAAATCCGTATATAAACATGGTCTATTAAATTCAGTTTAAGAGATTGGAGACTGCAGACAAAAAATATCACAAACAAATTTTAATGAGCAAAAAACTCATTTAAATTTTACATTTATTTTTTTCTTTAATACATTTATAAAAATGAAAAAAACAACAACAAATAAATATTAATTCCAGATGTTATTATCAAAGGATTATAACAAAATTTACAATTAAAAAAAATTTTTTTTTTACTAGAAACTATTTTATCATAAACAGGTACAATTTAATTTTTGCAATAATGATGGTATATGTATTGCATTGGTGGTCGAGAGGTCAGCGTGACTGCCTCACAAGCAGTTGCCAGGGTTGCGGGTTCGCGTCCCGCTCGATGCTATGACACTTGGAGAAAAAAAATTAATAATAATGATGGTATATATGTGTGTGTGTGTGTGTTAAATGATCACTTGTTGATCTCACCCTGTAGAAAGTGGTGTCAGTCTTTAAAATAAATAATTAGTTCACATTATATTAGGAAATGAATTACTGAATTGTTATAATGAATAAGTACTAAATTATTATAATGAATTTTGATTTTAATTTTTATTCCTTACATTTTCATATACATGTGTATATAAAACATCTATAATATATGTGCATACATTAAATATATATATTGTAATTATAACAAATCTGAGAGCAGCTCAAATGTGGTTATATTACAAAGCTGCATGAAGTAAAAAAAATTGTTTAATAAATATTTGTCAGCAAAATTATTTAGTGAATACTTAGAATGCCTAAAAAATTGAAAAAAAAAAAAAGGTTTATTTATGCATATTATTAAATATTTATAAAATTGTTTTGTAATAAAGATGAAATAATAATGATAAATTGCTGTAAAAGAAGTGATATGCAAAACAATTTTGAATTGCTTAGTTTAAAAAAATTTAAAGCATTTCAAACCATTTTTAAGTTGCCTTTCAAATGAAAGTTTTAATTAAACAACTTGTCCACTTTTATAGTAAATCTGATGGCAGATTTGAATCTAGTATTAATTTTTTTACTTCCTATCTCAATTAATAATGTAGATAAAGAAGAGAGAAGAAGAAGAAAAAAAAAACTACTTTTTTTTCTCTATCAAAGTATAATATTAGTTGTAAATTTGTTTCCACAACATATTTGGAAGAGAATGAAGAAAATGTTTTTCAAACAATATGTTGATGTAATGAAGCAAAGGTCAGATTTCCCCTAGCTGGTTTTGTATATGTTGTTTAAAAACGTTGTTTGAACAGCAACAAATAAGTATAAATAGGTCTGAAACAAGCAACTAGGCATTCAGATTCCATATTGCTTTGCATTCCAGTCCAGTCTACTTTTGAAGTTGGGTTGCTGTGATCCATGTAGAGAAAAGAAACAACCATTGGTTAAATATGTTTTCACTATAACTAGGATACTTTGGTCCTAACAGTTAGTGTGATAACTTTATCTAGCAGAAAACTATCTATAATGTGAGGCTAGGCAATAGAAAAAAATATCAGCCAAAATGCCTAGAAAATACAATCAGATCCAGAAACTAATGCTGAAGTTTATAAGACTAGCCAGTGCAATGCCTCTATAATGCCATGAAGGAAGAAATGGACAGTACAATATAAACTAGTTAATACCTACTGATACTTTACCATATGTTATATCATCAGTATCCAAGGAGAACTACAATCTTCAAAGAAATTAATGAGAACTTTAAATATATTAAAATACCTGCAGAAAATCATGGTTTGTGATTGTTTCAATATTTAATGTGGTAAGATCTTATCATTATAAATATAATAATGCCTTAAATTTAAACTTAAAAATGTTTTACTATGATATTTAATATTTTTGTATAGTATATATGCAACAGTTTTAATTATTCAGTGTTAATAAAATATTTTTTTATTAATCCATTTAGTTTGTGTCTGCAACTTAATCCAAACCTTATGTCTTTAATACCCATGTGCTAGTTAATATCCACAACCCTGAGAAGTCATGCAATCCTGGAGGACATGCAGAGATGGTGGTGATAATTTGTAATTGATGATGATTGTTCCTTTAAAGGTTTTCTAAAAGTAAACTAACTTGTTAAAAGAAGTTTAATTTTTATTGAAACTAAAAAACAAATAAAATACTTTTGTGGGTATTTGCACTTTTAAATTATAAATCATCATAATCACATTGGTTAATATTATATAGTTGAATTGAATCTTTTTTAAAATAAAATTTTATTTGAATCTTATTGACCATTCAACTTTCATATTTATTTGAATCAAAATTTATGATACATATTCAATATATATCTTTATATATCTTTGGTTCTGTGTTCAAACCTTTCTACCATGGCAAATTTACTATTACATATACATTTGTATACAAGTATAGTGTATATACTTAAGCTAGATACAATTAGGAAGGGATTTAAACACAAAATCAGTCATCCATTCCATTTTATATAACCGATGCCCATGACCAACATACATGCGAAAAGAATAAATGATCTCCAATATATGTAATCCATGCTGAACCAGCATTTATCAGTTGTTCCAGATCACCATCTCCCACACATAAATATAATGAGTGCTCACTTTATATTAAGATAGCAAATTTTCAAACTCTAATGGAAAGGCTTCAATCCTGTCTACTCTTCAACTATCCATATAATTGAAAATCTGATGATGGAATGCTCACAGTCCTCATTGATGCCAATATTACTATCATGCACTACAATTCAAATATTACAGCTTCAACCTGAATTCTGCCCATCCCTAATCTGTGTACTTAAATGGACATATTAAGGTCCTACAAATGAGGGGTTGGAGTGACTTAAGGTCATCATGGGTATAACAATAATATTGGCATTAACAAGAGCTTTGAGCATTCAACCATCAGATATTCAATGACACAATAGCTGAAGAGTTGAAGAATAGACAGGATTGAAGCATTTCCATTAAAATTTGAAAATTTGTTAGCTTAATATAAATCAAGCATTGACTATATGTATGTATGGGAGATGATAATCCAGACCAACTGATGAGTGCTGGTTCAGCATGAAATAAATATATTGGAGATCAATTTATTTTTTTTACATAATATGTGGCCATGTGTTTCAACTATATAAGATAGAATGGATGACTGAAGAGAACTTGAAAATCTGTGATCAAATCCTCTCTCATTATATATATATCTTTTTTGTCAACCTAATTAAAAAGCCAGTTTTCACCTCAAAGTTGTACACCCAATTATGGGCATATGGAATATCCATTTTATCACATGCCCCAGGATTTCAAAACACAGGAATTATTATAAAGCTTTATCAAACCTGTTTACAAATAGATCCATAAAACATTTGCAGAGCTGAAATTTATAAAAATTGTTGTTCTTACTTGAATGTAAATATATTTTTAAAACAGAAACAAATACAATTTTTAAATGGAAAGAGTAAACCAATACCATTGACATAAATAAGTTTTAGAAGCATACTATAGATTTAATAATCATAGAAATTAGACAATAATTATATAAAAAATTATTCATATTTGATGATTCAAAAAATTCTTTTTACAAACAATACTATGATCATCATTGATGATGATTGTTATTTACAGAAATATTGATTTAGCCATTATAAAAAAACAAACAAAAGATCAATGTACAATTGTTATAATCATCTTTCATACATTTGAAAGATTTTTACAAGGAAAAAAAAGGCCATTATACTATTTAAGCTGATATGTCAAATGAATTTCAATTTGATTTCTGCAGATGTTCAATTGTAGAATAAAATCAATACTAAAGGAATTGTAACAATCTAAAATTGTGATCATAATTAATGATAAAATATTATTTTCTATAAAATGTAAACATGTTAGTTTAAATACATCCCCTAACCCAAATACACACTTTTTGTTTTTTTTTTTCTGAAAAAACGAAAAACAAAAAAATTTGCTAAAAAAAAAAAGTGATAATTTATTGCACACATACTTGAAATAAATGAAATTTTCTAATAGTTAAAAAACGACATTTTTTCAATGAACTGAATATTTAGAGAGCATTACTAAATGATTCCATCAAATTAATTTAATTAAAAAAAACCCTAAATCAAGCACTTTTCTGAACTGAAATTATTCATAAATTTATGAAGCAGATTTATATTTATTTATTTGTAAACGAAAATACTTTCTTTTTAAAACTACATGTCATAGAAGAAGGAAAAAACCTTAAAAGATTTAAAAATAATTTAAGTGGTAATTTTCAAATAATGGATCATTATAATATAATTATTTTATACAAGTTTTTCATTTTTTTAGCAGAGAATTGTGGAAAACTTTTCCAATGCTTAGATGCAATCGCACACTATATAAGTATACAGCATTATTTATAAAATAAAATACTACATATGAATTATAATGCCATCAACAAATAAACTTAGACTGTAAAACAAATTAGTTTTTTTTTTTTTTTGCAAAACTAAAATAGCAACCATTTCAATTTGATTCTCAATTTGGTATATTAAAACTACATACATCATGGCCATAATTATATTAATCTTTTATTAGAATCTGATAGCTTTTGCATTTAAAAGTGTATTAAGATTTATTTTATACAGCGATCATAAATTGCAAAGGCTCTTCTTAAAACTAAGAGAAAAAAGGGAGATTAAAAAACGAAATACACCTGGGTCTCGTTTTACGCGATAGATAGGTTCCTCAGAAAACATGCGCAAATGAAATCGCGCAAAAATAGACGTAACTTACCTTGAAAAAGGGGGGATCTGGACTGTGATTTTTCAAAAATCGCATAAAAGCAAAGCAACAACGTAAAATTACTTTAAAATTTGCGCAAAAAAATATAAGGAAATAAAATATGACTAATCAAAAATTTCAAATTTGAAAAAAATTGATAAGACAAACTTTTTTTAACTATAATATTTAATTTTATTCAAAACAATATATTCTTTATGCATAATTTACGGTAATTTACATTTTTTTATACATGTTTTAATTACTATCATTATTTGCCGATAAACAGGTTCGTTTGCAAACTGGTAAAAAAATCAGATTCTGCACAAGGGGAAATACAACTAGCGCCAATGTCACTCTCATGTTGTGTTAATGGTTTTCTGGTGACAACATAATTAGTAATTAATCTAACAACTAAAAATTAAATTCTTATTTTTGTCTTTAATTTTCAATTTTAATTGTGCCCACTGTTATTACTCACCTTTTAAAAATAAACTTGCGGACACTAAATGATTAATAATTGATTACGTTCTTTTTAAAAAAGCAAAAACAGAATGTGATTTAAAATGCAAAATTAACATGCACAATGTTTGAACAAATTTACATTATAATCTTGTAAAATTTAATGTGTGTATACATAAAATGTGGAAATCATGATTTTAATTTCATTATTGCATAAAATCTTACTATTATAAAGCACTGAAAATATTGAAATTACTATGATGAAAGTCGAATTCCAATAATGTGCTATTACTTTCAATATGACGTAAGTGTGCGAAATTTATTATTTAAAGTAATAGCGCATTATCGAAGTTCGACTTCCGGAGAAACGTGAATTGCATAACTTCAAAATCGCATTAAATAAATCTGTGTAAAAAGAGACCCAGGTGCATATATTTTTTTCTTTTCCTGCTTAACAATATGAAGAAATTCATTATAAAGAAAATGTTCTAATCATCAGAATTGTTTTTTAAAAAAAAACCAAGATTTTAAATTATTTTACAAATAATACGAATTGATTGTAATTATTTGTTCAACTGATACATGTTAATAAATTGTCATCACCATTAGGAGCCATATTTTGCCACCAAAAGAGAGGGGGGATGAACAAAATGTTAAGAATGAGTTTGTGATGATTATACAAACCAACTCATGAATCATAAATATATTCACACATATCACATAAAGTACTTTATTGTTTAATTATCATATCTCAATGCTGTCTTTTAAAATGATCTGCAAAAAAATTGTCTTTCTGAAAAACTTCACCTTGCCATTTCTCCAATGTATTTTATCTTAAACCATATATTTCAATGAAAGGAATCAATGGTGTATCTTTTTAGAATGTCTTTGAGACAATCTTCATAATATAAATGGACTTTGCCTCTCCCATAAAAAGTCTGATTCATTGTTACCATAAATTTTTTTTGGGAAGACTATTTGTTTATCATATTTAATCCAAGAAGAGTGTGTTTTTATAATTGCAAATTCAATATCATATATATTCAATATAGTTGCAAAGATGGCAATGAGAGAGACGTTGAGTGGTTTTCAGAAGAGTCTATATTGGAAGAAAGTGAATATGCTCTATGTAGATGATATAGTTTTGATAGCAACAGCAGAAGAAAAAAATAAAAAAATTGAAACATTATTTGATAAAAATAGATGCAGAATAGGCACTAAGGTTAAATATAAGTAAAAAATGGGTAATGTAATCAGAAAAAGAAATTATGACATAACAGTGAAGCAAGTCCAATCAGAATAGGTTACAATATACTTTATCTCAAACTTAATCAAGATGGAAAATGAACATATTAAGATAAATGCATAGTTGCCATAATTTTTTACAGAATTGGTGTTCCTATGGAAAACAAGTATAAGCACAGAAACCAACTGCAAATTATTGAAGGCTTTAATATGGTCCATTGCAACTTATGAATGCAAGTTCAGGGACACTGAGGAAACAAAGGATTGATACTTATGAAATGAAATATTACTAAAGGATAATTGAATGCCTTGAATAACTAAAAGAATTAATGAATAAGTTTTGGTGAAGCAAGACAACTGTTGGGATTTGTAAAATAAAGCACATTACAATATTTTGAAAATGTTACAAGACAGAACACAGTAGAAAAGGATATTATGATTAATATTGCAATTAGTTCAAGAGGAAAAACATTCAAAATTGTTATGGATAGTGACATTAGAGAATGGACAGAGCTAATAATATTGGAATATTGAGCTCATTGAAATGACAAATTAGGTAGATGATGTAGTCTTCATTCTTTATCAATAGCTATATATATATATCATAATACAGACACTGAAAAATATGCATCTGGGCATACAGAGATTCAACTACACGTATATTTTTATAAATTATTAATAGTGTTCTTTCCCTAATAAGTAAAATCAAATGCACTTAACGGAATGTTTAAATATATGTCTTAACTGCTTGATGCTATTAACTTCTGCTATAAAAATATTAAATATTACTATATAGAAATAATGATCAATATTTCACCTTGCCTAGAATTAGCAAATATAATTAAATAAATAATGATGAACTCAAAATTCCTTCAGTTATTTATGTAGCCTTGATTAATTTTAATCAGTAAGATAACGGTATAACCTAAAACTAAATACAATATTGCAATTTGAACTGTTTTTAAGACTTTGGTCTTTGCAACTTATAGATGATTTAATGAATCAGATTTGAAGGTGCAATACAAATTTGAATATGTAATTTTAAATTTTAATCAATTAAAAGCAAAAAATAAGAGCTTCCTTCTTGAATTCTAGATTTACGGTAGATGCTGATTGTGCTATTCTTAATAGTTAAAAATAAAATCTATAAAATGTACTTAATGTTTTGAATGCACCATATAAAGATTTTGGTTTAATAATGTTAAAAAAAAAAAAGCAAAGTTTCTTTTTGTATCAAAAAATTTTCATTAACTTTTTGTGTAGATGGTTTTTAAATTGAGAATATAAGCTAATTATATTGTGATAACTTTTTAAATATGGAGATAGATTTAGATCAGTGGTCTTCAACCTTTTCACACTTGAGGACCGACAAAAATAAGGATAAGATTTCGTGGATCGGCAAAAGTTTACAGATACATTTTCTTAAAGATGAAACCTGCTTAGCCTTAGATAAACATAATTGTTACAACTGACCAAAACAGCATACTAGTTATTGTGTATTGTAATGGTATTGCTTACCTTCACATGCTGAACACTCTTTCTCGAGTTGTGCAGTCATACTGCTACAGAAAACAGTACAATAACAAATGTTCTCATTAATGTGTTATTGTTCTGAATGTTGAAAAAGTCAAAAGTTTTAATCTTATTTTTTTTAAAATTTTTTTTGGGAGGAGGGGGGGGGAGTGGGTTGAGAAATACTTTGTCATCACTGAGACAAAAGATAGAGACCAAAGTTATTTTTTGCTTGTTTTATTTTTTAAAAAAGGTAACAAAAATTGGTTTTAAAAATAAGTTTTAGCCAAAAAAAAGTGGGTGTAATTTTAAACAAAAAAAGAAAACGAAACTTGAAAAAATCAAAAGTTTTAATTTTACTTTATTTTGGGGTGGTGGGGGTGTATTGAGAAATACTTTGTAAAAGTTAGAGACAGAAATTATTTTTTGGTTTTTATTTTTTAAAAAAGGTAATAAAAATTGATTTCAAAAATAAAAGTTAAAGCCAAAAAAGATCTTATTTTAATTTTTTGGGGGGGAGTGGGTTGAGAAATACTTTGTCTTCACTGAGACAAAAGTTATTTTTGGTTTGTTTTTATTTTTTAAAAAAGGTAATAAAAATTGGTTTTAAAAATAAAAGTTTTAGTACATCAGTGGTAAACAAATAAAAGGCAAAAAAGATATCGTCTTATAGGCTAAAAAAAAAGTGGCCGTATTTTTAAACAAAAAAAACAACAAAACAACTGAAACTTGAGAAAGTCAAAAGTTTTGATCTTACTTTATTTTGGGGTAGTGGGGGTGTATTGAGAAATACTTTGTAAAAGTTAGAGACAGAACTTATTTTTTGGTTTTTATTTTTAAAAAAAAGGTAATAAAAATTGATTTCAAAAATAAAAGTTAAAGCCCAAAAAAAATATTGCCGTATAGCCAAAAAAAACCCACTAAAAATGAAATATTAAAAGAGAGAGTAGAAAAAATTTAAGAGATCAAAAAAAGTCACGTTACATTTTATTGTTTTAATAACACTGACAAACGGCTGTGATTGGCTATCAAAAGACAACCAGAGTTTGTATAATAACTTTTTTCTACCCAACCCCATAAACATCTGTGATAAATAGAAAAACAAATTAATTTCTGTATGATTGATTAGATTTTGTTTTTGTTCTGTTTCTTTTTTTAATTGGGTAAAAATGCGATGAAAAAATAAAAAAAAATTGTTTATATTAATTAAAAGTTTAAAATCTTATTATTTTGTTATTACAAACTTTCTTGCCAGTCTAGCATGGACCGGTAGAAAACTTCTGTGGCCAAGCGCTGGTCCACGGACTGGTAGTTGAAGACCAAGTTAAAACACAGGGTATTTCATCATACTGAAAGTTACTGTGAATAAATTAAGAGTATCAAATTCTACACACAATAATGCCACTGACTAGTTTCTGACTTATGGCTTTCATCAGTGAGTTGGATTTGAGAGCACTGCACCTAGATCTTAGGATCTAATGCAACCCTCTAGCAGTCACCTTTTACTTATTTGGTTAACTAGAAAACTAGAAGCCCAAAATGAAAACACCACAATGTTTCCAACCCAAACTCATTTGCTTGTATAGTCATATAGATATGAACTCAATTCAGTATCTATACATTTTGGTGTCTTTGGTTTTTCCAAAATACACAATCACCATTATCCTATGAGCAGAATAGGTATAAAACCATCAAAACATCACATGATCATCATTTCATATGCTTACACATGCTATTAATAAGAGTATAAAACTCTCCATAGAGTACTACCACCAAGTGCAAGCCTTCTCAATCAATTGATGCATGAAGATTTGTGCATGAAATCCTTATCTAGTGCCTACTCACTCAACACCCCCAGACTGGTTTCTAGCTTGTGGCTTTCATCAGTGAGGGGCCTTGGATTTAAGAGCACTGCATCTAGATCTTAAGATCTAATGCAATTCTCTAGCAGTCACTTTTTACTTATTTAGTTAACTATAAAGCTAAGAGCCCAAGATGAAAATACCATAATGTTTCTAACCCAAATTCATTTGCACAATGTATAGTCATATAGATCTGAACTCATCCCTTGATTACAAAGGTTTTGGTGGCACTACAATATGGTACTTTCATTAACAGTACTCATTAACAGCATGTGTAAGCATATGAAATGGTGTTTATGTGATGTTATGGTTTTATAACTATCCTGCTTAGAAGATAATGTTGACTGTGGTTTTTGAAAAACCAAAGACACCAAAATGTATGAATGCTGCACTGAATTCAGATCTATATGACTATACAAGAAAATGAACTTGGGTTGCAAACATTATGATATTTTTCATCTTGGGCTCCTAGCTTTATAGTAAAAGTTGGTTGCTGGAGGGTTGCATTAAATCCTAAGATCTAGATGCAGTGCTCTCAAATCCAAGACTCCTCACTGATGAAGCCCTAAACTAGAAACTAGTCTGAGGATGCTGTTTGAGTAGGCACTAGATAGGGATTTTAAGCACAAACCTTACTGCATCCATTGATTATGAAGGTTTGCACTTGGTGGCACTACTGTATGGAGAGTTTGGTAACTCATTAACAGCATATGAAATAGTGATCATATGATATTCTAAATAAATTAGCAGATTTTAAATATACAATGAAAAACCATAAGACTGATCAAACAATGTACTGTGTAAGATTGATCAGTCTTATGATCTTATTGTATATTTAAAATTTTATAAAGTATCCTTAAATTACATTTTATGGGATTGGACATGAAAAATGAATAAACATTACAAGACTTTCTAAAAGAATATTTATGGTAAACTAGAGTGTGCTTTTTGTGGGAGAAATGGACTTCATCTAACTTATAAAAGTGCATTGTTGTTTTTATTGGGAAAATATGGCAAGGATAGAATACTCAAGTGAGATACAATTAGGCATAGTGTTAAAATATTTCAGAAAGAAAAGTTTGCTGCAGAAGTTAAAAGATAGCATCTCAAAATATCAAATAGATAGATAATGGACCAACATCTTTTATATGTAGATATATTTGTTGTTTACAGATTGGTTTGCATAGTTATTGCAACTCATACTCATTTCTAATGTAAAATAGTAGTAGTAATAATAGAATAATAACAATTCTTCATAACATGCAAATGAGATCAATATTAATATCATTAATTTTGATTTACCAAAGGCTTTTGATAAAGTTGATAAACTATTCTCCTTCATAAATTATATAAAAATAAGATTTTAAACTAAACTTATTGATTGGTATCAATCTTTTCTTACTGACTTTACAGCATTTGTTAAATTTAATGGTAATTTTCCCCCTAAGTAGTAAGTAAAGATGTTTGTTATAGTTGTATTTTAGCACATATGCTTTTTAATATTTATATGAATGATCTTAAAGATTACCAAAATTTTCTTATATTTTATGCTATGTATATGACTGTAAAATCTTTAGAACATATCAGTGATTGATTGCATTTTTGTTCAGAGGTGCAATAGGTTCATTAATCTTAATATGTTTCATTTTCTAAAAAAAATGATATTTTGGATTTTCTTATTTTCTTAATACTTATAAAATTAGCCCTATACGTAGTAAAAAAATTAGGGATTGTGTAATAGTGGACTCTTTCATTATCACAATGAAATTATTGATGGTAGAACTTTTAAGATCATGGGTGCCATCTTTAGGCACAATTATCTTCTTAAAGATGATACAAAATACAAATAATTCATCATTGGTTCTCACAATTATAGAATATGGTTTAATCATAAGTAATTGTAATTATAAAACATAATTATAAATTAATTCAATCAGTTGTCAATAACTTTCTTAAATCTTTTTTTTTTTTTAATAATAAAGAAGATCTTTATCCAAGTTCTAGACATTAATTTAGAAGTCTTAAAATTTCTTTTAAAAAACATTATTTGATAGGTGTGATATTTGCACTATTTTCATTTTTTTTATATTCAATCTCACTGTTCCAATGTGCTTAAGTTTTGTTTTATTCAGCTATTTATATACTTGAATTTTTACTAATGTCAATCATTTTAATTTAGATTTTTAGCAATTTTATTATATTTCCTAAACCTAAATACTATTTTTTTTTATTAGTTTAGATTTATTTAATATATATATATTGCTGATAAATAATTATGTAATGTATACTATGCATTTTATTTTTACATGCAGTTAAATAATGAATTAAATTATTATCTGTTTGATCTTTTATTATTTTCTTTCTTGAAGTTAGAATATCATGCTCCCTTGCAAATGGCCATTGTGGGTGATGATGATTTGTATTATAAAAATTAGGAAAACATTTTTCAAAGTGACAAGTAAACAATAAAATAAGAAAACAGGCTTAAATATCTTTTAAAATAGAAGTTCTTTTAATAGGTAAATAATTAAACTTTTCAAATAAAACAAACAAAAAATGGTGAAAATAATCCATGGCTACAACTTCCAGGGATAGGATTTACATAATAACATTATTCGTATGTAAATAAGTTCCTTGGTAGAAATTATTTTATTCTTGCCATGACACTAATAGACAAAAATAAATAAAGACAATGCAAATACAAAGTCCTTATTATAAGAAAAATGTAAAAAGAACATATATCAATAACATTAATAATGCAAATATAATTGATTACTTATTAAATTATAAAAAATATTTTATAAAAAAAATAGTTTAATATATATTAATGTTGAGTAGCAAGACTATCTTTGCTATCATTCCTTAATAAGTAACATTTTTGTAAAATGACTATTTGAATTCAAGAATTCTAGTGCAGGCAATTATCATTGAAATATATATTCTAATAAATTCATTTTCATATTATCATTTCTATATTAAGGTTAAAGTACTATTTAAATATCCCAATTGGGAAACTTATTTTATATTTTTACAATTGTTATTCTTAGTAAATCCAGTGTAAGCTCTCTTGACCCATATCACTTTCTTTTTTTTTGTTGCAGATTAGTATACAACTAACTTAGATGTTTTATTTTGAATAGAAAATACTGGAAGTTTCTCTTTTTGTTATATATAAACATTAATGCAGCAATAGATTTCATGTATTTTGCTGTCATTCGCTTCTTAAAAAACTATAATACAATTTATTATCTAAATATGAGCTTATAGGTATTAGTAATCTATTTTGCTATATGTATAATCTCTTTTCTTAAAGATGTTTTCTTTTTAAAGATACTTAACAGCTCATATGATAATTTTTCAAAGCACTTTCTTTTAGAATGATAAAAATAGATTTTCTGGTTCTTTAATTTATCACAGAACATTAATTATCTAACAGAGCCATTAACAAAATATCATTTTTGAGATTTAAAAAATAAAATTTTATATTTTTCAAGATTATTCTTAACCATGTGTTTGTCAAGAGAAGAAAGGGAGAAAAAATATATCTCCTCTTCTTTCTAAAATAATAAAAACTGACTAATCATAACTGTTTAATTTTCAGCTAATTAATTTTGCAAGGATTGTAAGTTGATTTTTTGCTACATTTCAATGAGCTAAAAAAAGTTCTTTACAAAAAGAAATAAGACATTTCTTGTATAAAGAAAAAAAATTATTTTAAAGAATCAACTAGAACCAAGAAATGACGAAATAATAATAATAATAATTTCTTGAGATAGGTGGTTTGCTAGGTTGCACAGATATTGTGCTGTGTATTTACTTAGGTGTTTTAGTATGAATAATGGTATTCCAGAATGGTATTCCAGGACTTCCTGGATGGCATGCATTTGATATTGTATTTAGTTTTGTCAGGAAGTCATTTGTTATGAAAGGTTTTTGTGTTTCTGCTTGTCCAAATAGCTTGGAGTGTAATTTAAGTGGTGTTTTAGATTGGAGTTTGGTTTTAAAATGCTCAAAAATAGGAAGGATCATATTGTGTCCTGTATATGTGCCATCTTTTGTTTCTATTGCCATTGGAACTTTGATGATTGGTGGGTTTCCCAGTGCCCATTTAATGTAATCTCTGGTCCATGTATGTGGTTGGGTTATGCATATTTTGCTTTTTTTGATTCTCAAATATTCTTTTAGTGTTTCACATGTTTTGTTGTATGTCCTTGTTAGACCATGTATATACTGCTGTGTTTGATGTGATGGCGTAATCATGGTTATTCGTTTATGAATTTCATTTGCAAGTGTCAACAATTTGGATGGTGGTGGTGGATTTTTTTGTCACATGTGAGATATTGAATGATAGAATGTTTATGTATGCCAGATATTGTTGTATGGGGTTGAGATTCATATCTTTTATTTTGTTTAGCATTATGTATGTTTCTGAGAAAACAAATTCTGGTGTGGTTGTTGGAAGTAGTACTCTGATTGTTCTTGTTAGTGGGAGAAGTGATGTCTGCATTTGTGTGAGGTTTAGTGATACTATTTGTGCTGAATGGTCTGATAAAGCTGTGGGGGTTAATTTTATTGCTATCTGGTGGTGCAGCATCGGGGAGTAGAAGCATAGATCGATGAGTGATAAATGACGACCATTGTGAAAAGATATTGTATTCATTGGTAGGAAGCCTTCACCACTCATCAGTGGTATGGATATTCGGTGAAGCCATTTTTCTATGAATTTCTGATATGACATGTTGCAATCACCAATCAATATTGTTGGGTTTGCTGTACTTGCAAGTATAGAGTTTATGTTCATTATTATAGTGTTAATTCGGCTATCTTGAATAGGCAGGTAAACCAAAATTATATTGAGGTTTATAGTTTTATGTTGAAAAGTTGTAATTAGTAAGTTAGCATCTATGAATATAATTTGTGAAAGCTGTGAAAGGGCAGTTTGTTGAAATAAGCATGCCTGTGCCTGCAGAAGGTGATGAAGAGTCTCTGGAACAGGCACAGAAGCCTTCTTTGGTTAAATATTTTGCTGGATCAATTTGTGAGCCAGCATAGATTTTTGTCTCCATTAATCCGAGTATATGCGGTTGTGTAAGTGAAAAGCATTGTTTAAGTTTTGTAATTTTTTGGGTCAAGTTTAAACCCCTAACATTCAATCCGCCAATTTTTCATTAAATTGGTGTTTGGTGGTTACATTTATTTTCAGGTTTTGAATTGAGAAAAAATTTGTTCTATAGTGTCTTCATAATTTTGTTCTGTTTCTTCATCTATTGAGTTATTTGATTGATTATCTTGTATTGTGTCACTATCATCTTCTTCAGTTTTAACTCTCTTGGCTGTCCTATTCTTTTTTGGTGGCCGGCCTGGTTTTCTATTTGGAGGTGTGGTATTTTTTGGTATTTGTGGAAGGCATGGTGTAGTTAAGTCCATAATAGCTTCAGATGTTTTATTTATAATTCTTGTTCTTTGTATGTGCTGTTTCCTAATTTCTATTGCTATCTATTACATTGGTGTTTTCTATCGATTCCATTGTATAATTTTGTTGTCTTTCTTGATTCAGTTCTCTATCATTTATTTTTGTTTTAACAGTTAAATCCAAAATGTGATCATCTCTAGTTATGTTTTTGTTGTTTAGTTCCTCTAATTGTTGGTTTTTTATGCTCTCTTGTGTTTCCATTTTTTCTTGAATAGATGTTTGGATCACTTGATTGTTGTTAGTAGTTAATTGGGGTTTGCTTTTGTCTGTGTTATTTTTTTGTTTTTTCTTTTTGCTACAGTTTGCTGCAATGTGACCCCGCTCTCCACAGATGAAGCATTGTGGTCCTAGGCCCCTTATATATATATATTTAGAATTGCTTCTTGGTCTATGACTTGTGTGGGGATATTCTCTGGTGCTATTGCTTCATTGAGTTTCATTTTAAAAGTAAAACTATTACTGCACACTGGAATAGGTGTATCAGTAAGTAAAATAGGTTTTAAATATAATACTTTGCCAAACGCTTTCATCATATTTTGAAAGTCGTTTATATTATAGCCAAAATAAGTATTTTTAATAGTGCCTGTAATAAAGTTTTTAAGGTTTGGATCTACAACTATTAAAGCATAATTTCCTATTGTTTTGATCTGAGTTAAAATTTTATTTTTTTGATAATCTTCAAAGAATTCTAATGCCAAAAATCTAGAATTGGGGTGTTCCCCTATGCTTGTATTGCTTCCCAACTCCCATTTGCAGTTATAGCTTCATATAACATTTCTCTTGGGAATTTGTAAAGCGTTAGGTTTTTATCAGTCGCAGCCAGGACAATCGATCTGTTTGAAAAAAACTTTTTAAATGTGTTGAAAAGCTTGTTCTGTGTTTATTGTTATTAATTATTCCTGAGACCAAATAGTCGATGGGGGCTCAAAGTTGTTTTCATAAACTAGATTTAGTTCATTCATATCATCGTTGGTTACTCTTCGAAATCTACTAGCTGCAATCGAGTTTGAGTGAGTTGTTATAACTTTATTTTGAAAAGTAGCTTTTGTTACATTAGCATAAGTTTTTAAACTATTATTTATGTTTCCATCGTTGGAGTTTATATTGGCACCATTCACATTTGAATTTTTTAGCTGTGCCGCCGCCATGTTTGATATATATTCGACGAATTTCAATCTGTGTATTTACGTTGTTGTTTTTTTTTTTCCTCAATATTTTCTTTTTAAATACAATTTTTTTGGTAATCCTGACGTTTAGCGCCCCGAACAATTCTCCCTCTATTTTTAAAAAAATTAACTATTTTTTCACTATGTAACTATATCCAAGTGTAAATGCTAATAAAAAAAGATTAAAAAAAATACCTACATTTACATGCGTATTTTTCACGTATAGCGGTCTTTGCTGTATATAGAAGTGTAAATAAATGACGTATATTAACTGTAAATGTTTTTCCGTAAAGAAGAATAAATAACAAGAAAACAAACTTACATTTTTAGGAGTAATTGGAAGCCACACAAGCGAGGAAATGCACGAAAAGGTCGATCGCATGGCCAGATTTCTGAAAGAAAATTCCTGCAGGTGGATGAGAACAAAGGTGTGCTCATCCCAAATTGGTATTTTAGCTTATGCTATGAGACAGAGTGGACATAGGCATAATTCCACGCGGTCAAGCAAAAGTAGTTCAGAATTTGTCACGTGTCACAAATGACCAAAGTACAGTAGTTCATAATTTTTATAGCAACTTTGCGTGAGACTAAATAGAGCCTAAAAAATTAAGTTTTGTTACATCCATTTTATATATTCATCTTCATGTAAAAAAGACATTTATAGTTACATATACTCTGCAATTACATAAAGAATAATAAATAACCAAAAAAATAATGTGCTTTTTTTAGGCTGTATTTAGACTCACGCAATTTGGTCACGCGTCATTTGTGACACGAGACAAATTCTGAACTACTTTTGCTTGACCGCGTGGAATTATGCCTATGTCCACTCTGTCGCATAGCATAAGCTAAAATACCAATTTGGGATGAGCACACCTTTGTTCTCATCCTACCTGCAGGAATTTTCTTTCAGAAATCTGCACGCACGCGACGACCTTTTCGTGCATTTCCTCGCTTGTGTGGCTTTTCGTGCATTTCCTCGCTTGTGTGGCTTCCAATTACTCCTAAAAATGTAAGTTTGTTTTCTTGTTATTTATTCTTCTTTACGGAAAAACATTTACAGTTAATATACGTCATTTATTTACAGTTCTATATACAGCAAAGACCGCTATACGTGAAAAATACGCATGTAAATGTAAGTATTTTTTTTAATCTTTTTTTATTAGCATTTACACTTGGATATAGTTACATAGTGAAAAAATAGTTAATTTTTTTAAAAATAGAGGGAGAATTGTTCGGGGCGCTAAACGTCAGGATTACCATTTTTTTTTTTTAAACTTATGTTTAAAATATTTTCGGTTAAAAGTGTAAAAAAAAAACGAATTACCTTTGAGTTTTCCGACTTTTTAAAAGTTTTTTATTTAGAGGTTCGTTGGCATGTTGTACTCGCTGCACAGCAGGACCGCAGATGATGATGATGATGATATTATTATTATTATAAAATAGATTACTATTTTAGTTTGTAATATTTTTTTTAAAAATATTCACTAACTATAAAATAATTGACTCAATATTCATATACCTCTCTAACACCTTCACACATCTAAAAGGCATCTATACTGTTATTAATTAAAGTTAATAAATATGGGTTACAGATTAAGAAGACAAAGAAAATAATTATTAAATTTGATCAGTCATTTATTAGTTGATTATGTAAAATGTTGGTATGAATATACAGGTATTGCATAATCCTTATTTTCTTTTGGATATACTTTTTTTGCTTTATACATTTTTTAAAAATAGATGTGTCTCTGTTGCAATATATACATTGTAACATTTTCACGTTTTGCTAGTTTCTGGTAGGCCTTATTTTATACACTATAAAGTAAAAGTTAATCAAGCTATGGATAAGAAAATATCTTTGTTCCTATTTCCAAAAATGTAGCTATATTTCCTGATTAACTGGTCTATTAATTATTACGACGGAATTACCGACAAAGTTAGTTTTAATTTATAAGAGGGCGTCATAGTCATTAGACTCTTAACTTCCTCGAATCCCATAATTTTATTTTTTTAGAGTGTATTATTCCCGGGGCTTAATCATCAAATATTGGCAAAGGTAAATTATACACTTGAATCCTAATAAACTAACATTAATAACGCACAATGAATAGTTGATATTAGAAATAAATATTTTTATTATAACAAATTAAAATATTAAGAACACATTACTAATTAATTGGAAATAATACACGCATACCAATCCAGATATGAATCAATTAATTAAAATAGTTCATATTACACTTTGATTTCTTAGGTAAATAAAAGTCTCTTGAATAATAAAATTTAATATCTCTATCAGGATTATATTATAAGTTTATGGGAGAATGGTTTACAAACGCTTAATTTAATCACAATCAGGAATAGTTAATCATAGCTTACCAATAAGTGTAGCAACTTTCTGTAGATGGTTGATTACCTTGCATGTTTTTTTTATGTGAGAGAATGAACTTGTGGCCATTAGTTTTAACTTGTTCTTGATCTGTCCTAAAGGCTAGTCACGAAAGCTTTTCTGGGATTGACGGTCTTCATGAGAAACGATGTCAAAAGCTTCAGTCCACTCCAACATGAAGCCAAAAGAAAAACAGAGAAGACCCTGATCACACCGGTATTCTTCTTTTTATACTAGAGGTCCAGTTTTCAGACTTCTGCGCATATTTTCTTTTGTCCTTTTATCAACATATAAGATAATAATCTTGTACATTCTTTCTTAAATTTAAGTTACAAAGTCTTTTAAATTCCGCCATCTTTAATCAGAGTTAGAAAGATTTTACTAATTGAAATCTGCGTGTGGAATTCTTTCTTTTCTTTAGTTTATCTGGATTAGTAATCTGTGTGTCTTTTATTCTTTTCAATTTTAACTTTTATTTTTAATCACACACAAAAAAAAAAAAATGAACGAAAAATGTAACTTTCATTGTACATTTTAAAAAAAATTACACAAACCCCCCCAAAAAAATTTTAATTGGCGTCTTTTAATAAATTCGCTAAATTTACTTTTTCTTTTAGTTTGATATTTGTATCATATACAAATAAACAGTACAATATATTCTTAGAAATAAATATTAATGTCTTGAAAGCAAATCTGGTGATGAAAAAAATTAAATTAATCTTTAATAGTATATATTCATATACATCAGTGTTTCAATTACATATTTGACATAAAAATATTGTTACTTGATTGTAGAACTATTTGGGTGCTTAATTAACTCAGTTTGTCTCTAGAACTTAATAAGCATATAAACATGACAATGATTATATACATACAAACTAAAATTTTATAATATTCTTTTTTAAAAATATTTAGATTAAGACAAAATTATTTTCAGCATTAAAAATAATTAATTTAACTAAGGAATTAAAGTGATCTTGAATAAACATTTAAAAAACCTTGCTTTTCCATCCAATTTACCATCAAAAACATATATATATATATAACAATGTTCATAAAATTATATTCCTTAAGTCTAGATTTTAATTTTTGCTATAAAGAGTATCATAGTATTTCCTTATATTTCAAACATATTTATTACATGGATACACATTCACACATACTTAAATATAATTAATAGAATAATTAAAAAATTTAATTGTGTTACGAATTATTTATTTTTAATGATAATATGAAATTAATTGATTTCTTTTCTCTCTAAAATGAATTGCTGTTAAAACACATAGACAACTATGATTAATAATCTTGTAAAAAATTTTCAAATTATCAGAGATACAAAAGAATCCATGTCTTTTGTTTTTTTTTAAATGTTTAAATAAGGTCACAGAAATATTTATTTAAATTAATAAGTATAACCATAATAAAAATCATGATTTTCCTCTTTAAATTATTTTTGATTTTTCCATCAAAGCAATAACTTATTAATAATGTTTGTTTTTCAAAAGTATATTTGATTGATATACTTACCATAATATGTAATAATCCATCAAATTATTTAAAGCTAGATACATTCATGTTTTGATTGTCTTTTTCATAGATTTGGTAAAATAACCTCTCAAATTTTTCAGATCAGGGTAAATACTGATTTATATCTTCATTAAGACTTTTGTAATCTACAGTATATTGATCAAAATGTGTTCAAATATATGACAAATTTTTATTATTAAAGATTTATTTCTTCCACAGCAAAAATTGTTAAATCACAAATTATATCTAGTATATACATTTATGCCAAAAATAATTTTTTTTTTTAAAATCCATGTAAGATTTGAACATTATATGAATCTACATAATAAGCATTTTCATTCATATTTTTTGAAGCTTTTAAAAAAAATAATTAAAAGTTTCTAAAGTGCCGATTACAACAGTGATATCTTAACATAAATAGATAATCCAGATCTTTGTCTCTTGTGATGTTAAACGTTTGTTAAATAAGTAGTATATTTTATTCTGATTTGCTTATATAGATTATCTTAAACAAATAGTTTATACTATGACATGTCATTTCTATAATTTAAATGAAACAAAGTTGAAGCAAAATTTGTTTTACAAGTTATCTGAATTTAAAAATTATATAAAAAAAAAAAAATGTAAAAAGCTCTTAATGTAAATATTCTTGTAAATATTTTGTTACTAATAAAGTTAAAAAAAAAAAGTTATCTGGATTTAAATTTTAAAAAATTGAGATTCTCTTAGGTGACCAGCTCATATACATTACATGTTTTTCAATAGTTTTCTGAAGTCATCATCACTATTATAAAACATTTGTAAATGAATATGGCCATACGACTGCAAAAAAAAAAGAAGTTATATATAAATATTGAATGAATAAACAAACTAGTCAGTGAAATGATTTAGCGTCTTGTGATATTGTTTTTTAACCTCTTCTGGTACAAACATTTCTTTCTAAAAGATAAAAAAAAAAATTGCCTAATTGCAGCTATACTAAAAACATAACCAGTGAAATTGAATGCTTTTCAAATGCGGACATGAAACAAGTTGCTGGCAGAATGATCTGGTTACAATGACAAGACACCACCTTTCAAAGCTGATGATGATACTATTTGCTATCAGGATTCTAAATAAAACTAAATTATTTCCTGAGCAGTTCACGACTAGATTAAAAAATACTATATATGTATGTAACGATATTTGCAGTAATACATCATATGTCATTTAATTTTTATAAATTTAAAATTATTAATAACCTTTATTAATAATACATTTAAATTTTTTTTACTGTTGATAATACATTAATAGCAGCACTGTTATTTCTATATTGTAGGGGGAAGTAAAAATTAAAGTTAAAAAATAATTTGATATAAATATAATTAACACATAAAAAAGTAGAATTAATAAAAATGCTGAACTTTTACTCTTATTTTTAATTACATTAATATCATCTATAAAATATTATATTTAAAAAGCATTGCACTTTTGCTAATCTTTAAAAAATAATAAGATAAATAATGAAAACAGATATATGAAAGAATAAATATTTTAAATTGTAATAAAATAATGCAACTTTCAATCAATACTATAGTACAAATTATGAGTTAGCTTATAATTTTAAAGATCAACAATTATCTCAGAACTGTGTATATACAATACTTTTAACATCTTCGAAATGTGAAACGAACGAATTTTTTTTATTATTATTAATGCTGATATTTCTATACAAACTATCTTATATTATAAAGATCTTCAAATAAAATAAAAATGAGAAAAATAATAATTCTGCAGACGCCAACAGTACAATGAACGATGAAACTGGCAATTTTCATAATCAACTAGTCAACAAGACAAATCTTTTAAAAAAAAATTGATTAAAATAATACATCATACCTCTCAGCATGTTTTTTTTATTTTTGCTATGAAATATATACATATGCTCATAAAAATAGTAAGCCAGAAAATGAGCTTTATAAATAATAAAACAGAATTATATATAGAAAAAAAATGTCTCCATTTCTTTTTATCCATTTATCAGTTTTGTGATAATTTAAATGGGGCATTCTATGTATATAGGTATTTTATCACCATTTTTAAAAATACAATACTTTATGATAAGAGAATGAAAAAAAAAACAATTGTAAATTATTAAGAAATATTACTATTATTTTTTTATGTACCACATCACATTTTATCTTTGCTGAATTAATCATTAGCCCACTCTTCTTCCCTAATACGAGTATTTGTTATATTTCTATATAATAACATATCTATCAGAAGTTCTTGAAAGTGAAAAGTCTTGATAAATTAGTGTCTTAAAATATGAACCAGCAATGGAAAGGCTAGTGCCATTTAATGTAACAAACCATTAATAAAATTTGATCATTAATCTTCATCTGGAATGCAGCTTATACTTCTAATATATAGCTATAGATGCTTTCATTAGCAACTCATTTTAGTAAAGAAAGTGCATCTCTCAAAAACATGATTGGAGTATTGCTACAAAGTCTGCATTTTAATCTAATGAATAAACGATAAAGAAACTCTTTGATCAAAATAACTGCATGAAGTTAATTCACAGTTGTACTTGCTAATTTATTATTAAAATAGTTTTGGTTATTTTTTTTTTGCAAATGTCAACGTTTCTCACATTTAAAGTTCTCTAGATGTGCATAGATTAGTCTGAATATAATGTCATTTAATTAAATTTATCATGTTTAGAAATTTTATTAGTCAGTGAATTCTCTAGACCATATTGGTAATAAAGAGTGATTTGTAATTATGATTGATCTATTTCCATCATCTGGTTGAATCGTTAAAATATTTTAAGAAGAAAATTCAAATTTTAAATACCTTTCTAAATAGATATTGCCTGCTAGGATTAACATAGATTGAAATGGAACACAATGTTTTGAATACTGTTAACTTGATCAGTAACAACTAGCAGAGAAAATGAATCAATAAATATTGATTTTAATATGCTACTCTAACAAATTAAGCTACTTTGTCAGAAAGTATTCAATAGAAATTTCATATATTATCTATGACTGTCTTCCTGATTTTATCATTTTCTTCTTTAAATTTTTGTTCTTTTTATCTTTTCTTTTCTGTTCAAATATTCGCACATTTTCTTAATCTAATACATGTTCATTGATATATATACATAGTCTTCTATAGTAGACATATCTATCTTTTCCTTTCTAATCTTTATGTTCTTTTAATCATTTTTTGATAAAGCAGCTTGTTTAATGGTCATATATCCTTTAACATTTATATAGTATTTATAACTGCAGTTTTTGTTTTACAGCATTTCCACTTTAATTTTTGTAAAGGTTACGAATCTTCACTTGTGGATTTATAGATTTGGATATTCTATTGATTGCAAATTTTTTTAAATTTATTTGTTATACCTGTTATATATTAGTACATTACCATATTTATCAATGCTGTTTCTTTGGATATTTCTTTTTTGTTGTCTTTTAAAGGGATTTATTAATGATAGATAATCAATGAATAATCACTTTTTGTGAGAGTTTAAATCATGTTGGATTATTTCTAGACCACTGACTTCTAAACAATTTTTTATTATTATGCTCTATCGTAATAGGCTATATATATATGTATATAATTCCCCTTTTTGTATTTTTGTCTTGATTAAATGTATATGCTAAATATTTCTTGTGTGTGTGACTCTCCCAAAGTTTTGATTTTGACATATAATATTGTACAAGAACACAAAAGAATGCCACTTTTTGTTCTTGTTCTAATTATATTGTAAATATAATTGGAGATAGAGTTCAAAACATTTACATTAATGCTTCACCATATGATTGTATAGTACTTTGATATTATTCCTGCTATTATGTATTACTTCGGTGATGTTTGTGTCCAGTAACATTTATTCAAAGTTTCCATCTATGATGTCATGTCAACCAAGTATCCTGGCATGATTAATCTATGTCAAATAAACTGACCCTTTCCATTTTAAAAGATATTAAACAGTTTAGTCTGCCACAGTGACTTTTTTTACTCTCCACATATAATACATCTCTCACATCATTTATAAGTAATACAGTTTTATATTAAAAATAAACATTTACAGCTAAAAATTTTATACATTTGTGGGGTTTTTTTTTTTTTGTTACTAAAATATTATATAGTTTTTTTTTTTAAAAAAAAAATTTAAAATATAATGTTGAACTTATAGCTAAAACTTTGTTACAGTTCACCATTTAAAAAACATTTCAGGGTTCTTTTTCATATTTCCCATTTTCTATAATAAATATATCTCTCCATCATTGGAAATAAGATGTGTTTTTTTTAGATTTGAAGATAGGTATTTATGCTGGAAGAGGGATGGATGGCTTTGACGACACAAAATGCCATAATAAAAATTTGAAAAAAGTTCTATATTAAAAAGTCTTAACTACCTGTTTTATTTAGTATCATAATGTGTTTTTTCCTTTTTTCATACTGAATATATCTCTTCATTTTTTTTTAATATTTGAACTTTCAACTACACATGGTATAATGGATTACTCCTGGTAATGTATTATTATTCTAAGTTTGTGATATCTTTATAATAACATCTCCACGGATCAGTGGACAAATTTTATCGATTAAGTTTGTCTGCACATTCCTTGGAGGCATTATTTTAAACATATAGCAAACTTAGAATAATACATTACTGAAGTAATACATTATAGCAGGAATAATACCAAAGTACCAATCATACCATGAATGCATCATCAATGTAGTTGCCAGAAATTTGGCAGATATTGAGTAGAGCTATTGTTATGGTTTCAAACTCTTCTACATAAATACTGCTAATCAGGGGGTGATAGTAATGAATCCATAGTAATACCCTGATAAAGAATTCTATAAAAGATATATTGTTACAAAAAATGTTAACAGTTCCACTTCACTACAAACAACAAGAATTGTTTTGATTTGTAAACTATCTTCTTCAATTAAACTTTTTTTACAGCATATTAAGCTTCATCACTACATACATTAGTGAATAAATTTTCTATATCATAACTTACTAAGATAGCAGTTGATTCTATTTCATATTCTTGATTAATCCCATAAAATGCTCAGAATCCTGACAAATGACTATGTCTTATATGCTAAAGAACTAAGACTCTTGAAAAGAAATCTTGACAAATTTTGATATGGTGAATTTCTAGAACTAATAATAGTCTTAATGAAACATGGTTCTTATGAATTTTAAGCAAGTTATATAAATGTGCAAATTTTTAAAAATGTTAGCAAAATGTCTATGATGCTTTCTGAGTAATGCTTGTGATTTTGATCTGTAGCTGGATACAGAATTTTTTGCCACTTTTTGGATTGTCTGTTGTTAGGAATTCCTTATTTTTTGTTATAATTAGTATCATTTAATACAATTGTAGCACTGCCTTTGTCAGCAGAGAAAATATTTACAGATTTGACTAGTTTAAGAGATTCAATAGCTTTCATCATAAATAATGCCAAAAATTGATTTGTTGATGCCTCTCAAATGTTTTTATTTTTATTTTGTGGCATAGTTCAACAGCTTTATCTAGAAACAATTTTGGATTGAATTCCTCAATTACAATTACTGGCATTATATTCAATAATTTTATATTAAATGGTGTGGTGAAAAAAATTAATCATTTTTTCAGAACTGAAATTTATGCATCAATCAAATGTTTGCAATTCAGATTTTTAATGGATGTAGCTTTTATATATCATTTTATGCAATATGAAGTTTGATTTGCCCATGCAAATTTATAATCTTTTACTTGAGTTTTTATTTATATATATACATTAAAATATGATTTACTTACTGATTAAAACATTCTCATGAAATTTTCATGAGTAACATAAATCTTTGTTAAATTATTCTATATTATTAATAAAACTTAAGGCTTAATACTACCAAAAACTTTGGGCAGTTATTCTTTTCTTAGCTTTTTGAGAGTGAACTGGATATTTTTAGTTGTAAGCCTTTAAGAACAATCTCATCAAATTCATGTTTTCCAAAAAAAAAATAAAAAATAAAAGTAATATAATTGGACAGTTAAAAATTTTATAATTTCTTATTTAATTATTAATATTTAAATATAAGTATATTGTCTTTATTGAACTTAATGTAATTTAAAAGGGATTCAAACTCAGACTTTCAAGCTCCCTACAGCTATCTATTCCATTTTATACAACTGATACCCAAGACCACATACATGTGAAAAAGATAAATGATCTCCAATATATGTATTTCATGCTGAATCAGCACTCACCAGTTGATCCAGATGATCATCTCCCACACATATATCTAATCAATGCTCAGTTTATATTAAGATAGCAAATCATTATACTTTAATGGACAGGTTTCAATCTTCACCATCTTCCAACTCTTCAGCTTGTCATATAATTGAAAATCTGATGAGAGAACACTCAAAGCTCTTGTTGATGCCAATATTGTTATCATATCTATGTTGTCCTTAAGTCACTCTGACCCCTCACATATAGGACTTTAATATGTCCATTTAAATACACAGAAATGGGATGGACTGAATATAGGCTGAATATGTTATATTTAAATACAAATATATTTTCTATACTGAACTTAATGTAATTTAGATGCTTGAAAGTTAATCACTTCTAAATTATATTGAATTCAGTATAAATGATATACTTGTATTTAAATATTACGTATTCAGCCCATATTCTGCCATCCCTTTTCTATGAATTTAAATGAACATATTAAGCTTCTAGATGTGAGAGGTCAGAATGACTCAAGGTTAACATGGGTATGATAACAATATTGGCACTAACAAGAGCTTTGAGTGTTCCATCATCAGATTTTCAATGATATGGATGGCTGAAAAGTTGGAGGATGATTGAAGCCTGTCCATTAAAATATAAAGATTTGCTATCTTATTATAAACTGAGCATTGATTTGTATGTTAGGGAGATGATGATCTTAACCAACTGATGAGTGCTGGTTTAGCATGATATACATATATTGAAGATTTTTTTTTTTTTCACATGTGTATCGGTCATATAAGATGGAGTGGATAGTTGTAGAGAGCTTGAAAGTCTGAGTTCAAATCCCTTCTAAATTATTTAATTATTGTAAATCTATTTCACCTTTATATAGCTAACTTTCACATTAAATGTACATAAAGTTTAATATTTATAATGTATAAATCACTTAGTCATTTTTAGCCCATCTTTTCAATACATTTAACTTTCTTTTCTAATAATTTATCATTTTTGTCTTTAATTATTGTTTCACTCCTGATAATTTGTCCATCCAAACTATCTTATTTAACTCTAGTACATGATTAATTAAACATATATTTTATTTGAAATTCTTTTATTTCTCTATACTTCCTTTCTAATTTTTTTTATCTTCCTAACTAGCATTATTTACTCTATTCATGTCTTAATTTACTGTTGACTTCTAGAGATGCTTTTTCCTACTATATAATTTTTATTTTCTATGTTCTCTCCATCATGACAGTTATCATTTCATTATAAATCCAATATTTATTTTTATTCTTTTTAAATTTGTTTTTACTGTAGCATTCTTTAAATTTCCTATAAATAACTCATACTTTTATCAATTTATCTACAACTATTTGCTCTTCTTACTATATATATTACTTCAAATATAAGACAAACTTTTTATCCAAACTTGAAGTGAAAATTTTCAACATCTTATTACTGGGGATCTTTGCTTTATGCTATACATGCACATATTATGATCAATTCCTATCTAAAATAGTGTTAAATCTTTTTAATCAATATTTTTTTGGACCAATTTCAAGAAACAGCTTTAACTCTCTAACGATACTTTTAACATTATTTTGCGGATTTTACCAGTATTT
The DNA here is from genome assembly GCA_028023455.1 of Epiperipatus broadwayi. NCBI lineage: Eukaryota > Metazoa > Onychophora > Udeonychophora > Euonychophora > Peripatidae > Epiperipatus > Epiperipatus broadwayi. The sequence goes on from JAQFVV010006289.1 coordinate 709,610, forward strand.
TATCAAGAAAAATTTACTGAATAACCTTTAGAATATTTTTAGAACTAGCAAATCAATATAACAATGAGATAAAAATCTGCCTGCCAAGGTACTGATTAGTTGATTGTTGTTCTCTTCACAAGAGAGTACCTGTCAAAATTTTGACAGTTCCAATAACTTCCTTTTGATTTTTAAAGTGAAAATAAATGCTTTAGAATCTTTTAACATTATTTTGCTGCTGTTGACAATTCTGATGTTTGTTGTTTTGAATTTCAAAATGAAAACAAATGTTTTAGAATGGTATTTTACACATTTTAATTTTTTTCCAGAAAATATTTGTATAAATATAAATTATTTTAGAGGAATGATTCAGATTTTAATAGAAAAATGTACTTCCCATGAAAGTGCCATATATCTGAAGATAAGCGTCTTAAATTTGGAGGTGCCATATTAAAAAGTAATACAGTATTTTTATACAACAAGTTTTACATTATTTCTTTAATAGTCCTCTTTAATTGATCAGTCGCCCATTTTTTACCTGGGCAACTGATCAATTAAAGGGAATATTAAAGAAATAATGTAAAACTGATTGGATAAAAATACTGTATTTCTACCTGGGCAACGAATCAATTAAAGGGAAATATTAAAGAAATAATGTAAAAGTTGGTGGATAAAAATAACATATTACTTTTAATATGGCACTCCCAAATTTAAAATGCTTATATGTACATAAATAGGAAAGTAATATAAATACAATAATCTCATCTAATTTATTGCAAATCTTCTTCAGATATATGGTACTTTCACTTTCTACATCTTCACTTTCAGAATTTGAATTTTCCTCTTCACTATTCCATCATGTATATCACCTCCAGGTCATTTAAATTGCAGCTGAATGTTATAATTTCTTTGTCAATTTGCTTTCATGTAAAATACATTTTTCTATTAAAATATGAATCATTCTTCTAAAATAATTTATATTTATAAAAATATTTTCTGAAAAAAATTTAAAATATGTAAAATAAGATTATAAAACACTTGTTTTCACTTTGAAATTCAAAGCGCAAACATCGGAATTATCAACAGTGGCAAAATAATGTTAAAAGATTCTAAAGTAATCATTTTCACTTTAAAAATCAAAAGGAAGTTATCAGGACTGTCAAAATTTTGACAGATGCTCTCTTGTAGTGAGAACAACAATCAATCAATCAGCGCCTTGGCAGGCAGGCTTTTATGTCATTGTTATATTGATTTATTAGTTATAAAAATATTCTAACGGTTATTTGGTAAATTTTTCTCAAAATAATGGTAAAATCAGCAAAATAATGTTAAAAGTAGCATTAGAGAGTTAAAGCTGTTTCTTGAAATTAATCCCAAAAAATATTGATTAAAAAAGATTTAACACACTATTTTAGATAGGAAATGATTGTAATATATGCACTTATAGTGTAAAGCAAAGATCCTCAGTTATAAGATGTTGAAAATTTTCGGTTCAAATTTGGATAAAAAGTCTGTCTTATATTTGAATTAATATAGTATAAAGAGTAAATAGTTGTAGACAAACTGATAAAAGTATGAGTTATTTATAAGGAAATTTAAAGAATGCTACAGGAAAAATAATAAATTTTAAAAGAAGAAAAGAACAAAAATAAATCTTGGATTTATAGTCAAATAAAGACTGTCATGACGGAGAGAAGATAGAAAATAAAAATTATATAGAAGGAAAAATCATCCCTAGAAGCCGACAGTAAATTGAGACATGAATAGAGTGCTAGGAAGATAAAAAAAAAAAGAAAGTACAAAGAAATAAATGTATTTCAAAAAATATATACGTTTAGTTAATCATGTATTACAGTTAAATGAGATAGTTTGGATGGACAAATTATCAGGAGTGAAATAATAATAAAAGACATAAATGATAAATTATTAGAAAAAAAAGTTAAATGCATTGAAAAGATAGGCTAAAAATGACTAAATGATTTGTACATTATAAATATTAAATTTTATGTATATTTAACGTGACAGTTAACTATATAAATGTGAAATAGATTTACAATAATTAAATAATTTAGAAGGAATTTGAACTCAGACTTTCAAGCTCTCTACACATATCCACTCCATCTTATACAACCAAAACACATGAAAAAGATAAATGATCTCCAATATATGTATTTCATGCTGAATCAGCACTTATCAGTTGATTCAAATCATCATCTCACACACATGTATCTAATCAACGCTCAGTTTATATTAAGATAGAAAATCTTCATATTTAATGGACAGGCTTCAATCTTCTCTACCTTCCAACTCTTCAGCCATCCATATCATTGAAAATCTGATGATGGAACACTCAAAAGCTCTTGTTGATGCCAATATTGTTATCATACCCATATTATCCTTAAATGACTCTGATCCCTCATGTATAGGATCTTAAGGTGTCCATTTGAACACCCTAATTTATATTAGTTCTAGGATATGCACTCCTAATATAGTTTTCAATCTGTTTTGGATTAAGAACAATATAAATGAAGTCTATTCTTATTTCTTGCAATCTTCCATGTATAAATACTGTTATTTAAAAAGATACATGGTTATTTTTACCATACAATTTTCTCTAGAAAATAATTTTTCATTTTTCTGACTTCTTACTCACAGACATAATATCCATCAATTTTATCATCTTTTCCCTATCCCAATATAGCATTCTAATTCCATATTTTTATTATATAACTATTTTATAATCCTTTTCAATAATATTTTCAGTTTCCTCATACATAATTTCTACTTCATCTTTTGACATGTATGTAGACTTATTAAATAATCATCAAATCTTTTGAATATATCATCATTCTCACTGCAACAGTCTATCCTAATAGACAATATAACTTAAAAAACTTTATTTATATAATATATAAAACTCTTACAGTTTTTTCATTCTTTTTTACATATGTCATCCATCTTATCTAACAGAATTATATAAGTAACTGTTTTCTTTTCATTTGGTTAACAATTATTCTCTGGCTTGCATTTTAAAATTCTAGTAGTTCTATGCAGACAATTATAACTAAGATTAACAATATAATCAATTTTAAAGATAATAATACAAAATTATAAAATCATTTCCAATTTAAAAATACATTAATAACAGCATTTGATTGAAATTGTTTTTATAATGAATACTATTTCCAAAAAAAACTATTGTAAATACAAAATAATAATTAATTTCATATGCAAATTAAATATTTTAAATTCCTTACATCACCGCTTTTAAAAAGTCAATGTTTCTTAGAAGTACTTTATCACTGAATAAAAAACAAGACTAAGTTAAAAGAAAAAAAATCAATGACATTCAGGTGGAGACCAGGTACATGTAAAGCCTTTTTTTAAACAAATGTCTACAAGAACAAGTTATCGACTGATCACACTTATCCTTTAGCAGAGATGAATAGTAGAATTTGTTTAACAATACTATTTTTATAGTAGCAGTAAAATGTCAACTCATTCAATAAAAAAAATTATTTGAATTCAGTGTTTGTTAGAACAAGAAAGCAACCAAAAGATACAAAGATTAAAAAATACCTTTCATGTTAAAAAAAACGACTACCAAAAAAAAATATTCAATCAAATAGCAATAGTAGAATTTAGACTGAAATTATCTCCATAAACACTTAAAAGTATTATTAATTGTAAAAAATATTAAAATTAATATATACATGTGAAAATGGGAAAAAATAAATAAATAAAAGTTTGAATTCATATAAGGTTTTAACTTTAATACTATGTGCCTTGAGTGCTTAATTTTACCATGAGAGCGACCTCTACAAATCTTAACACAAGATTACGACTTTATAAAGATAAAAGCAGCGTCTTATCTTCAACCTACTTTCTAATTATATAGGCAAATCTAAGACATTTTGATTTGAGAGTGTGTAGCTATTAAGTTCTTCATTAATTAAGTCCACTACCTCATTTAGAAATCAACATTGCGAAATCTTAATATCACATTATTTACAAATAATATATGAATATAAAACAAAAACAAAAAACAGAGTAATGTTAATTGTACAAATACATTTAAACATAGTATTAAAGATGATTAATAATTTATAAAATATGAATTTAATGAAATGTCTATTTTAATAATATTAAATAATAAAAAGTTTGTTAAAAATATATTGACAGATCTATATTATTTATTATTGTTTTCAAAATTTTATGCTCACCATTTGTTGAATTTTTGGCGCTAAATTCAAAAAATATATATATAAACATCACATGACCTCCACCTCTCATGCTTGTGTATAACTGTTGTTAAAACAGGCAATACTCACTATACATATGCAACACACAGCACGCTAGAGTAATCAATGGATGCCAGAAGGCTTGTGCATAAAATCCCTATCTACTGCCTACCCATCCAAGATCCCCAGAATAGTTTCTGGCTTGTGGCCTTCATCAGTGAGGAGCTTTGGATCTGAGAGCACTACATCTAGATCTTAGGATCTAATGCAACCCTCCAGCAACCACCTGTTATCTCCATTCAACTACAAAACTATGAGTCTTAAACTGAAAACACCTTAATGTTTTCAATCCAAGCCCATCAGCTTATACAATCATATGGGCCTGAACCCAGTTCAGTACCCATACATTTTGGAGTTGTTGGTTCTTTAACAACCATAGCCACCGCTATCCTATTAGGCAGGATTGGCTTTAAGCCATTTAACATCACATAACCTCCACCTCTCATGCTTGTGTATAACTGTTGCTAAAACAAAAGACACTAAAATGTATGGGTACTGAACTGGGTTCAGACTCATATGACTATATAAGCTGATGGGCTTGGATTGAAAATTATTAAGGTGTTTTCAGTTTAAGACTCATAGTTTTGTAGTTAAATGGAGATAAAAGGTGATTGCTGGGGGGTTGCGTTAGATCCTAAGATCTAGGTGTAACACTCTCAGATCCAAAGTTCCTCACTGATGAAGGCCACAAGCCAGAAACTAGTCTGGGGATATTGGATGAGTAGGCATTAAATGGGGATTTTATGCACAAGCCTTCTGGCATCCATTGATTACTCTAGCTTGCTGTGTGTGGCATACTTATAGTGAGTATTGCCTGTTTTAATATATATGTCATATATATTCACAATTCAAATTGTAAATGTCTGATTGTAGGCAACTATAATTAATTAAGATTGTAAAATAATTGAATAAGATTTTTAATATTTTTTTACTTATTTATTGATATACAATAGTGATTTACATTTAGTTTAGAATTTCAATATTATTTGGGTTTTATATACAATAGAGATATCTAATAAAAGTTTTTTTTTTTTGAAAAACACAATCCAGATATTTCCTATTACAAAAATATGGAAATTTTACTATATAAAATCAAACTTTGGTACCAGAATAAATCCAAGCTTCCTTCAAAATTTTGTTATTTTTGAGCAACAGAACTAAGGCAATGAACAAACGACAAAAAAATGTTAAAAAGCTTTTGTTAAATCTAAGAAGAAAAGAGAACTTATAGCAAAAAAAAAAGTTTCTTTTTAAATTTCATAATGATAAAATTTCATTTTTGTTTATAAAAGACTACTAATTAATTTATATTTAGAAAATATAATTGCAAATCTAAATTCTGAAATAATAATCAATATGTCTACATTTCCTGTATGCAAGATGTTATATAAAAAAATACATACTGCTAACAGAATATTTGAGTCTAATTGAAATGTTTTTATAATATCAAACATGTGTATCTATATCTAGACAACTTAGCAATTATATATGTGTAAACCAGATGGACAGACAATTTAAGGTGTTGGTTGCAACAGATGCCATACTGAGTATTTTTCCATTTGTTTGAAGGTGCAATTTTTATAACTTCGGAATTATATAATATTAAAAATTGAAATATGCTAAAAACAATAAAGGTGAAAAATATACTCATAATCATTAAAAAAAAACAATAATAATTAAGCAATTTTAAAAATATTTATTTTCGATTGTTAATTTTGATATATAATTTAAAATTACAGATTTTGTTAGCAGTTTGTGTAAAATTTTAACAAAATTTGAATTAAAATGATATAGTAGTCATCACTAATTATTTTTCATGTCATTCCTAATAAAAAATAATTAATTTTTCCAACTTCATTTATAATCTTAGATTGATGTGCAAAAACATACATGTAGTGAAAAATATTTTCTTATTTTAACTAAATACACAATAGTTTATCAGGAAATAAGGCTCAAATTAATTCAAATCCATAAAATGAGATGGTGTCCCAATAGTTATTTCTGGTGATTGATTTAATGCCTTCTCATTCTAAGATATATTTTTATAAACCTTATACCTGTGCATGTGTAGGTTAATTAAAAGACATGGACATTACTTTCCTATGGGAAGACTATTTTAGATGAACTGCCATTTAATCACCATCACAATTACCCATTTATATGTGAGTTAAAGACTCAGGCTGAGAACTTGATTCTCATGAGATAAGATGAATTGTTACTTATATTTAAATGAGAGTGAAATGTCATGGCTTAGATAAATTTAATAATATATGTATATTAAGAAATCATAAATACACAAACAAATCAATTACTTATCATTATCACATTATTTAAAAATATATGAATATAAAACAAAAACATTAAACAGGGTTATGTTAATTGTACAAATATATATATATAAACATAGTATTAAAGATAATTTATAAAATATGAATTTAATGATATGTCTATTTTAATAATATTGAATAATAACTGTTCAAAATGAATTAAACAATGGTACTAAACATCAAACACATATATAATAAATATAGCCTTCTCATTAAAAATAGATACTAAATATTTTACTGCAGATTTCTTTTTACTTTCAGATATAAAAGTATGATCATACTAATTTTTTTCTTCTTTTAAAATAAGAAGGTTTAGTTAAAATAAATGTCTTTTAACTTTGGTTGCAGATTATGCATATATTTTAAAGAATTATTTTTTTGTTACAGAATCTTATTGTCTTCTTGATAAAATTAAATAATATAGATAAAAGGGATTGGCTTAATTAATTTCTGAATCCCCCATGCTCTTATTTCAAGTTAAATCTAAAAACACCATGGTCAATAAAAGCTTTTAATATATCAAAAAATCCCTATTATTTTTAAGTTTTTAGTATTGGTGTAGTAAATAAAAATGTAAAACTATATTGTACTTTAAACTGACTGAACACTTATAGTTGATATATTTATATCACTAGATATTTCTGTTATAAGTTAAAATGTATACCTCTTATGTATATATCATATTTAGTATGTGCACATAATAATATATGCATATATAAGTGACTAAAAATATGACATTTTGACAGTTTTTATTTTTATTTAAAAAAAATAGTTTTTTTTTTTTTAAAAAAAGTTAAACAAAACCTTATTGTAAACAATTTTTCTCATCACATGATCACCATTTCTTATGCTTGCTCATAACTATTATTAAAACAGGCAATATTCTCCATACAGTAGACATAATTTTGTAGTTAAGTAGAGATAAAAGGTGGCTTCTGGAGGGTTGCATTAGATCCTAAGATCTAGGTGCAGTGCTCTCAGATCAAGGCTCCCCACTGATAAAAGCCACAAGCTAGAAACTAATCTGGGAATATTAGATGAGTAGGCACTAGATAGGGATTTTATGCACAACCCTTCTGGCATTTATTGATTACTCTGGCTTGCACTGAGTTTTTCTCATCATTTAAATGAAGTTTGCAATTGTAACAATTAAAATCGATAGTGAGAATTATTTAAAACATTCCCCCCCCCTACTTTTCCTATCTAAAAACTAAGTCACCTATTAAAAAAATTAATGAATCGTATCACTTTCATAGACATTTTAAACAAATGTGCAAAATTTCAACAATTTACATTGAACTTAAGTCTATTAAATATCAATTTTAAAATGTTAAACAAATATTAAATTGAAAAAAAAATCTTTATACCACCCTCTTGTGAGCCTTATTTAACAACAAAAGTTCTAAGAAGAATTTTTAATTGTAATTTATGAAATTACAGAATATTTTTAATATTTTCTGCCCTCTGTTCCATATCTAAAAAACTAAGTGATCTACTGAAAATATGAGTGTTTATGAATTACCTTGGTATTATTTAGTTACATACCAGATTTCAAGCAGTTCTATGGAATTTAAATATATTAAACCTCAATTTTAATATTTCATTCTAACTTGAAAAAAAATCAAATTTAACAAATAAACATACAAACAAAATGATTTTTCCACTTTAATAAAAGCATTTAAAAAGAATCGTCTTTTTGATAGTGAAAAAAAAATTACAATCCTGTTAGATTTATATTCTTAACACTATGTGATGGAGAAATATTTATCACAGATTAGTGGTAGCTCTAAGGTTTGACTTATTATTTCAAATTCTTAAACATGGCACTTCTAAGGTAGCAATCTTTTTTATATATGAACTATGGAGTCCAGCCAATATGTTAATTAGTTAGCTATTACAGTGCTATAATGATTTTTTTTTTGCATTTGTAGAAGACCCAATTTACACCATAACTTCAATTTGCATAATGCAACAATAAAATATATATTATCATAAAATTAACATATGATGAAAAGAAATAAACCTGAGAAAATATAATTATTATTATAAAACAAATAAATAAAACATTTTATATTTATTCACATGTGGATTTTGATAAATTAAAAAAAAAAAAACATTTTAGTAACAGCTTTATTATATTCCTCATAAAATAAAATCATATACCAAACTGTATCTATGATAAATAATACTTCTGATAAAAAAAAAAAAAAAAAATTATATATTTCAATTTTTACATAGCACCTATTCATGCTGAAAAGACATGTTCAACACATGCCTTTCCTAACAAAGAAAATAGAAAAATACTTGAGAATAAATTATTGCAGTAATTTGTACTTAAATAGTTATTAAAAAATATTAATAAATTGTCATTTTCAAGAAAAAATATACATAAGTTGCATGCTTTTTCCAATAGCTTGGAGTGGTAGATTCTGGAGCTTAAGATCCACAGATTATGGCCAGCTCCGCCACTTTAAGTTCTCAAATTTTTTATATAGATACAGACACACATGAGCATTTGCTTGCAGAGACAGCAGTAAAATATTTATTTTATTTTTATTATTGCAATAAAAAAATTTTATTTATTGAAAATAGTTTGAAAATAATTCATTAGACTTTATAAATATAAATAGTTATGGTGAATCTCACTTAGTTTCTTCATTATTAAAATTTGAAATAAAAATTGTTATTGAGATATGACAAAATAGCTGCCAAAAATCAGAAATAAAAAAAATAACAGCTTTCTATGATTATATAGTTTGAATAATTTTTTTTTACAAATTTGAACTAAAGTCTAAATAAACTCCAGACATTTAAAAAATGTGTTTTGTGAAGATGACACTGTCAAGTCATTAAAAAAAATAAGATTCAAACATACTATGACTAATGATTAGTTATTTTAAGGCTTGCCACATCTAAGGAAAGGAGTTTCCCTGAAACTAATTATGTGAATATTGAATTGTTATAATTCACATAATGAGTAAATAGTGGATGTCTAAATATATAATAAGATATAGCTCTATAACATATTAATTGCATAATTGGTTAATTATTAAAATAAGTGACTGATGTAAAAATAATTAACTGAATACATTTTAATATATATATTATAAACTTATGGTTCAAAATAAAAATTAGCTGGAAAAACCAAGAAAAATTTCAAAAAATTATGAAAAGAAGTATGTTTGAAACAGAAATAAAAATACAATAAATAAAATCAATCTAGATAATAATATTGATTCTATAGAATAAAGAAATTTAAAAGAAATGATCAAATTATTTGATAAAAAAAAAGCATAACCATTAGTCTAGAAATGTTTCCTACAAGATAGAAAAATATAAAAATTACTAAATGGATGTATCAATAAGAAAAGTTATTGTTTCAAAATTATTGAAAATAATATTGGTTCCATGAACATGAATGGTGTTTTATTATATTTTTGAATATCACGATTGATTATCATTTATGCAGCAAAAAATTAAAAAGAAATTTGGATGAATCAATGCTCAAAACAAAGGCATCTTATGTATTATGTTATAGGAATAATAATGTAGAAGTCAATATTTCTTAAAATTGTTAGTTAGATCATAGAATTCTATAATCCAAAGTTAAAATAATTGTATTAAAAGTAAGCCCATCCCAGATAATTTAAAGAGAATTTAATGTTCATATTTTAGAAGTGATTGCTTCTCATACTATATTTCAATAAATGTTAAGCACTAAAACTATCAATTTATACCAAGATATAAAATTTTATAACAAGTGTGATATGGATGTAACTAAGTCTGTTTTTGGGTTCACAACAAAAGAATTTCCAATTGTTCTTCTGACAATAAATAATTGTACTGCAAGTAATGTGAATACAATAAACATATGGCATTATTTGTGTAAATTTAAACAAAAAGGATTTCAAAAGCCATAATACAACAAATGATATGAATTAAAAGTGATTGATAGATTAAAAATGCATTTATTTGATAGTAGTGATTATTACAGATGATTGTGGTACAATTTATGTAACATATATAATTGAAAAATAATATTACAATCTTATAAAAACAATGGATGACATTCTTTTTTTTTTTCATATGATGGATGGCATTCTTTTACATATTAATAATATTTGGAAAAAAATTCAATTTTGGATATAAAATATATAGAATAATGAAGATAAAGTAGGTTATAATTTTTATAATGAAACACTGGTTTCAAACTATTGGAATCCGTGAAGTTGGGCTAATTGAGGTAAAGGAAGTTTCTATTGTTTCAATTTATCAAAATTATGAGGATATAAAAGACTGCATTACTCCGAAATGTTATTGTATAGTAAAATTACACTCAATTACAATAATTAAACTGCATTTAGAAATTCAAAGCATTTTAAGAGAAATAGGCAGTAAACACGAGGATATTACTTAATAAACCAATGCTGGAGTATTAATCTTGGTTATTACAAAATATTAACTGCTGGGAAATTTTATATTTATATATATCAAGACCAACAATATGATTTGTATATTTCTTTTATCATTCTCATTAAAGCAAATGAATTACATAAATTTATAACAATAGATGATAATAATTGGTTATCTGTTGGAAGTTTATTTGTATTATAGAGTTGATACATGATAGGATATTTTATTATAAAATAACTAGTTCAAATAAAACAATTGCAAAAAAATCTATTATCATGCCAGATATGTATCCCTATCACAGATTGGAAATATTTCATTTAAAGATATTTCATACATTCTGAAAATATAAAGAGTCTATATTCTTTAGAAATATTATTGGATTGGCACATGAAGTGAATGAAGAGTAATGGACTTTCTGAAAAAACTTTTTTGTTAAAGTTGACCATAGTTTTCATTAAAAAAAAGGACATAAGTCATTTATGTAATATGTCTCAAAGACATTCTAAACAGATGCAATAATGATTACTGTCATAGGGAGAACACAACTAAGGATAGAATACAATGGAGAGTTACAATTAGGCATAGTTTTGAAGTCTTTCAAACATAAAGTTTGTTTCAGAAAAAGCATAAAAAAACTTCAGATGGATAAATGATAACATTAAAAATAAGCATACTTAAGCATTATTGACTATTTGAAATTACCAAAACACCACATTCTTCTCATACTTATCTATGGTAAAAACAGAAGCTGATAACAAAGAATGGTCTTATTCAGAAGGTTTTCAATATGGTTATACTTTATTTACAATATATCATATCATTAATCTGTGCAGATACACATACCTGGCTTTAGTACAGAAGCTAATATCATCTATAACATTCAGATAACGTTTCATTAAAAATAAAATAAAAAAAGATTTGTAATGTCTTAAATTAAAATGAGAAATCAAAATTATTGGACTGCATTTAAATGCTAAAAAGATAACAATATGTTTATTAATACAATATAACAAAAAGAGGTTTAAAACTTTCAACAATGAAGATTTTATTTTAAAAAAAAGCTTAAAACTATGATGAGTGAAATTGCTCGTGATTGTTTAACTTCAAAAATCAAAGATAAGAGTCATATCAATGAAGATGAAAGGAAGATGGGTTCATAAATTAATTATTAATGTATAATAATGAAAGCTGGATTTATATAAAAATGGAGGGGGGGAAGTAGATGTTTTTAAATTAGTAAAAACAAACCGTGTATAAATTAAAAATTGAGCTCAATTCTCACTAGAAGACAAAATATTGATACAGAAAAAATTATGGTTTGAATAGATTACAAGAATCAATAGTTCATTAGAAAAAAATGCTGATGTTTAGTAAGAATAAAGATAAAAAAAAGGTAAGAACATCCACTTACGAATAGATAGATAGCATATTAAGTCCCAAATTACCTTTGTAAAGCCTCATAACATTAGAAAGAGGGGGGAAAAGAGAATAGAAACGAGTCATCAGATATCATCATTGATATATTGAACATAACAATTGCCTTGATATAGACCAAAATCATAATATGAAAGTCATACAAAAAAAAAAAAAAGTGAAGAAAACACTTGTGATTGTAAAAGTCAAAGTAGTAAAAGGAATGAAATGGTAGCCATGACTTTTTAAAGAACAAAACAAGTAGTAAGAGTGCATGTAAAACATAATCTGGATTGGGTGCAGGACTTGCTTTTTGGCAAATGAGTAATGATGATGATGATAAAATTCATAAATCTGATTCTTGCAAACAATTATATATATATATATCAATGGTGACATGAATCTAAAAACATCTGAATTCGAAAATTGGAACCATTCTAGTAAAAGCCTAAAGTAATTACATTTTAAATAACAAATTCCTTGGAGATAGGAGTAAAAGTCTGTTTTAGTGATTTTTCAGATATTTGGAAAACTACAAAAAAATTAAATATTTTGGCTTAACTACTTGTTTCATTTGTTTTCCAGTATTTACTTTTATTAAAAAAAAAAAGTTTTTTTTTTTTTAATATTAGTTTTGGATGTAATAAAATTAATTTAATTGATAAGTAAATTAATACACTGTACAGGCTTACACATACCTGCACTTATATAATGTAATATATAAGGGATTCTAGCTCAGACTTTCACATGATCCTCAGCTCTCCATGCCATCTCATATTGCTGACCCACCTGATCATATGCATGTATTGGTGATTAATTTAATTGATAAGGTAATATTTTAATTTATAAATCTAATAAATGTTTTTTAAAGAAAAATAAACATACTATATAATAAAATATAATTAAACTTTAATCAAGTTTTTACATTAATTAACTATCTTTGTAATTAAAACAAATAAATAATTAAAAAACAATAATGATTGCCAAGTATTAGGTGACAACCTACTATAATTAATGTTAAAGCAAACCTATGTGTACATAATGAATATGACGGCTTGGCATTAGAACTAAATGTTCATTCAATGGCCTACTATGGTTTAGTAAAATAATTAGAGAAAAGGTTTTAGAAAGTAAATATTCTTGTGCCAATTCACTATTGAGAATCATTAAAAAAAATTGTTTAAATGTAATTTGCCTCTAGGACAGGTGATAATAAGATTATTATATTTTTAGGTTTAGAAAAAAATATAAAACAAAACAAAACCTTATTTTAGGAAAATAAATGTTTATTCAAAAATAATCCAAATAATTTGAACTGTGATACTAAATTTACCAAAGATAATATCTTCATTTATGATATTTCCCGAAACACTACCATGTAAAGATTTGCTTCTTTTAGCACATTGGACAATAATAGCATTTTACGTTTTATTTCTTTTTTTAACTTTGAACACTCCTGATGTAGCTTAGTAAATCATATTCTTTACCAAATGAAATATATATATAATTTTCTTTGCAATCTTTATCTTCAATGGAAACTTGAAGAAAATAGCTGAATATAAACTTACATATTTTTATTTTAAAAAATGAATTCATTTATTATATATATATTGTAAACAGCAATAAAAAAATGTAATACAATGCAAATTGATTTAGAAACACAACACATTAACAACTATACTGTTAAGAATATATAGTGTAAATTATATATAAAAATAAATGTCTATCTTCTAAATAAGATATTTAATGTGAAGTGAACCAAAAAAAAAAACTGAAATTAAAATGATTACAGTAGATAAGATTTAAGTTGTGATTTGACTTGGTAAGCATTTCTATGGTAATTAAAACTTTGGACTACTAAGATATGGTTCAAAGAAGAACAAGTCTGTAATCATTAATCCAAAAATAATTTATATGTGTTTTCTTGTGAGAGTTTTGCAAAGTATGACATTTAATTATGTATTAGAACAATATTTCTAATTGTTACTAACTGATATAACTTATTAATAGTTGAAAAATTATCTTTATCAAAGAAATTGTTTCACTTTTCATTAGGAAATACAGCTTTATGTTAGTGTTCTGAATTTGTATAACAGTCTAAGCATTCATTTTGTTTTACTAAAAACAATAACACATAAATGTTGGAATTTGCAATCTCTTGTGTGATTTTTTCAATATTTATTTCACACGTTTATATAAATGTCATACCATTTGTATTATTCACTTTTAGTGCATTATAATTAAATCGGAAGTCGAACTCTGATAATGCGCTATTATTTTAAATATTATAAATCTCCATGCATTCACATGTCAGTAAGAGTTTATATATTGTAATGGAATGAAATGATGTTTATTGACATTCAGCAGCAGCAGCATGCTTTCTGTTTGGAAATCATTTGTAAGAGAATGTAAAAGAGGCATAATGCCACATATAATCTGTAATGGCATATATTTAAATGTAGAGATCAAGGATATATGCAACAAAATAAATACTCATGGTTGTATATAATGTTAATAAAGTGTGTGAACTTTCAATGTGAGTCATAGAAATAGTATGAAATTTTATAACTCTCAATCTCTAAACACTTTCCACATATTTGTAAAAAAAATTATATACAATTCACACACATATTTTAAATTTTATTATTAATGAATGCTAGCTTCCTAAATAATAAAGAACACTGCTAAATATGTATGCAAGTTTATATACATTTTAAGTAATAATTAAAATAATGACTAATAATTTTAGGGCACATCTAAAATAAATATTCTTCAATAGCATAAAATAGATATTGGATTTTGACTTATTTATAAATATCATATAGATATTAATTATTAAATCAATGAAAAACAAAACAATAAATGTAATAATATCTTTTAAAAATTGTAGGTCCATCTAGTTTATATACATATAAATGCTAAGATGCTTAGATAAGCCTTTTCTCATTCTCTTTCTCAAGAAATGCTAATTTCCTTGGATAAATTCTGGTTCATTCTCTTTCTAAAGAAATGAAAACTTATAGATTTTCCTATCAGTCTCCAAAAATAATTATTAAGTACATTGCCCTGAATATGTAATGTATTTCAAAATCAAAATATAATTAAGTTTAAGACAATAACAAAATAAATAATATTTTTATTGTGTTTTAACAGATAAAGATTAGCTGATTTCCCTAAAGATTGTAAAGAAACAAATAATAATAATAAAAAAACCATTTAAATCATATCTATTGTTTAATACTTCCAATGCTATATATTATTTTTGTATGTTATAATCAAAAATATTAGTTTGAGTTATTATATAATTTTTAAACATGATCATGCAAAGATGTCTCTTGGTATTAAATAAATATTCATTGAGATATGCAATTTTCATTTCAAGATAATTGAATGACAGAAAACAACATAAGTATGAATTTATCTCAAAAATATTTACATTAAAAAAATATTCAAAGAAATGAAAGTTTGTAACATTATTTATGGATTGTATAAGTGGAACACAATTTTCATTAAAACAGTATTAAATGCAAGTTTTTTTTTTCATATGTCATAGCATCGCCGAGACGCGAACCCACAACCGTCTGCAACCAACTACTTGCTTGACGATGACCTCTCGGCTAACAATGCTTGACAATTAAATGCAAGTTTGTTGCAAAATGATGTAATTAAATCAAGGCGAACTGCAAAAATTAATTTTTCTTATTTGTAGTAAGTCTGTTTGAATAATGTTTTTGCCAAAATAAGACATTTTTAAAACAAATTATTATAATTTTACATGGCATTAATAAAAAGTGAAAAAAATCATGAAATTTATGTATTTATTTAAGAAAAAAAAACAAACATTATTTTTTATATTAACTAGAATATTCTTTTTCACGATATAAGTTTAAATAGTTCTAAAAATGTCATGCAACTATAAATATATTAATTAAATAAAACATCAATAAAAAAACCCATTGTAACCATTTCTGTTTGACAAATAAAATGTAAACAAGTGCACCATTTTATGTATTATGCAATTTAATCTCTAAACTATAGAGCTGTATATTTTATGAATAACTACTATCATCTACTAATAAAAGTGAAAACTAAAATATATAATTGTTCCCAATCCTGTAAAAGTATTTACTGTAAGATTGTAATACAACTGTCAGTATACATAATATTTAAATGCTGATTAAGATCATGACCAGCAAATGGCATTTCATCAAGGAATTCTGAAAGATGATGTTGTCACATTGTTATTCTATAACATATTCAAAAATAAGTGAGTGAAAAAAAACAAAAGACTTTCCATCATTATCCAATTAAGACCATATTCTATGAGATTCAAGAAGTAATTTTAAATCTTTCATTTTTTATAATCTTATTATATGCTATTGAGAATCAAAATAATCAATCATCTGCCAATCCTTGCTACCCTGCATATTCTAAACAAAGATTGAATTAAAAAATGATAAATTCTCTCTCATAAATTTTGTGAATCAAATATCATGTTTGAGAATATCATATATTTGATCAGTAAATTTGAAATAGTGAGATGTTTATAGAAATCAAATTAAGAGACTCCACCATTTAAAATTTATAAGAATGCATGATTTTTGTCCTAGGTGAGATTTATATAAAATGCAATATGTCATTATGTTATATTAGCAAATATACATCATATATATTTTAATTCTTAAAATGTATGATAACTATAAAAAATATCACGATTCTTATTGTAGAAATGAATATCAAAATTACTAATATATCTTATAGCTGAATATACAATTTGAATTAAATTCTAAATTAAATACATAAGTAAAAAAAAGTCCAAAAATTAATAGTGTATAGAAAAACTAACTAAATAAAAGATGGGAGACTGATTAGATTTTTTATATAAACAAATTTTATTAATTATTTAATGATATTATAACACAGTAATAAGTATTACTTAAATATTAATAATTTTCTCAAGACATTTTATTGATCAAGAAGAAATGAATGAGGTTTTACCAACATTGATTGAATCTCATATTACTGTCTTAACAGGCTGATTAAAAAAAAAGAATGAATGTGCATGGCAAATTCATAAAGATTGTCAAAAATAATCAAATTAAAATTGATTAAATTGAACATCTATGCAAACAGTTAAGATTATTCCATATTTCATTGTTAATTCATATTCCAGTTAAAAAGGTGATCATTAATAAATAAGAAGTATTAAGTAAACCCACAGTTTAATCCATTTTATTCTGAACTTGAATCATCACCACAGAGTGTACAATATAAAATATTAAAGATTGATTATCAGTTCTTCAAAGTAAATTCCTTTCAGTGCTCAATCAAAGATAAAGTATTCAATCACCTGATAACTACAAAATCAATGCCAATCCTGTAATGAGGGACAATGATTATATTCACTGCTTCTTTCCTCTATTCTTCTTTCATATTCTCCATTTAATATCTTTCTCAGCAGCAAATAAACTAATCCAGACTCCTGAAAGTATACGGAAACAGGACAAATAGATCAGTACAATATATTTTATTGTAAGTGCAACCTATTTGAATTTAAAGTTCAAATTTATTTGAAATTCACTTTATCTCTATTGTGTTTAACTCACATGAGTCTAGTAATGAGTACAGAATTATATAAATTGAAGGTTTTTATTTTATAAAAAGATGCTTAATTATCCAAATACTTGGAAAAAATATATCTATCAATAAATTAAAAATAACTTATTCAAATAGTTATTAAATAATAATAAAATTGAACTTGTTTAAGTATTGATAGATAGAGAAGATTGAAGATAAACTTTAAATGGTTATGTGTAATTATTTAATCCACATGAGTTTCACACAAAATAGCAATAATAATATCTTATTATAAAATAGAAATTATAATATCTTATGAAATAATAATTCATATATCATCATCATCAACCATTATCAATCCACTGCAGGATGAAGGTCTCTCCAAGTTTAATCCATCTTCTCCGATCTTTAGCTTCTCTTCTCCACATCACCCCTGCACACTTTCTTATTTCATCCATCCATCTCATATGTGGTCTCTTTCTGGGTCTTTTACAATCTCTTGGAATCCAGTTTAAAATTTCAATTGTCCATCTATTATCATCTCTTCTAGCAATACGTCCAGCCCAACTCAACTTCAATCGTTTAATTTTTTCAATATATATATATGGAATAACATCTAACTGCACACATTGTCTTTGAGATATGTATGAATACAAAAATATTTTATAAATTGAAGATTTTTATTTATTTATTCTTTTTTTATAAAAAGAATGCTTAAATATACAAATGCTAAGAAAAAATAAACCTATCACTAAAGAAAAATAACATATCATCTTATCCAAACAGTTAATAGATGATATTAATGCTGTTCTTATGAGTATTGATATGTGGAACAGATTGGAGATAAATTATCATTAGATATTTATAGTTTGTATATCTTGGAAAGTTACATTTAAAATTTCCAAAAAATATTGAATCCAAAATCTTTGGAATATCATCCCTACAAAATAAAAATGAGAGAAATAAGATAAGCAATGCAGAAAGATTTTTTTAAAAAAGTATCAAAACAACACATTTAAAAGTTTTATATCTTTATATAAGAAAGAAGATAAAACTGGTTATTACATATATATGATAGAAAGAAATTATGAAAAATATGTTGAAAAAAAAAAACATGATTAAAAAAAATGGTAAAAAATTTGATGTCTGATGATTTTAAAAAGGAGTGCCTTATAAGTAAGAATTGGAGTAACAAAAAACTAGAAAATAATAATTTTAGTTTGCTAGATGTTCCTTTTGGCAGATAAGCAATAATGAAAAGGTAACAAGTGAATATTCAATCAAATTGCATGGAAAGATAATAGATGAGAAAAAAACAAATAAATTTGATCTTATTTTATAATTTGAATTTTAGTAGTTTATTTAATTGGTGAACCGTTTTAAATTCAATGTGTTTAGAATAATGCCCAGGAAGAATATAGGAAAGACATAAAAATGAAAGAAATAATCCTGGATGTAACTGGTTGACAAAAAGATGGCTACATTTATTGGATGGTGAAATCAATTTATGACTGGAAGATTATAAATATTTATAATATCCTGAAAGATAAGAAAAATAAAAAATTGTATTGGACAAATATATCTACATTGGTGTTTTCTTGAAGGTTTGTGAAAAATTGTTTATATATATATAAGCTGTTATCATACAAATTCAAACTAGTCTGATTAATTTTTGTCATGTTAAATTGTTGTTAGCAAGAGGTCATGCTTCAAATGAAAAGTTATGCTTCTAAATATTTTTGATTATAAGTCTAACATATATCAAAAGCATAGATTCATCTCTGATAATATTCTGTAACAAAAAAATTAGATTCCTCTTGTACATTGTCTACTATAAAAAATTTCAAACATGACTGACTTGAATAAGATAATACTGTCACTTCCAATTTAGTTCTGCTTCTTATAGAATTACTTGTGAATCTTAACTTTTGTAAAATCTAAGATGACAAAATTAAAATAACTTTTAGTGGAAATAAAATATGAATTCATTATTATGATATATATAAAATAATCAATAAACTCCAAATAATCTATTAGGATGTTAGCAATTAAAAAAAAAATGATTCCCATAATTTTTTTAAATCATAGGATCTAACAAGAAAACACAACAAAAGAGATTCTAAAATAAAGTGTAGTCATTACTCTGAAATGTTTATAAACAAATGAACTTGATATATTATCTGTAAGAAATGTCAAGATATATGTAGAAAGTATGCTAGTGACACATAAAAATGTCAATTCAAATACACAATCCAGTTTTAAAATTTTTCTGTCATTGAGATTTTTAAGGTATTCTCAATATCTATCTCCACTGAACTGGTCCCTTAAAATTTTTTTAAGAGATTATAATTTTACAATGACTAGGCAATGAAGGAAATAGTATTGTACTGTTTGTGACATAGTTAATTGTTTTTATTCTTTTAAAGGCACAGAGTAATATTAACCAATCTTCATTTTTAATAATTTGATTGAAGATACTTTTTGATCAACACACATACATATATAAATAGATATATATGTACTTACAAATACAAACAGATATACAAACCCAAAAACAAATTCACATGAAAAACTTTCAACTATTAGCAGTTCAATATTTACTATCTCATGAAGTAAAACAATCTTAATAATATATCAATAAATAGAATAAAGAAGCACTGAAGCTTTGTTAAATTACCTCCTCTAACAATGTTTCCTTAAAATGGCAATTTCATCACACAAAAGTAACTATAGAAGACAAGTTCTTATTAGTAATTGAAAATAAAATCAATACCAAACACTAAGCAATTTCTTCCATACTGACAAAAGTATATTTTGTAAATGATATCTCCATTGACCATTAAAAGGAAAAGATATTTTTAAAATAAATGAACTCTATAAAATCTCAATAATGGCATCTACATAAAAAAAAAAAAAATCACATCCTTCTATTGTTTGTTTACCCTGTTATTTATTTTAAACATTATAGACTATTTGTGAAAAACTTTTTTCAAAAAGGAAGACGAGATTTTCACTTAGTTGTTAACTTCAAACTTTGATTTAAATTGGTTATTTGTATTTCAGTTAAAAGTCTGACTCCTTTCTGTTCTTTTATTTCTCTACCCCCTCCCTCTAAAAAATTTAAACTTCTTGCAGCAGTTTAAATGCTTGGTAATCATTTTTATTTCGGTTCCATACATTTGATATTTCAAGTTTATGTGAATGACACAATTTTAGACATCATTCTTTTAAGTAAAAGCTTTTTAAAATAAGATAAGAATAAATAAGTTTCTAAAAACATAATGCAACAGATATCAAATCGAATAGTAATTTAATTGGAAAAAGTTTGAAGGACAAATGTTTGTGAATTATTTTTATTACAAAATACTTAAGGTTCATTGAAAACAGAAGCTATCATCAATTTTTTTTTGAAAAATAGTGCTACAATTTGCTTTTTGGATTCACACACACACACACACAAATTGGAACATTAAAAACTGAAGAAAACTAAAAATTACCAAGCAATTAAATAAGGGTAATATTATATTAATTTGTCAATGATTAAATTTTTATTTCATGACAACAATTTAATGCACACACACAAAAAAATCATACACCCAGATATATTAGAAATGAATAATGGGGAAATATATATATACTTATAAAGAGATGCATTTCAATTAATGAGGCACTCTTGGTTCTCCTACCTTTCTTGAGCTAACAATTTTGAAGAAATAAGAGAATAATAACAAAATTATTATGCTTTCGTTATAAATTTTCCCTGCTATTCATATTCGGTTAGAACTTGATAA
This sequence comes from Epiperipatus broadwayi, assembly GCA_028023455.1. Taxonomy (NCBI): domain Eukaryota; kingdom Metazoa; phylum Onychophora; class Udeonychophora; order Euonychophora; family Peripatidae; genus Epiperipatus; species Epiperipatus broadwayi. The sequence continues at coordinate 731,411 of JAQFVV010006289.1, forward strand.
AAATATTTATTGTAAATATTGAATATTTGTAAAGTAAATTATTTTTATTTCAGTATAGCATTTTTATACTACAATAATAAAAATTAACTAATACTTATATAAGGCTAAAACTTAGTACATGCGCTTTGAATGCTTAATTTTAGCAAGAGAGACCTCTACAAATCGTAACGCAAGATTCGACTTTATAAAGATAAGAGGAATCTCTTATCTCTAACCTATTTATCTTAATTATATAAGCAAATCTAAAGCATTTTGATTTGAGAGCATGAAGCTAATAAATTCTTCACTGATTAAGTCCACTATTTCTATTAAACATTAACATTCGCGAAATCTTTCGATTTACAACGATTCAATCAATATTCAGATATTAAATTTAGAAATATTTTGAATCAATTTAAAGTTGTAAATATTAATTCTTATTAAGCGCGATGTCAGCACGTAATACTTATATAAGGCTAAAACCTTAGTACATGCGCCTTGAGTGCTTAATTTTAGCAAGAGAGACCTCTACAAATCATAACACAAGATGTTCTTAAGATAAGATTAGTAGCTTTTTAAAGGCATTTATAAAAACAGTAATCAACACTTTCAAAAAAGTTAATGATTAAAGTTTATGGTTGCTATTAAATATGGCAGTTTGTACAAGTTTAAAAAAAAATAGAATTTTTTACTTTAAAATGTGCATGTGAATTTATTTACTATACGATGTGTATTATTATTTTACTGTAATTATTCAAAATTAAATTTAAAATGTTATCTAAGTAAATTGTACATTACGATAAACAATAAAATTTAAAAGATATGAAAATATAAAAGGTTTCTCATAATTTATCCACATTCAAAAAAACTGGAATATCAATTGCCAAATTAGTAGTATTATAAATTCAAAGCATACCATTCTTTAATTAAATGTAAAATTAAAAATTGACCTATTTTTAATATTACAATTTATAAAATTGCAAGTTGACTTTATTAAAAAAATTAAGGTGTTCTTCAGTTTCTTCTTTACATTTATGATGATGATGATAATAATAATATTAGAAAACTGGCTAAAAATTTTCAATGTGAAATAGATCTTAAATTCCAAAAAAAAAATTTCATAATAGACAAAAAAAAAAAATCATGAAATTAATACTTTACTGTCATTACATATTACTAATAATTAACAATATATAAAAAAGTGAAAAACACAGGATGTTCTTTATGTATTGTTTTTATTAATGATCATTCAAATAATCCTTATGTTGCAATACAACACTAAAATGTTTGTAAAAGTGTTGAAGCAGTCCTTGAAATCTTCTAACAACATTTATTTATAAAAATGTCACAAACTTTTAAATGTCTTGGATTGACTCATGACATGTTTCTTTCATGACTAACATTAGTTTTGGAAATAACCAAGGCACCAGGAACTAAAGCAGAAAAAAAGGATAGATGCTTAAGCATAACAATAGTTTTTTGTATAAAAAATCCTATATAATTTTGGCAGGCATGTTATTATGCAAACACTGATCAAGAATCTTATTCAAAGTTTTCAGACAACTTGGACAACATTTTGACTTACAGTTCAAGCCACCAAATATTATTTAGATTTTACCATATAATCTTCAGGAATGTAATAAGCAATGCCTTTAGAATTAAAAACAAAAGTGTGATATTTGGTTTTACTCTTTTGCATTAAAAATTTTTTGGTTTCCCTGCTTCTGGCATTCTCCAATCTGCACTTTGACAATTTGTTGATGGCTCATATTGCAAACAGCATGTTTCATCATTTATTATGATGTTTGACTAGTTGTGCTTCATTGAATGTATTTGTAGTGCTCTATTCTGACATAATTTTAATTGATTGTTAATAAGACACAACGAATATCTTCCTTTTTAAAAATTTTCCACTAAATGTGATGGATAATGTTTTTAGGAATGACTTGAATTCCTCAATAAACATGTGACACATAGTGGTCAGTTTGAACAATTTTGGCAATTTTGCACATTTTCTTCATTTGGGCAGTTATTTTAATGGGCTCAGCCATGAATCATCTTTAATGTTCTCTCTGCTATCACAAAATCTTGCAAACTTACCTGAAAATGTTCTTAGATTCATAGCTTTGGTGAATCATTTCAAATGTTTCAATACTTTTGCCTAATTTAAAACAAAATTTAGTATTAGTAGATTGTTCCATCTTAGATTTTCTACAAGGATAGATAAACATATATATTTTGTGCCATAATTTGGGATCCATATATGCTAACATCTTAAAATTTTTGTGGCAAATAGATAAATTACATTGCTATGTAACACATGTTGATTCAGAAATGGTACTGCAAGCAGTTTGAAGAGAATCAGTCCTCTTTTCACTGGAACACACTGTGTACATTAGAAAATCAATTTACTGACTTCAAAAATTTTATTTATAGTGAAGCAGTCAATCTTAGCCCAAGATTGAGCTTCATGGTTCCATCTACTAAACCTATATTCAAACCTTATATCCCATCCCGTCCCTTTAGATGTGTGTATATATTTCACGGATATATGTCTGAAAAGCGCACCTAAAAATTATAAATTTTAGCTTTTCAATATATTTTTTATTATTATTAATTTTTTTCTTCTTCACATTAAAATACATAGGTGCAGCTCAGATATATATATATAACTACAACCATTAAATGAAAATATATCTTCAGTAAATATGAATACTCCATCAATTATATTTGATCATAATAAAACATGTAATTATGATTTTAAATTTAATAATAGAGATATAAAAATTATTCAAATTGAAAGGTGTAGTGAAAAACGTAAAATTAAAGAGGCTATGATGATATCTAGGAATAGAGGTGGTTTGATGAATAAACAATCGGCTAATATAAAGACAACAGAATTGTGGGAAATTTGAATAGATTGAATGATGGGTAATGCAAGTTTTTATTTTTTGTACGTTTGTATTAACAGTTGATAAAGATTGTCAGTGAAACAATTCAAAGTACTTCTGGTAAAGAATAGATTATTTAATTTTGAATACTGTGTTAAATATATTTGTTTGAATTATTATTATTATATATATATATATATATGTATTACAGGAACAAACATACTAATAAAATATTGATTTTATAAATATTTTATTATACGTCAAATATAAAACTTTTTCTTTTTAATTTTTTTTTAAAAAAAAAATTAAACTGTATATTGTGTAAAATCCAAGATTGAAGATGCAACCATTAATTGTCCAAAATTAATTAAATGGGTGGAAATATAATATTCTTTTAGTCTTGGGAAGGAATTTTTAATTAAAATTTTACTGAAAATAAAATGGGGATAAAAACTAATGGATTTTACTTTTGTTATAAACATTATTGTCAAATCTATTTCCAATCTGGGAAGAGATTTAAACACATTTTTGGAACATTATCTATCATTTGCATCTTCAAGAACAAAGGATAAATAAAACTTAAGATTTTGTTAATCGAAGATTAGAGTTTGAGCTAAAAATAATAAGTTAAACGCATTCCACAAATACCTAAGCGATATAAAATGGGCTGATTTTAAACGCAAAAGGTTAGCTACTATTGAAAAAATTGTGTTGTTAACATAACCCACATTGGTTTGAAATTTAAAAATAATGATAGAGTAGAAAGCCCACTACCTTTTCCAACTCATGGAGGTCATCTTCCGCTGCCGTATCATCCTGCTACCTAGACCGGGGTACTTTGGAATGCTGATAAATGCCATACATGAGCCAGACTTTGAAAAATGGACTCTTAAAATGATCCAATATAAATTATTTGCAAGCTGCCACCTGAAAGTAAATCTAGCCTAACTAATCTCATCAAGATTTCTTTCATGACTAATTTAACGTTGTATCTTTCTAATATGTAAATTGCTCACAAATGATTTTTTTTATCTAATCCTATCTCATATGCTCTTTCTTTAACTTTGGTGCAGTCATTTATATGTATGTTTTAGTTATTATTAATATGCCAATCTCAAGCAACCTGATGAGCTGAATTTCTAAAAATCTTTTTTCCCTCTTTTTAAGTAAACCTCCATGAATTAAGGTTATTAATGCCCCCTGAAAATATAATGCATGATTAATTAATATGCTCACCAGATTGTTTTTACGAATCAACATTTTATGTTGGTTTTTATTATAAAAATAGTTATTTGTTCAACTCCAAATAGAATGAAGTAATTCTACATGGAGTAAATCCATTACTCAAGCTAATTAACACTTTGAAATTTTTTAAAATGTTATTTATTTAAATTCTGAAAGGGTGACCTATTAGTTATTTTCTCTATAATGGCTAATTTTACTTTATTTTTCAGTCTTAAAATATCAAATATTTCAATATTCTAGTTATTATCAAAATCCACAAAGGTGGGATTGAGTTATTTTAAATAGCAAAAAAAGGAAGGGGATAAAATCTTAATATATATTTTATTAAATCTTCTCTCTCTCTCTGTATATATATATATATTATAGCGGCATAACGTATCATTTGTCTAAATTATAGCATTAAAAAAGGGGTCATTAGTATTTTTTTTTGTTTAAGTAATGCCTCAATTTATGATTACATTTTGAATCTTACCTACATTGAAAATGACATTCTGAGATGTGTTTCATTAAATTAAAATAAAGCATATATATAAAAAAATTAGCACAATGAACATTTTAAATTTTATTTTTGTTTTCATTTTAATAATTATCTAATTAATAAAATTTGGAATTGGTTTTTGCAATGCTGTTTTTTTTAAATCAATAATTCACAAATGTATTTACTTTACATAAATGCATTTGAAATTAAATAAACATTAGTTAAATAAAAAAACATAATTTATAGTTGATTGATATAATTTTAATAATATAAATGATTATTAAGTCTTTTTTTGCCAATATTATATTATTTTTTTATGTTTGCAATAAAAGCACTATTGTTTTCAATATGTTACAAACAAATTACAAAATTACTCATTTAACTAGTTAATTGCTGAATCATAGTATCTTCACTCAAGTTTGACATTTTAGGCATTATGATGATATTACAATCACTACCTTTTCTATTGTTTTAAAATGTATCTATAACTTATATTATGATGTGTGAGTTTGCATCTGGTATTTTCTCTATCACTACAATTTTAATGTATTAATTTTTCACCCTCCCCCTGAAAATGTCAGCATTATATGTATTATTTTGTGTGATTGACAGTACTCTATTGTTATGAAAAAACTATGAAGGAAGTGGCTTAAAAATAAGAATTCCTAATTGGCTGGGTGTTTTAGCCTGCATCTAAATAATAGAATAGTGCAGCCTTGTAAAGAAAAAATGTGATTTCCAGTGATTGGTTTACAAATTAATGATTATGATGCAATCTTTTTGTAAAAGATTCATTGTTAAACCATAAACTAGGTCACTAATAGGGACTGACTTTGAAAACATTTTATTTTTAAAAAGGCAATTCTTAGAAAGTTTGTTACAGCAACTAGAAACAGCTTATACTGGATAAAAAAAATTGCTTTTATGAAAACAGTAAATAAAACATTCTTTAAAATTTTAATGACAATAAATAATTTATAAACTTCTAGAATTTTTTTTCTTTCTTTGATGATAAATATTCCTAAATATATCATTTTTTTACTAAAATAAAATTCTAATATCTAATATTTCACTCTTTTAACTTTTTAAATAGGTAAATTACATCCAATGGCTACATGCTTCATTGTTATAAGTATTATACATATTTATTTTCATATTTTTTAAAAGTCAAATGTTAATTTTTTTAATTACAATCCCTTGAAAATTTAAATATACAAAATATAATTTTTTTTTATATATAAGATATAGGAAAAAGGTTTAATTGTAAAAAATAAAACATTGCAGTATTGGAGGAATGTTTAACAAAATATTCTCTAGGTTCAACTCAAATTGTGATTGGCAGGGAGTTCCAACGAACTAGTTAAAACTGAGCAAGTAAATATTTTCAACCTACATTTAACAACCTTTGATTGTATAAAGTTGATTGTTAGCGGTATAATGTATGAAATTGTCTCACCCTCCTTTTATTGTAAATAATTTAGATTTACAATGACAGCACTTTTGTTTGAGAAAAATTAATATTTTTACAAAGTTTAATCCAAAATTGATTAAATGAATATAGTTTAACTAATATACATAAAATACCTGGAAAAGTTTTAAAATATGGTGGTCATATATTAGCTTCAAAAATATTGGAATGTTTTGGGAATATTTGGATCCACGAAGTTGGGCCATCTGACCTTAAGGATGTTTTAATTGTTTCAATTTTTAAAAACAAAGGGAATGCAAGATTGCAATAACTGTCATGGAATATCATTCTTATCCACTACAGCGAAAGTGCTTTCAAGAATTTTGTTGAATAGACTGTTCTGCTTATAGATAAATAGTTGTCAGAGACTCAATGTAGTTTTAGGGAATCAAAAAGCACTTTAGATATTATTTTTGTTGCCAGAGGAGTGCAAGAAAAGTGTCCTGAATGAAGGACTAACTTATATATTGCTTTTACTGATTTCATTAAAGCATTTGATTCAATTAATATGACATGTCTATGGCATTATTGGAAATTAGTTTGTTGTCGACCAAAAATACAAGAAAAATTGTAATTACTACAGATGAAAAATCTGAGACATTTGAAATGAAAATTAAAGTTAAACAAGGACGTATAAAAAAATTTGTCACAATTTTTATGATAGTAATTTTTAGAATTGTTTATAGGTGACACAATCAGATAGGAATCAACATGAGATACAGGTCTGTAGTGGAATTTTTAATTTGAATCAGTTAAAAGCAAAAGCTAAAAATTCATCTTCTTGGATTCTGGATTTATAGTATGCTGATGATTGTGTTATATTTGCCAGTTCAAAAGACGATTTACAATATATTTTTAATGTTTTGAAAGCAACTTATACTTGATTTATTAATTAATGTTAAAAAAACTCAGAAAAAAATCCTCGGCAACTTTCAGCCTGGATGATTACCAACTTGTTTGTTAGTCTTATAAGTAGAAAGGGGAATTGGAATCCAATACAGACTCCAATGTACTGCTTTTAACAAGTTAAAAGATAGACTATTTCATCAAAGGGAAATAATTATTCCAACTAAGTTTGCTATAAAGATATTATTTTCTCTAATTTATTGTATGAATGTGAAACTTGGACATCCTATTGTCACAATACAAATACTTTAGAAAAGTTTCATTTAAGGATGTCTCCATAAAAATTTAAAATTACAATGGCAAGACCATAAAACCAATCGATATGTCTTTCAAATTGCAGGATATAATGCTATTGAGTCCACTATTGCAAAATCATAGCTTCATTGGAATGGATATGTAAAACAAATGAATAATGGTAGTATTTCTAAAAGTTTTATAATAACATAGGTTTCATAAGAATGGTAGAACTAGTCTACATTATAAGGATTATCTCAAAGATATTCTAAAGAAGTGCAATGTCAATTGTTTCCATTGGGAAGTTATGGTGAATAAGAGAATACATTATAGAGCTATAATTAGATATGGCATTGAATTATTTCAGAAAGAAAAGTTTTTTCCGAGGAAATTAAGACAACATTGTAAAAGAACAAGTAACAGAAAATTGGGCCATCATGCTCTAAATGTGGATGTATTTGTGGTTCACAAATTGGTTTGCATAGTCCCATAAATATGAACATATTTGTAGTTCCCAGACTGGTTTGCATAGTCAGAGTAAAACTTATCTTTAGAGTAGTTTTCACTCTCTCTCCCCCCTTTTTGGAGTTCAAATGGCTATACATATTTTTGAGTGACTCTTAATTGTTTATTATTATTAATGCACCATGTTATTTTTGACTACATGCTGTATTGAATAAAACTTAATTTATTTTGCTTTTGCAGTATTAATGAAGATTTTTTTTTACACTGGATAACATAAATAAAAGTACAGAATGTCTTTCAAGAATACTGGATGAAAATTAGGATTTATTACAATGGAACATATTTTAACTCTATAGTAAAAACCCAGTTATTACTGCAACCATATGAAGTGATGATGATTTCTATAACAAATCTTTGTACAAAGTCCATTATATACTGGGAGAAAATATTGTAATGCCACAGGAAAATACTGGGTCATACCTGAGGTGATGGTCACCAGTTCATGAACATCAACTGCCATAAATTGGTTAGCCATTTGTAACTCTACAGAAAATTGGTATTGAAATCACGAGGGATCTGAGAAATTGCATTTTTATCCTCAAAAGAGATGAGCATAATAGATGACTCTGAGAGATCAGCACAGTTAACTCCTTAGAGCAACTAACTATAAGTTCACCAGCACTCCCACAAAGTAATAATCATTGATCATTATGAATATTATCAAAATAAATCAACAGTCAATCTTGTGACTAGATTTAAAATAGGTCTCCTGTAGATCAGGCTAATTATTGTGCCTTTGTCAGCTTGGGCAATTATTTAAACCATAAGAATACAAACAAAAAAAAATAATGCTAGGATATTAAAACATGCTGATCATCATCAATGCTCTAGTCACTTAATTCCATTAATGTACTGGCCAACTACAAACTTAATTTCTAATAGAGACCAAACTAAATAACATGTAGTGTATGGACTTTGAAGAATATCCTCTTTATGCCAACTAGGAATCATCATCATCTGGATGCCCAACACTAAATATAATGCCCCTATCCCATACTGCTGTTGTACACAAATCTAACCTACGAAACAAGAACTCTATAATTTATTACTGTGAGAAAGAGGGCAATAAATAAATAAATTAGCTTATTATAAATAACCTTAAGCAATTCATGGGCTTCCTCTACTTATAAATAACTAGTTTTATTGGGATCATTAAAACAACACTAAATCCTAGAATGAGCTGTCATGATATAAGGTCACACATGCTGCACTCCATGAAACAGGAATTAGATAGGATAATGTAATTAAAATTAGAAAGAATATTTTTAAAAAAATTATTTAATATCTAATTAATAACAATAAAAAATGACATGGTAGCAGATAATTTCAAACATCCATTTCATAATAAAAATAAATAATATAGTTTGATAAAATTATTAATCTACCAAATTATATTAATCTATCAATTAATTTTTATTCATAGATTAACTTTCAATTCATTAATTTTTTCTTTAAAAATAACTAAGAGTTTGTTAAACATTTTCAAAAAAATCAAACATCCATTTCATAATAAAAATAAATAATATAGTTTGATAAAATTATATTAATCTACCAAATTATATTAATCTATCAATTAATTTTTATTCATAGATTAACTTTCAATTCATTAATTTTTTCTTTAAAAATAACTAAGAGTTTGTTAAACATTTTCAAAAAAATCAAACATAGGAATCTTTGATTCTACCCAGAAGACAAATTGAGAGAAAAAAAACTTATTACATTTATGAAACAAAAAAAAAAATCTATGGTGCTTGTCTTATAGCTAAAGATGACGCTGGATGGTGCCGTTTTCATGCTAAAACTATAAAATATAAACATTCATGGGCCGTTGATTTTAATAATTTTTCAGTGCTTTTTTGTAATGCGAAAATAAAAACAAAACAAAATCGTCTTTTTTAAATATTATTTTTTATTAACGTATACAATTTAAATGATAATAATAAATGTAAAATAAAATCAACAAATTACAATTTGATTCGTGTTTTTTATATTGTATAATTTTTAAATTGTGTTACAGCTTTTTTTTTATCAATTTTCTATCGGATATTTTTTTACTTGTGTTACGACTTTTTTTGTTGTTGTTTAACTAAAAAATAATAATCGTAATAAAAGTAAAAGTTGTTACGGTTAGATTTAGGGTTAGGGTTAGTTTTAGGGTTAGTGTTCTGTTGTTTGTAATGCTAAAATAAAAAAATTCAAAATCGTAACCGTACTCGGAAAAAAGAAATAAACTCAAACTTTTTTAAACAACAACAAACACATACAAATGTCTTCTTTACTTATTAAACATGTTTATAATATTTGCTTTTTATGAAATTTACAAAAAAACCCGTATATTTGGACTTTTCTTACTGGATATTTTTTCGTACCGCTCTTTTTTACTTCAAAAATATACAGATGGTAGAATCTTCTTTGTCACGTTACCTAATTGCAACTCAATAAAAACATAGATATTTAACATTTTCCCAAATAAAAGTTCAATACAGTACGTTGTAAAAAGTCTTATAATTATTGCTTTAAAAAATCTGAACATTTCAATAGTTTAAAATAAAAAAAAATCCAATGAAAACAACATTTCAATACAATTGAAATACAAACTCTGTCATCAAGCCGTAATTATTTTATAAATTCTGCGAATTCGGAAAATGTATTTGCTGCTATGCGACATACATGCTGTACTGTGACGCAACATAGCGGCCTGCATTCTGTAGCACAACAAAAAAGTTGTATTATAGAAAACACAGGTTCGAATGTGTCGGCCACGGAAACAGCATTTTTATGTGTTTTGGTGCGAAAAATGCGCCATAGTGGCATCTTTAGCTAAAAGATGAGTACCAAATCTATTAATAAAAAAAACAATGTGTGCACATCATAAATACGAATAATACCTCTCGCCATGGCTTTAGTGTTTGTTGATGGAGTCCTTTTCAGTTGCAATTTCCAGTTTTCTACTCAATTGAGCTTCTCCATGAAGGCTTCTTATACATGGCATGGGTAAGGTTTCCTTTCCTGGGTCTGTAGCAATTCCAGATAGATGAAAATAGCAATTTTTGTTAATTTGGTTTTCCTCTTGAATTTCCAGATGAGACAGATGTAGGCAGAGACTTTTCATGCTCTTGGTTGAAGATATTTGTTGCAGACTGCTTAAAGAGGGCTTTATCTTTCTTACATTTCTTCCAGTGAAGATAGGTTACAAGGAGAAAGGTAATGCCTAGCTTTTAGATGAACTTAGCACATGGTTTTCATTGTACAAATCACTTTTAGTGCTAAATTCATAGTATGATAAAAGCTTGATAAAAACTATTTTATTCAATAGCTTGGTATCAGCTGGATTAAGCTTGGGCTGCTCTCTCTTCAACAGCTAAGTTAACAATAATTTCTTCTACATTTTTTTAGCCACAGAATTAAGATTTGACTGCTCTCTTCAACAGTTAAGGTAGCAATACCTTTTTTCCAGACACTTTGATATAATCACTAATTCACATGCCCACATATAACAATTTTTCTCACAAGCCAATTATAATCTGTCTCTTACATGATAATTTTTATGACAACCAATTACATATAATTTTATAACTACAATTATTGAGTCAATTATCTCCTTAATCATAGACTACAAACAAGTCAAGAACTTAAATTTACACATCCCTTTATAGTTACAAATCAAATCTTGTAAAAAAACAACAAGGTAATCAGTTAATTGCACTGATGTGATTTTTTTTCTTTTTTATTAAATAAAAAAAACAACTCTGATTAAAAATAAAATTTACAAATGTATTAAAATCTTATTTTGTTTTTTCCTCTTTTTTTAAAAAAAAAAAAATCTTAAATATATTTAATGTTTGAAAATTTTTATACTATCATGTGGACATTTTACAAACATTTGGTTAAATTATGACTCTAAAAAAATAGGTCTAAAAAAATTTAAATATTTCCCCCCATTAATAAAATATTTTTTTATTCTCAAACCTGAGGAATATACTGCCAACTATCTATTTTTTTTTGTAGTGCTATGTAACCAACTAGTTGTATTACTATATGGGAAATGAAATTGAGTTAACCACTTTCTTGATATTTTAGTCTGATTCAGCCAGTTTCATTTCACTACAACAAAAACTTAAGTTAGTCATTCTTTGCTGTGAATTAACATTTATACAGGCTTACAAACCGGAATATAATTTTTTAAATTAAAGCCATGTTAGGCTATTTGATCACTGGTATCTGTTTCATTTATATGATCTATTGTTAGTCATACTTCACTGTACATTAACATTTACACAGACTTACCAGCTGGGATATAATTTTTTAAATTAAGCCATGTTAGGCTATTTGGTGACTGGTAACTGTCTCATTTATTTGATCTATTTTACATCTCTGACACCATGATGGACAGAAAACCTCATTACAGAACACAAGTGTTTGCAATGCAACATGAGCACCATAAAGCTATCTCAGTTTAAGCACAAACACAACTTACTACCCAGAGGGCACATTGAGAGAAAAAATTACCAAAGGAATGTTTGGCCTATGAAATGCCTTGCGCATTTACCTTTTGAGTCTTATAGATTCTACACCCATAACACCATTCTGCACCTGATAGACAGTACAGTATTCTACTGTTAGAGCCAGTCCTCTGAGAGGCTTTTTCAAAAAGTTTAAACCTTAGATAGGTACAGTGCTGAGATAAAACATTGGAGCATCATGAACACACTGCACCCCAGTCAATAAGAATATCAACATCCACCATCAGCACTGAAGGCAATGCTATAATACTTTCTAATATTTACCCCAATTTCTTCAAAGTATTTTCTTGTTTCAGTTTCATTGTGTTGTTTTTTTTTTTTGGTAAGATGTATAACTACATTCAGCTTTGGGAGACTGACAATCACGATCAGTTCTCTAATAATAACTATGTTATAAGGTGATATACTCCTGGCTTGTCCAATTATTTGTGTTCTGTCAAGGAATGAAGAGCAATATTCATGATGAGTATTTCTTTCATTAATGTTTGATCCACTTACAGATCTCCTGGATGGTTCAATTATTTGTGTTCTGTCATGGAATGAAGAACAATATTCCTGATGAGTATTTCCTTCATTAATGTTTGATCCACTTACAGATCTCCTAACTACATGGATTCTGATAGGACTATTTAAATCACCAGTTGGATTTCTCTTCCTCTTTCATGGTGGCAATTCATTTCTTCTGATATGTAACCATGGTGGTGTCTTGATTTTTTGCTACCCATATTAGATGGCATTCATATGTGGATTATTATCTCCTCTGAATGTTAATTTCATTGGAGGTTTAAATCTACCTTCTTTGTAACAATATGTAGGTTTGATGCTGTCAAATGCATTTAACAGTTCATCCACCTGTTAAATGGTATGCCTGTCAGTGCCAAACAATATTCTTTCAATATGGCTTGGGAAGCTATGTCTTAATATTCTTATTATTTGTAATTCTGTGAGTACTCTTTTGCTACTTGCTTTTTAAAAAATGGAGTGTAGGGCTCAGGAGGACAATTCTCTTGGGATACATTATGTTTCACATTCCTGGTATTGCTTGCATGAATTCAAAAAATTATGAGGATGACTAAATAGTGAATACCACAACACCTGGGATGCATCTTGAAGATGGCTACATGCTATTGCTAGCTTTGCCTCTTCAATCATGGCATTAATGATAAAATATCTTCCCAAACTGTTTGCAAATTCAATGGGTTCTTCACCAGTATTTCTTGAAAAGTCCTTATTTGGAGGAACTGGTTAACAATTCCAGACATTTGGTTTATATATTGACTGTCTATATTTACTTCCTCTCTATTTCTTCTTTTTTTAATATATACATGACTGTTTTTTTTTTCAGTTTGACCATCTTGTGTATGGTCAGCCTCCAATATTTTTTACTCTTTCACTGATTCAATTATCATCTCTGACCTGCAGGAATTTAATCTGATTAGCCAGGTAGCTATATGTTCTTATACTAATTCCAGGCTTTGTTGACTTTCATTATTCACAGATTCTATTGTCTTCTGCACTTTTCTAATTTTATTATCCATTACTTCTTGTATCTCTTTTATTTCCATATCATGTTATTTTTTTGTTTTGTCTCACTTCATTCAGAATTTCTTTAATTTGTTTGATTCAGTTTGCTATTTCATTACCCATATTGTTTACTGTTTTTATCAACTTTCTTTAGCATGTATACTTTTATTTTTTCCAACATTTGTTCTGTTATTTTTCTATTTTCTACTTCTCTTTGTTGATGCTTTATATTATCCTCTTTGTTGATCTCTCTTTTTATTCTCTTCCCTTTGTATATTATCATCTTCTCTTTCTGGTATCTTTTTATTCTCTTCTCTTTGTTTATTATTGTCTTTTTTTAGTATGTCTCTTTTTTATTTGCTGCTTCTCTTTGTTGTTCTCTTTTATTTTCTTCTTCTCTTTATTTATTATCATCTCTTTGATTTCTTTTTTATACTCTTCTCTTCATTTATAATCTTCTTTGTTGGTCTCTCTTTTTATTGTTCTTCTCTTTGTTTATTATCATTATCTCTTTGTTGGTCTCTTTTCTAATAATTGGGATAACATGGAAGTCTCCTCTATTCTGAAATCTTTCCATTGGTTGTTGATAATCTCCTTTTGGATCATGTTCTTACATCTTTTTTTGCTTTTCCTTGTCAGTATATATGTTTCTATTTAGCCTTTTATTCTTAAAAAAAAAAAAAAAAACTATTGAATTACTTTTACACAAGAACTACACAAATCTGGCTTTTTTTAAAAAAAAAGTCATAAAATAAGCTTGACATTACCTCCTCTTCTATGCAACCATATTTCACCTTAACTAACATGACTACTATATTATTATTATCTCTAACCTAATTTTCCTTCAACCTTATTGTTTTAATACCTGGCTTTATTTCATTAATTTATTTCCCCTGCTTTATTCTCCAATTCTATTCTGTTCATATGTATGTCACTAATTTTCATTTTTAAAGTATTTTTATTATAAGTACATACGCATGTAAAAACACAAGTTCATATCAGGAAACATTTATCAAAACCTTTCTTAGAAATCTGATAACACTCCAACAGCAACATAATGCGTAGTGACTTGAAACATTGGGATAAATATATAATCCAGCCACTTGGCTATAAGTATACAATGCATCATGAACACCCAAAGGTCTATCTCAAATTAAACACTATAAGCTACCACAACTCCTATGAGTCTTAGGGGTTGGAAAATATAAAACTATGCCTTGCTCCCTTTCTTGAAGGCTTAGAGGCTGGAAATCAGGGCAAGACTATAAAAAATCTGAAAACCTGAAGGTTGGAGCAATGCCTGAGAAAGAACATTCTGTGGAATTGCATGAAAATCACTGAATCCCCAAGCCAAGAACAAAACATTCCATCTATTACCAAAACTGAAAGTACATTTAAACAAATTTCAACAGTCAAAAACTCAATCCAATTTTCAAAATCATGCTTTGATTATCTGTTCAATGTTACATATGAACTCCTTAAATAAACATTATTATTTCAAATTCTTAATTTATAATTGAATTATAACAACCACTCTCTATACTCTTATCACATTTTACAGCATTATGTTTAAATTAAATTTGCATCAAAATACAGAATTTTGTTTTCAGGTGTATTTCTGAGATTCAAGTTATGTTGTCACTGACCAACAGAACCTGATCATCATCATGCCCACATACGTGAACATCAACTGCCCTAAATTGTTTAGAAAATTGGGGTTAAAATCATGATGGATCTGAGGAATTGTATTTTCATCCTCAAGTTAAAATAAATAAATAATCACAATAGGAATGACTATAATAGATCACTCTGAGAGATAAGCACAATAAGCACTCCCAAAAAGTAATAACCATTCATCATCATGAACAGTCAATCTTGTGACTGGATTTAAAATGGGTCTCCTGTAGACAAGGCTAACTATTGAGCCTTTGTCAGCTTGGGCAATTATTTAAACATAAACTTAAGTGCTAATTCATAAGAATAAAAAAAATAATGCTGGGATATTAAAATATGCTGATCAGTATATTCATCCTCTCTGCCTTATGGTGTACAAGGTGTAAATTCATGTACAATAATAACCCAAGAAAGCACCCTAACACATTCAAAAATAAATTGGATAGTATACATGAAAGAGGTAAAAGAATAACAAATCATACAATATTAATTGGCACCTGGTCTCTATTGCAGTTGCCTTCAAGCTTATAAAAAAAAATTTAGAAACATCAAATGAAAAAGATATCACTTGCCATTATTGGAAAAACATTATATGACAGTGAACTTTTGAACTTTGATCAGGTTTTAAAACAACTAACTGTACATATGTGAACTTTTCTACCTCTGCCAGTTTTATAAACAATTGTCTGTGTTAATAATAATCAAGAATAATGTGTAAAAAAAATTATGTAACCATTTTTTAAGTTATTGAATAAAGTCCTTTGAAAGATGATGATGACTACATAAGCAAATTAAATTGACTTAAAATGTAAAAAAAAATTGTACATATATTAAGGCTGGGATTAAATTATCAAAACAGACATTAAAACAAAATTGGCTAAAATGTTATATAGCAGGAATTATCACGATGAAAATAATAGTTTGTCTCTCTGCAGAAATTCTTGGAAGAATTAGATATTAGATTGTTGCACTCACATGTCTACCAATTACCACAATTTTACTTAAAATTCATAAAAATATTACATATATAAATTCTGTCGTGAAATTACCAAAACAGGCAGTGAAGCAAAACTACACACATGGCCAGAAATTCCCAAAAATTATTTAAAATAAGCAAAAAAAAAATACTAAGGTATATATTTAAGTTTGTTAAGAAATTACAAAATGGACACTAAAGCAAAATTATCAGCCATCATCATCAGAAGATGTGGAAGAGGAGAAAAAAAAGAAAAAAGAAGATGATGACTACATAAGAAAATTAGATCAACTTAAAATGAAAAAAAAAAGTGCATATATATTAAAGCTGACATGAAATTATCAAGGCAAACCCTAAACCTAAATTGGCAAAAAAATAATACTATATAAGCAAATTAAATCCACTTAAAATTAAAATGTAATATGCATATTATATCTGGGATGAAATTATAAAATAGACACTAAAGCAAAATTGGCAAAAAATAATACTAAAATATTAGTATGTCTATTACATCTGGCATGAAATTACCAAAACGGACACTAAACCAAAACTGGTAAAAAAAATAATAATAATACTACATAATAGGCAAATGAAATTACTTAAAATGAAAACATACTTATCATGTATATATAACAGGAATTGTCATGATAAAACAATCATTTGTCTCTCTGCAGTTCTCTGGAGGACATTTATACTCTATTTTAAGGAGATCTTCCTTTTTTACATCTATATCAAACATTTTCAAAATAGAGCTTTAAAGAACATGTGTTTCTGCAATATAATGTCTGCACTGGATCTTGATCAAAAAATGTTAATAAGTAAATGTATTTTGTTAAAAACAAAAAAATGAAAAATCAGAAAAAAATAAAATGAATACACTTTTAAAATTAAAACATACAAAAAATTAAATTAATAAATTTTTATTTTAATGAAATCAATGTAAATGAACGTATCATCTTTAAACAGTCTCCACCACATAAATTCTGCCAAATAGAAATCTAGGTTCTTCAATGCTATTCCTTGGTGTTATTATTGAGTCCTCTTCCACATTTTATTTGATGGCTTCCATAAGAGTTGCTGCTGCTGTGTTGTTAATTGTAATGATGAAAAACTCATTGGTCTCCCTATACAAGCCACTAAACATCCATTGTTTGGGAAGTATTCATTTGGCTTGGTTTTTTGCTTTGTGAAAAGGCTCCATCAATTTCAATGATTTTATTAGGGCCTCCAATTTTACATTTTTCATGGTTAACATTGGAGTGGCACAAACTCCCCACATATAATTATTCTAGACTATTACAGTTTTCTTTGGTAAATCAAGCTTTGCTTTTCCCCATTTCTACAGATGTTAATTTGCAAACCCAGCAAAAAATAAATCGGATTGTCATCAGAAATGAAATTCTGGAATTGTACCAAATACATTTCCTTATGAAGACCTATTTTACTATTACATCTTCAAACATTACAATGCCATTGCTTGTCCAAAGTGTGTATATAAAGGGCCATAGTATGTCCATTAGAACACACTTTTTCAGGTGGCAGAATTTCTGACTTGAAAGTCCTGGGATACATTGATTTCAGTAGTGTATAGACCCCAAATTTTCATTATTTTGTGCTTTAACAAAAAAAAAGTAGTATGAATCAGAAAATGGAAAAGTAAATCAAAATGAAAATTATATGCATTCACTTATTTCAAATCAAAGAATAATATACTAGAAAATGCAAAAAAAAAAAAAAAAAGCAATTTCCAGCACTATGAAATAAAATCCACAAAAAAAGGACAAAACACTTCAACAGACTTGTCCTAACAAAATTTGGACAATAAATGATGAATCAAATAAGCAAAAATTGATTAAAAGTTTAAGAGTGTAAGTGCCACTGTAAAAACATTATTGGATGAGATTGCAGGATTTGATAGGATTGCAATGTTGAACCATTTATCACGGATGTGAAAAGCATAGCAGAATTAATATATAAGTACCATTTTTCAGTCCTCTATCCATTTTTGCACAAGCCCTGCTAATTTTTAGAAAACAAATTTTTATTAAAAATATTAATGTTAAGAACATATTACAAAATAACTATTTGATTATCTTTAATTCAAAATAAACCACTAAACATCACATGATTACTATCTCATAATAGCACATAATTGTTATTAAACAAGGCAAAACTCTCTCCATACAGTAGTGCCATCCTGTGCCAATCATAGTAATCAATGGAAGCCAGAAGACTTGTGCATAAAATCCCTATCTAATGCCTATTCATCCAATATCCCAGACTAGTTTCTGGTTTGTGGCCATCATCAGTGAGGAGGCTTGGTTCTGAGAGCACTGCACCTAGATCTTAGGATCGAATGCAACCCTCCAGAAACCACCTTTTATTCCACTTAACTACAAAACTATGAGAATGAAATTGAAAACACAATAATATTTTCAATCAAAGCTCAATAGCTTATATAGTCATATGGGTCTGAACTCAATTCAGTACAAATATTTTGGTGGCTTAGGCTCGTTAACAACCATAGCCACCACTATCCTATTAGGCCACAAGCCAGAAACTAGTCTGGGGATATTGGATGAGTAGGCATTAGATAGGGATTTTATGCACAAGACTTCTAGCATCCATTGATTACTCTGAATCGGCACAGGATGGCATTACTGTATGGAGAGAGTTTTGCCTTGTTTAATAACAATTATGTGCTAGTAGGAGATAGTGATCATGTGATGTTTAGTGGTTTAACACCAATCCTGCCTAACAGGATAGTGGTGGCTATAGTTGTTAAAGAGCCAAAGACATCAAAATGTATGTGTACTGAATTGAGTTCAGACCCATATGACTATATAAGCTATTGAGCTTAGATTGAAAATATTATTGTGTTTTCAATTTCATTCTCATAGTTTTGTAGTTAAGGTGGTTGCTGGAAGGTTGCATTAGATCCTAATATCTAGGTGCAGTTCTCTCAGATCCAAGGCTCCTCACTGATGATGGCCACAAGCCAGAAACTAGTCTGGGGATATTGGATGAGTAGGCATTAGATAGGATTTTATGCACAAGCCTTCTGGCATCCATTGACTACTCTGATTGGCATAGGATGGCACTACTGTATGGAGAAAGTTTTGTCTTGTTTAATTCAAAATATTCAATGCTTTAAATAGTGTAAACTGAAGATGGTCACTTGAAAAGATTAAAGAAGTTGAATCTTGAAAAATGGAGCTGAGACTAATATGCCATAATATCACCAAGTAGAGAATAAGACAGTATTAATATTACATTAAACAATATATTCTAATAAATATGCAATCAGTTTATAATAAATAAAAATTAACTAAATTTTTTTTTTGTAATTATTAAAAAATCTTGTTTTAATTTTGAATATTTCTATTTGAATATAACAAAAAAAAAAAAAATACATATATCATAAATTTTTTTTTAAAAAAAATATTAAAAATCTTACCAATAGTGTACGCTGCAGATTGGAATGTACTGTGCCAAACATTAATTTCCCACAAATTGTTGCAAGAGTAGGAAAGATGAGTGCACCACAAAGTACTCTTGTTGCTGAAACTGGATCTGCTAATGACTGAATTTCAGCAGGAATGCGAGTGCTGCTACATCCAATCCGACCTGAAGGAAACAAATAGTTGAGAAAAGGCAATTTTGCAGAATGTTTTCTCCAAAATCGAAGCACATATTTTTCCCAATGAACCATTTTACCAAGTATTAACATTATAGGAATTGTTGGTAATCCAATTAATAAGAAAAGAGGATCTGCTTGTTCCATTACATTTAAGCCTTCTTTATGTCCTAAAACCTAAACAAATATTAATATAATTACCAATTTGCAGAAATCATTAAAAAGTATTTTTAATCAGTCTGATTAATATAGAAAATAATTTTAAAATAAGTAAACAAACTTTTTATAAATAACCATAATATAAACTCTAAAGGCAATTGGGAGTAAAAACAAAACTATTTTTAATTTTAGAACTTATCAGTTTTAAAAATTACACTGTTAGTTCATTATTTTGTTTTAATGGTTTCTATTTTTTTTATTTTTCAATATTTTGTTGCATATACATTTTATAAAAAAAAAAAATCTCTACCAAAATATCCCCCACCCCCAAAGAATAATATAAAAACTAAAGAGTTTATTATATGCTGTAGAGTATCATGTACTAGCATAGTTCTTGATTAAGTTTTATACTTTTTTCTGCACAGATAATAAACTAAACTGCATTTAAAATTTTCTTTTACTAATTTTTATTCTGTGCTAAAATAAGTGGATGAAACAAAAGTAAATTCAGTTTTATAATTTTAATAAAATTCAAAATATTAATAAATAATGATTCAATAAAATATATAAAATAAATTATACTTATTTATTTCATAAGCCTATTGCATTTAAAATTTTCTTTTACTAATTTTAATAAAATTCAAAATATTAATAAATAATGATTCAATAAAATAAATTATACTTATTTATTTCATAAGCCTATCTACATTTGATGTTCAAAATAAATGAATCAAAACAAAAAAAAAAAAATAGTTATATAATTTAAATAATTTTTAAATAACCTGAGCTGAAAATTGAGGAAAATTAAAATTGAAAATTATTACACTGAAAGCTGAAATAGAAATAAGCAAAAGTGTGTGTGTGTATTAAAAAACTAAAGCATATTTTTAATAAAATGTAAAATTTTAAAAAAGAAAATAATTTAATAAAAATAAAAAATTCTTAGATTTGTTATAGATAAAAAAATGATGAATTGCAATTATATGTAGTCTGTAGCATAAAATACCAATTTCTTGTACAAGTAATTAACATTAATTATCTAACAATACAAAATTACACCTTTTATTTTCAGATCGACTTCCAAGTTTTCATTATTTTTTCTACATATTCATAAGTACTCTCTTTCTTAAGATTATCTTTCAACTTTTTTCTTTTTTTATTTATTTATGTTTTCCATTAACTCTGATATAATTTCTCAACCTCTTAGCACATATTCAATTCAATACTATTTTTATTTTCTTAATTAAAAAATATATATATATATTTCTTCCATTTACTCTTTTCAACATTTCTGACAAAATAATGTTACATCATTTTTCCAATTTCATACTCTAAATGCCTATTACCAAAGTTTACACTTTTCCTTCACTTTTTTGATTGGCCAGATGTTATTATATAAAACTCCAAATAAAAAATTTAACAAATCTCTTTCAATAAATCATGGAATAAATTCTTATTAAAATCCTGTTAAACATTTGCAATTCTTATTCTAATATTTTTTGAGGCTACTTTATCATCTCTTAAATAACATATATTTGAAAGCACATATCTCCCCTACTGAAGTTTACTGTTTGTTATAAAGCTTTAATTGGAATACAGCATTTGTTGTACTTTTTTATAATAATAAAGAAGTCAAATTATTTATTTTCATACCAAACTTTTTCTTCATTTTCTGCAAAAAAAATATTTATTATTTCACACCTCTTTATTTTGTAAAATAACATTTGCAATAAAATATGGAAGATATAAAACTTATTTTTTTAAAAAAAATATTCACTGCTAGTCATAATAAATCTAAATATAAATTTAGTCTATACAAAAAAAGATTGGGTACCACTCATATAACTGATAAAGCAAATAATAATATAAAAATGGTAGCAGAAAAGTACTAAAATAGTTTTTAAGTCACAACAAACAAAAATAAGTAGAAATATATTTCTTGATACAAAAACTATTAAAAAACACTTCAATGCTACATGAGAATTAATTCTTTGTATTAGTCTCTGATATAGATGGTAATTTATGACTATATTTTTTAAAAAGCTTTAAATTTCTTTTCCAATTATGAATGAAGTTGACTTTAAACACATTAAAAATTATTTTAAAATCAATTCTGAACTTAAATAATAAAAGTTATTAACTAAGAAGTTTTAAAAATGACATTAATATTTAAACAATTTAGTTTTCTAAATCTCAATTGTTTTGTTTAATAGTCACAGTTAATATATACTAACAAAATGAAATATAAAACATTTATAAAAAAATGTTAATATTTACATCAGAAATAATCAATAAAATAAATGCAGTTATGTTATTGCTAATATATATTATGATGATACACCAAAGTGATAAAATGAATAGAGAAATGTTTACATTTAATAAAAAATAATATATAAACATCATTGTTATTTTTCAATGAAATAAATGGCTAATGAAAACTAGCAAAACAAAGAGATAATTATATGTTATTCTATAGAATACATTATGGGATTTATTATTTCCTAATAAAATATAGTAGGCAACTTGCAATTAAGAGACAAAGAAATAATATAAATGAAAACATTATTAATTG
This sequence comes from Epiperipatus broadwayi, assembly GCA_028023455.1. Lineage (NCBI taxonomy): Eukaryota > Metazoa > Onychophora > Udeonychophora > Euonychophora > Peripatidae > Epiperipatus > Epiperipatus broadwayi. The sequence continues at coordinate 754,202 of JAQFVV010006289.1, forward strand.
GGAGAAATTATACTTTCAGTAATGATCAATAAAAATTCATCAATATATATAATTACATTCTTTAACTTTAAATCATCAGAAGCTATGGAAGAATAAAATCTAAAATTACTAGACCAAATCAAATGTTTTTCAAAAGTATCTGCTTTATTAATGGAAAGTTACCAATATCAATTGAAATCGAATGTAAAAAACTATGTGAAATTTAAATTAATGACAAATATTGCTCTACATTTGATCATCATTAATTTGTATAGACTATTTTGATGTATAATCGATTACTCACCCTTCCCAGTCAATACAAAAGCATTATTGTTATATAGGCGAATAATAGTGAACAGGCCATCAGAAATTTGTTGAAATTTTTTAGACATGTTTTTCAGAGTGACTTACAGGATTAACCCAAATCATAATTTATCACTTAACTAAAAAAATCTGGTCAGAAGTCTTCTGTTTATTTTGTCTTAGGTCTATTTTCATTAACCTATGTCTTGCTTTGGTCATGTCCTATAAAACTGTATGTATCATATGACCAATATAGAACACATGTCTGGAAAAGAAATCCACAGAATGAGTATTTTCAAACTATTATTATCTCTTCACACAGAATAATAATAAAACAATAAATGAAGAGATCTCATTCTGAAAGTAGTAATTTTTTTTTCTGTGAATATAAACTCACGTAAGTCAATAACTTCATCTCTATGATAGCCATAATTCTTAATTTCATAAGGTATATGATAAAAATATTTAAGTGTTTTATTTTTCAATAACTTCTTGAATATGTGTTACAATTTTTTTCCATAATCATTCTCTTTAATATTTGGAATGCAAATATTCAATGATTTGCTCTTTGCTAGATATACTCTTCTTCCATATCATATACATATTTAAATATCCAAAATAAACCCAGCAAATATTATATGTGTAATATATAATTAAGGTTTTAGAAGTATCTTAACTATAAACATTTTTACATGAAAAAAGGCAGTCTCAAAACTATTATTTCATATCTTTATTATGTTTTTTTTTTAAAATTATGTTTCAATAAAATTATATTTTTATTTTCTATTCATACATACACTCATTAATCAGATTCTGGGACCTGGGTGAGCTAAAGCTAACTAAATTTATAGCAGAATTAAACTTCCCCTCTTTCCTGGTGTATTTTAGGCATAGAACAATTAATACTAGATGACTGCAAATCACCCCACACTGCAATTTTCTTTATGAACAATATCACAATTACTTTCAGTATGGGGGAAAATGTTAGTTTTATTCGAACTGACAGTATTTTTTGTTCTCTTTGTTTTTTTATTCCATAAATTTTTTCTATTCCTGTACCCCAATGAATTCACATATGGTTAATGTTCTTGCCTATAAGACTCTTTTGGTTTGGGTTTAAATCTCCACTCCTTTAAGTCTACTACTATTGAATGCATTCAATAATTCAGTCATCTCTTCAACATTTTTTCTTTCTGTACCAATCAGCATCTGTTCTATATTATTAGGAAAACCTTGTGTCACTATCCTAATAATTTGATTGTCTGATAGTGGAATGGCTGTTAAAGCTCTGAGTTTAACACCATTTGCCTGCAAAAAAAAAATGGAGTGAAAGGTTCTCCCGGCCACCATCATTTCTTAAGATAATTGGTACTTAATATTTTATTGGTAATCCTCTCTCCAGTAACTTGATAACAATGCTTTCTTATAATAAGTGAAACTTTGAAGTTTTTCAAATAGGGAATTCCACCAAGCTTAAGAGGCCCCTTGTAAATAACTACATGCAATCACAATTTTAATCTTTTCACTTAACTAACTCCTGCAGAAATGTCTTCAAATACCGAGATACTCTATAGGAGCTTCACCTGCATGCTTCCAAAAATTCTAATTTTTAAAAATTGTCAACAACCACAGGTATATTAACAAATGTATGGGTCTCTAAATTAACCCTTTTCTGTCCAGTATCATTTATATGACTAAGTTTTTATTTATTTTATTATATCTCTCACTAAGGATTCTATCATCTCTATTGGTTTTCCATGTTCACTATTACCTTATATCTCCATCTTTTCAAACCCATCAATAATAGTAGTTATTTCCAAATGAACCTGTTCCAATGCTCTATGATTCTCTAGTTTTATCTCTTCTATTACTACATATAGCAATTCTATTTTGCTTTCCTGCTCAATTTTATCTGTATTTCTTGATGTGATTCATTGACTTTATTCTTAATCTGGATTAAATCTCCCTTTAACTCTTTTATAATTTCTTCCCTCATCTGGTCATATCCTCTTTTAATTTGAGACTGCAGTTTTTCAAACATTTCATTTTGTTTGTTAAATTTTATGACTGTCTTTTTATTTTGACTTGCTATTTTTTCTAATTTTATGGCTGTTTCTTTATTTTGACTTTCTATTTTTTCTAATATTTCCTTTTTTTTTTTTTTTTGATTCTCAAAGTTTATGGCTGTCTCTTTGGCCATCTCTTTCATTTAATTTTAAAGTTTTTCAAATTTTATAGCTGTTTTTTTTCATTTGATTCTCAAGTTTTATGAACATTTCCTTTATCAATATCATAAACTCATCACTATTTGAGATTCATACTTGATCTTTACTTTGATCCTCACTGGAAATGTTTTCTAACTTTTTCTGGAGTCTGCATTCTTGCTCCCAATCATGTAGCATCTAATTAATCAAAATAATTAAAAACAATATTTACTTTTTTTTAATAACATTATTTTTAAAATTATTATTCACCCTTTCACTCCGCAGCTCTATTTATTATCTGCCTGATTATTATCTGCCATTTCACTAGTTTGCCCTATTTATACATACATTTAATTTGGATTGTTTGCTTACATTTTCTCTTAACATTAAAATGAAACAATATTATAAATTCAGTTGTTATTATTTTAACTGTTAGCTTCTTCTCTGTTCCCACAATTCTCACAAAATTATGATTCTCTATTTATTCTTTATAATTATTATTTTTTTTATTATTAAAGAGCCAGGATTATTCTTGAGCATTCATGTTGGATATCAATTGTAACAATCCTATCATTTGGATAAATGAGATCATCAAAGTTAACATAAATTATAATAATCCTACGGATCTAAAAAGTTAATGCTTAATAATAAAAATAACTTTCGGGATTTCACATTTAAATTCAAATAACAGAGATGAACAAGATAGGAGGAAAAATAATACAATTTAATCATATATTATATTAATGGTCAGACCTAGCTATTTTCATAAAAGTATTATAGACTACGACCATTAAATCACTCCTAATAAACTAAGGGGGAATTAGATCTTCTATGGATTATGAATTTATATTATGTTTAAAGTCAGAGTGCTCCCAATAATGGGAAATCCATGGGAAGCTATTTTATACCATCACTATTATTAAACCATATTATGACTAAAATTGGTACAATATAAACTCTTATCTCACTAGCTATTACAAAATTAATATATATTTAAATGGTCAGAACTTATGAGAAGAGAGACAGGTGACCAGATTAACAACTAACAAAAAATATTTATTATGCAATAGAACATATATAAAATATTAAGACACTACTACATTATGTTATAAAATTTAAAAAAAAAGGCTTCGAGTAATGGCTGGTAGTGCAAGTATCTTTCCTGCTTGATTTACGGGAACGATTGTTTAAAATAAAAAATTTAAATGGGGCGAAAGAATAAAAAGAACGAGAATACCAAAGTAAGTATTTGTGAAGTTAAAGATAAATTTAAAGTCTTAGATACTAATAATCTGGAGGAAAATAAAAATCATAATGAGAAAATGGCGTTTAAGTCTCTGAGAAAAGAAAGTAAATTAAGGAAATATAATAGTGATACTACTTTAAATAAATGTAGAGAAGAAAATGATAATAATAGTGATAGTATAAATTTAAAACAACATACAAATAAATCAATAAATCAAGAAAACAATATAGCACTTACGGAAAAAGCAATTATTAGCAAAAAAACTGAAAAAAGCCTAAGTAGTAACGTTGGCCTAGAAAATCCAGAGTGCGTAATACTAAATAATAATAAAAAAAGGAAAATGGATAGCGATAATAATTTTGACTCAAGTGAAGTTTTGAGCTTACAATCTGATGCAATAAAACAAGCTGGATTGAGATCAAAATTAATTAAAAAGGGAGATGTAGTAGATAATCAAATAAACTCTGTGAATAAAACTCAATTTATTGATGTTAATGATAACTATGCTGATAATATAAGTAGCAAGAAACTTACAACAAAATCTTTAGTGAAATTAAATGAATACTGGAAAAAGATATTTGTAAAGTGTATGTCACCAAGTACATCAATTTTTAGCTTAATTATTCAAACTAATATAATAACAGGGGAACATATACTTGATAAACCAGATATCGATGAATACTTAAAGGCTCTATATTCTCATGAACTCATTAACACGGTCAAATATACTTCTTTTTTCCCGCTAGAGGGTTCGTTTCATTGAATATTTCAATAAAGAACAAAAAGATAAAGCTAAAAACATAATTAAGCAAATTCAAAATAAAAAAATTTACTACATTACAAAAGATCCCAATCCATTGGTCTATGGAAGAATACTGCATACACCTCCAAGTTTCAATGTTGAATTTTTTAAAATCCAACTATTGGATTATGCTGAGATAATAAATTTGGAAAGAGAAATGATGCCAGGCACAGCTTTCCAAATTCCCTCAAACTCATGGACAGTAGTACTTAAATTAAAGAAAGGGGTAACGAAAGAACAGATACCACATAAAATAACAAAAGATCAAATGCCCATTTCCATAATAATAAAGGGTAGATCACCATTGTGTTTTAAATGTAATCGAGTGGGCATATTGCAGCAGGCTGTGACACTGCTAACTGCATGAAGTGTAACAAATTTGACCGATTAAATCACCTATGTAATGTATCATCATCAATTAAGACATGGGCTAATATAGTTAGTAACACAGGAGACGAGCATTTATTGTATGAAGAAGAAATTGATAAATTAAAAAATATGGACATATTAGATGAAGTTGAATTGTTACCAGGCCAAAATGATCTATTGCAGGTTGGAGATGTCACAGGTATTGATAGTCTTATAGATTCATTTGATGAGAATAACACAGACTCGCAAATGGAAAATGAAAACGAAGACAGGGTTATGATAACACAATCGGTAGAACCTATCAACCAACAAATAAATGATAATGAAGATAGTATCAAAACAGAAGAACTTAGCAACAAGCAAATAAATGGTAATGAGGATAGTATCAAAACACTCAAAAGAAATACACATCAAAAGATTAATAAAGTTACAAAAGATAATAATGGTGATAATCAAATAATGTTGAATATTAATTTGGCAGAATTAAACAATGACTCCTATGATAAGAAAGATGATGAATTAAAAACTAAGGGAAAAGATGAGAGATCGGGTGTAATATGCTAATAAAATGATTATTAAATTATCAAGATATGAAGAATTCACTAAATATAATATCTATGAATGTTAGAGGAATGAATGCAGGTGATAAAGTGATTAAAATTATAGACTACATTGCTTCCCAAAAATATGACCTTATAATCTTATCAGAAACAAAGATTAGTAGCAACACACCAATTTGGATTACTGAAAGACTTGCAAAGGCAAATGTGTTTCTGTACAGAATGAATACAAAATCAGCACAGGGAGTTGCATTACTAATAAATATGAGATCAAATATAAGAAACATACAAATAATAATGTTACAAATAAATTTTATAGTGATTTCCTTTACCTTTTGTGATAGGCTTCATTATCTAATTGCAGTATACTCGATTAGTAAAGGTAAAGATATTCCTAAGTTAATTCATGGTATACAACATAAGTTAATGCAGAAGCCGGCATTGTTGTGGTTGGAGGTGACTTCAATTGCTCCTACCGGATATTCCTAAAAGTCTGGAAAACAAACTAGAAGCTCTTGCAGTATATCCATTGGAAATGAAATATGGTAAGGATGCCTACACATTTTTTAACAGCAGGTATATGTCACTAATAGATTTGTTCTTTGTGTCAAATGGTAAAGTGAAAGACTCATTCATTGAAACTTCTCTAGTAGGCTTTTATGATCACCTAAGAATACTATTGGAGATAAAAAATTATGATGCAATAAAAAAATAAGGCCTATGTCTTTTCTATTAAAAAGAACATTATGAGTCAGATAAACTTTACAGTTGATCAAATGTCTAACATTTTGATAGTATCAAACTACTATACAAGCCAATCAAAGCTACCTCCATGTATTGCATGGAATAAAATGAAAAAAATTATCTCAAGCCTATGCCGTAATAACACAAATAATATGTTAACACAAAACCAAATGAGAAATAGAATTATTGAAATCAATAAAATACTAATTACTATATCTGGCCTCAGAGAAAATAATGTTTTGGTAAAGAAGCTACAACTGGAATATAATGATATATATAAAAGAATGCAGGAAGAAACATATACACGAAGAATAAGAAAATTAATCCCAGATCTTAACAAAATAGTGAAGCCAACAATTAACTATGCGAAAATATACATCCCTCACACCAATGGTATCCCATTGATGATGACAGCCGAAGACTCTGTGATATCGGGTGATGAGGTAGATCAATATATGGTTGTGAGATTAAAAGAAATCATGGGCGAACGAAGGATTGAACAATTCTCCATTCAATTAGGGCAAACTATGAATGGTTACATCTCACATCAGGAGGTCTTGCTTGAAATAAAGAGATTAAAGTTGCAAACAGTATTAGCGAATGACGAAATCCCAGCATAAGTGTATAAGCAAATTGGTTATCTTCTGATTGGCCCTTTATTAAAATTTTATAATCAAATGTGCTCAGAGATTTTTGATTGGCCATATATTAACAACAGAATAATCTTCAGCATTAAAAAAGAAAAGAATATGAAAATGCCCCACTTTGAAGAACTAAGAAATATAACAATTGAGGATATTGATGCTAAAATCATTGCTAGAATATTACAAATGCAGCTATTAAAATCCAAGAAGCTATTAAGCATGCCAGGACGCATAATCTAACACAGTATTTTGCATTGAAAATTGATTTTAAATCTGCCTTTGACCTCGTGAACTGGTCTTATCTATTTAATACCCTAAAGGAGCTTATAGCGGATGATCCATTCTTATTGAATGCAATAAAAAATTACATTATGAATAATAGAATTTCTTATAAAAATTTCATGAGAAGATCAGAGTTTTTTGCCCCAGATAGAGGAATTCCGCAAGGATCACCTTTGGCAGCACTGTTGTTTGCAATTTATGTAGATCCCATGATAAAACAAATAGAGACACTAATAAATGGAATTTACCTGCCCCAATTGGGAGTTTCAGTAAAGGTCACGGCATTTATAGATGATATTGTAATAATTTTTGAAAACTGTTATAATATTGATGTTGTAATGAATATAATCAGAAAATTTCAGCAGGCAACTGGAGCATTAATTCAAGTAAATAAATCAGCAGCTTGGCAATTGGCAACAGGCAAAAGAATTCCCAATGAGTTTGTAGCCCTACCTAAGTCCTTTCATTATATTTACCAAAAACTAAGATGAATGGACTATTAAACAAATTAGTCACAAGAAAAATTGAGGAAAGAATTAATGGCTTTATGCCTTTTAAACTCTATGAAATAACTAAAACCAAAATATTTAATGCAATTGCAATGGGAGTGCTAGGATATTATGGCCCATGGTTAAAATTATATAATAAATCAAACCTAAAGATTATACAGATGGCAAAAAAATTCATATGGGGAAAGAAAACTTATCTCCTCTCTACCTCGCTTTTACAGCTTCCAATAAATAAGGGTGGTCTCAATTTAATTGACCCAAAAGCTTATGTTCAATTTGTTACTGCTAAAGCTTATATGAATGTAGCCAAGGATCAGTCATTTAATCTCCCAAATGGTGACATATTTATTATTAATGGATTGGGAGCTAAAAAAAGATCGTATCTTACTGACATGTTGATGGCATATAAAGACTTGCAAGATGAACTTAATGTAACCACCCTAGATGGTATTAGATATAAAGATTTAAAAAAAGCAAATTATCAAAATGAAAATAATTGGTTGAGTTGTTCAATGAAAAATGTATTAAAAAAATTTCACTCAATATATATACCTCAGACATCAATGAGATTTATTTTTAAGTTAATCAATGGGATTCTACCTACAACTACCTATATTAATAAAAGACTGGGATTGAGTTTGAATGAAACCTGCATTATGTGTAAGAGGCACAATGAAACTTTTATGCACTTATTTGAAGAATGCTACGCCTTTAGAGAAATTAGAATGAAGGTCTTTCACAGGCCTATAATAAATCTCAAATATCTTATGAAAAAATATGTTATAAACTTTAACCCGCACAATGCGAATGTAATGATCCATACATTGAAATCATTGTGGGCAATAAGATGTTCACTTTTATTTGATAATAAGAAATTCAATTGGTTAAAAAAAATGGATAGAGATTGGGAGAACTACTTCAACTTATGCCTAAAATATTGGCCCCAAAACACCTTCCAACATGTATGGGGAGGAATTGCTCTCTCCAGATGTGAAATCTGGGAGTAAAACATAAAATAAAGAAGGGTAATGTTGTTCAAGAAAAAGGGTCTAAATCGTAAACAATGAACAGGTAACAGGAGAATTAAGTGAACGTGTTGCAATGTGTATAATGGACAAGTGAAGGATAATACTGTTCCTTTTTTTTTTGTCTGTACTAAAAATTGATCTTGTAATTATGTAAATATGTTGTGATTTAATAAAGTGTATTACTTAAAATAAAAAAAAAATAAAATAAAATTTAAAAAATGTTTAAATATTACCATCCTCCAGATAATCACACATTCACATTAAAAGTATCAAAGTCTCTTTTTTGTTATGCTTAGCATTTTCCTTCATTTTTTTGTTTTTACATTATGGAGTCTATTCTGATATTTCAGATGCTATAAATCCATCCTTGAAAATTTAGAAATATTAAATTTTCAACTTCTTTAGCTGCTTCAAATTTTAAATTATTTAGATTATATTTCTTTATCTCTCTAAAGACACTTTCATTTTCATTTAACAATTATTTGTAAGCATAATTTTTTTTTAACTACATCAGTCAGTGTCAGCCTCACTCACAAATTTTTGAATTGACTTTAGCAACTAATATTTTTAATATAAGACCATATTTGATTTTTTTATGCAATTAAATCTTTTTTATGTAAATTACAAAATTAATTTATATATAACATTAAAAATATTTAGGCCTTCTAACAATTAAAAAAAAATATTTAAAATTAATATTTTAAAATTGTGAAAATAAGTATCTAACTAAAAATCTTACAGATAACAAAATAACATATTGTTATTGGTTCCACAATACCTATTCAAAAAGTTAGAAGAATGAAATATTAGATATTAGAATTTTATGTTATTAAAAATGATATATTTAGAATTAGTTATCATTAAAAAACAAAAAAAAAAAATTGTAAAAGTTAATAAATTACTAATTGTTATTAAAATATTTTACTTACAGTTTTTACAAAAACAATTTTCTTTTTAGCCTCTAATGGCCATTTATGTGGCAATTTCCAGTTCTCGTAGTGAATTTTCTATACTGTTTGGAAAGCTGTTTTTTTAAAAATAAAATGTTTCCAAAGATACATCCCTTCTAGTGACAGTTTTTGATTTAATAATAATTCTTTTACAAAAATAGTGCATCATAATCATTAACAATTACTGAAAATCACATTTTTGTGGCATTTAGCTGCAAGGGAAAAGAATCTAAAGCATCATCCAATTACAAATTGCCACCTCTTTCATAGATTTGGCAGAACAATAGAATATGCTGTTAATCACAAATAAAGGTATGAAAAGGTTCATATACTGTTGACATCTCTTAGAATTTTTTTAAAAATTAATACATTAAAAATGGAAGTTTCATAGAAAGAAATGCTGCAGCCTGTCTCACATTGTAATTTAATATACAGAATGCTTTAAAACAACATAGAAAGTAGTGATCACAAAATCATCATGCCACCTAAAATGTCAAATATCAGGGCGCTATTCACAGCTCACTTTTGTGAAGAAGTTAACATAGATTAAGCACAACTCAAAAATGGCAGTTCAGGTTTGATCACAAATCAGGTCAAAAGTAAATAATTAATCCAGGCTACATTGTATCTAGGATAAATGGTACACACACAGTGGTCTTAGCTGCCATGAGTCATGATGATCATTTTATAATATTTATTTTAGTTCATAACTTGGCTGCTAAATAAAAATAAAGTTTTTACAAGCAGCTAATGATGACTGCTAAACAAGACAGACTGAATATGCTGGGAAGAGCAAGAGATTTTAATAAAAAATTTTAATTACATTTTTATTTAAACTGTTCATTGTTTAAAATAAATAAATTATATTTATCACCTTTAATTTTATTACTTACAATAACAAAAAAAAATATTTTGTTACAATACAAAATTCTGTTTATAAACTTGACTTTTTTTTTTTTAAGTGTCATAACATCGGCCGGGTCGCGAACCCGCAACCCAGGCAACTGCCTGCAAGTGCAAGGCAGTCATGCTGACCTCTCGACCACCAATGCAAGACATAAACTTGACATTTTAACAAAATAAACTTTTTTTTTTTTTTAAAATCAGATTTCAATTATTCAAACTTAAAACAATTCACCTTTGAACTTTAAATGTTAAATTTAGAGATAATACAAGTAAATTTAAATTTGTAAACTAAAATAAAACTTTTTCTTTTTTTAAATACTTGTCTATTGTTTTTTTTCTTCCATTTATTTAAACTGTTACCCCAAAAGTAATTTATTTAAACTGTTACCCCAAAAGTAATCAGCATTTAGCAACTCTGGAGACCAATTATGTATCTTGCTTTGCAATTAATACAATATATTCTCATACCAACTTTTCATTTCTTTCTGTGTAGATATTAAAATATCTAAAGCATATAGATAATTGAATTTCATACATATGTTTCAAGTTAAGTAGAATAAAAAGAGAAGATTTTCAAGTCACTTAACATAAAATTACAATATTTTATATTATTTACTTATAGTTCTTTTCATTTAATGATTAATATTATTTCATGCATTAAATTCACTATCTAAGTAAATAGAGGGATTTGAAATTAGGATTTTTTAGTCTATATTTGTCCTCCATTCCATCTCAAACAATTGACACATGTGAATCAAATACATGTGAAAAAGATGGATGATGGATACCCAATATACATATTTTGTGCAGAACCAGCCCTCATCAGTTGGCCAGATCATAATCTCTCATACACATATATAATCAGTGCTCAGCTTAAATTATGATAGAAATTCCTTAAACTTTAGTGGCTTAAATCCTAAGTTCAAATTCCTTTATTTACTTATATAAGAAACATTCAGAACTCTGAATGATTAGGCTAATTATATATTGCCTTGGAAATAGGTTACATCTATAAGTTCAGTCCATTCTTCTCCTATTAATATAGGAATATATAATGGTTCAATAATATGAGGGGTTAGATTGAGGTAATGTCTAATCTGACTACAATATCAAATCCAGAAAGAGTTTTGAGCATTCCATCTTTGGGTTTTTAATGAAATGGACAGTTAAATAGTTGGAAGGGTGAGAAGATTGAAGTTTGTTCATTAAAGTTTACGGAATTGCTATCTTAATATAATCCAAGCATTTATTATATATATATATGGCAGATGAGTGCTGTTTCTGCATGAAATATATTGTAGAAGATCTATCTTTTAGTATGTATGTGGTCATGTGTGTTGGTTATTTGAAATGGAGTGGAGGATGAATATATATAGACTGAAAAATCCTAAGTTTAAATCCATCTATTTACTTATATAAGAAACATTCAGTAGCCTAAATGAATAAGATAATTACATAAATTCATTGTCAACTATTACATGTAAATTTTACTAATAATCATTCCAGTCTAAATGTTTAATTACATCAGTTTTTGTTTTTTCAAAACTGATATACATAAATGGAAAAAATGGCAAATAGTTAATGCAATTCATTATAAACATAATTCAAAAAATAATTACTAGATATTATAGTACTTATGTTATAAATTTCATGGTAATAAAAACTTAATTTTAAATTTTGCGTGTTTGGATAATAATCTGTAATTCAATACTAGTGCTATAAATGCATACACCCAAAGCTAATACTTCACAAAGAGCTATGAATATGAGAGCCATGACTCTCAAAAGCGCTCAGCCCAAGGTTTAATAAGTTATTAAATATTAGCTTTGTGTGTATTCATTTATAGCACTAGTATTGAATTACAGAATTTCAAGGTAATAATAATCTGAAATATATTGCAACCCAAACTACGAAGAGGTATAACCATAAAATACTCAAGAAGCCACTCCAACATTTATCTTTACTACCTTAAAAAACCTGACAGGATACAATCCATATTTTCTATTACATATATCTTGGTATCCAATGTAGATCCAATAGATTTATATACTTGATATATTGGATGCTTGAGGATGCAGTGTGGGAATACAACAAATCCATATAGGCTTTATAAAATGTCATAATGAAAAGTCTTCAAAATATATTTATCCTAGGAAATTAAAAGTTTGCCAAATTTATTAATAAATAATAAAATATGAAAAAAAACTTGGCTAATACTACGCTGAATAACAAAAAATAAATATAGTCATAGATAAAAGTATAAGCACAAAGTGGAAATACATCACTGTTTAAACCAGTCTTGGTATCTATATTTAATATAAAATGTTAATAAAATAATATCAAAAACCAAGTATGTTAATAAAGGACTGATGAAATTTGTGGAAAAAATGTGGCAATGAAGTAAAAATAAAATAATAGAATAGAGAAGAGAATAAAAAGCATAAAAAAAAAGGTATTAAAAAACCCAAAAAAGAAATATGGCAATGAAATAGAGAAGACAAAAACATAAAAAAACTGTTGCAATAGAGTAGAGAATAAGAAAATGATGGAGGAAATAGTATGATAGGATACAGAAAAATGTAAGCAAAAACAAGAAGAGCCTTGGAAACAAAAAAAAATTTGACAATCAAAACTATTAAATAAATAAATCTCAAAGTAGAAAATGTTGAAGATAAAGATAAAGAAAAATCTTTAGCCAATCAACATGGAGCTAAATATTAAAAAAAAAAATGCAGATATAATGAAAATAGTTCAAAATTGAAGTTTAGCAAATAATAGAGAAAGTAGTAGTCATAGTAGTAGTAACAATGATAATAATAATGACATTCATTTTTGTAATTTCTATAGATTGGACACATTGTTAGAAGAGATGATAATAGATGAACAGTTGAAATCTTAAACTGGATTCCAAGATATAAAAGATCTAGAAAGAGATCATAAGTGAGATGGATGGAAGAAATAAGAAGGTGTGCTGGAGTATGTGGAGAAGAGAGGCTAACGATTGGAGATGGACTGAACTTGGAGAGATGTTCATCCTATAGTGGATCGATAAGATGATGATATAAATAATCAAAAATAATTTCCTATCAATTTTTTAATTTTGAATATAATTTCTTGAAGTTGAACTCTTTTTAAATGAATAAAAATAAAAAGATTAATTATTAAACATACTCGCTGTTTAAAACGCTTTTCACCCATTCTTTTAAATTAAACAAAATAAGATCAATAATAAAATAAAAATATCATCTTAATATTTACTTTAAATTTAAAGGGTACCATTTAAATTTTATTTAAACAGTCCTACCAATTGTGAGATTTCTTCAGGCCCAAATGTAATCCAATATTTAAGTTCCCAATGACAATAATAACCAATGACAAAACCGATTGGTTATTCCACTTTGTAAATCCTTGCATTTTATTCTTGTTTTTCGTATTAATCCCGCCTAATGGAAATTATGTAAAGGGGAGCAACGGACCCTTCCCTTCTCTTTTCCTTTCTTAACGGTGCATTTTATCTACAATTTTTCAAAATGATAAGTTGTTTAAAATCTTACACAATCAAATGATTGTGTAAAATATATTGCTTAGTATAAAGGTTGGATATGATTATTTCCAGTTATGTCATTCGTTCCAGATTAGATTTAATGTATTTTTTTTCTTCCAGCATTCTCACTGTCAGAGTATATTTTCAAAAAATCCCCGCAACCTTTGTTTGCGTTCAACAAGCACACTTTATCATTTGGAATACACTTATAACAAACAAACAAAAAAAAATGTACACATTAATATTTTTTTCTTAAAATATAAATAATAATTAAAAAATATTTTATTGCTTTACTTCAGTACTTATTATAAATATTATTTATCATAGTATATTCAAAAATTAATTAAATGTTAATAATGTGTGCTTGTTTACATTCATTCTCACGCGCACATAATGCATACTCATACACTTTTATAACCAAATTATTTATTCACAAATAAGACAAATTTTACTTTTTTCCCTCTCCCATTTCCTTTTTTTATTTATTGCTTTTCTTCCTTTTAATTACCCGTCATATCTAAATATAACAATATATATATATACTATTTATACTGAACATAAATCTACATAATTTAAAAGTGTTTGAATTATAAAAATAAAATGCCACAAATTAATATCAAAAGCCTAACTAACCCCTAACATAAATACATGTACACAGTATAATCTTCAATGCTAATTCAAATAAATTTCAAGAAATATACATGTGAATTAGAATAAAATGATACTTTATTATTAATATTAATTTTTTTTATGTTCATAAAAGAAATGGATTTTACTGACCCATTAATTATCATCATTTATTAATTCACAATTTTTCAGATTAATATTTATTAATCATACATTGTTAAATTCACTAATATATCATCTTTATAATTTGTTTCATGATCTTCTTAGCACAATCCTTGAGTGATCAGCACTGGGAAAAAATCATACAAACTTGATTTGGACTTCTAAATCATTAGAAATTGTTAATACTTTCACATCTCTGTCATTTTGCCATGATGAAAAAAATGTTCACTTATATTGCAATAAATTAATAACTAACAAAAAATTGTCTAAATATGCACTTAGCTCAAAATGCAGACAGACTACAATTTGGAATTTTTTTATAACCATGACAAAATTATGAAGAGTTCTTAAATTGTTATCATTGCCTGACTATTATTTTGGAATAAATTAGACTGGGTGAAAACAAATAACTTTTTTAAATATACACATTCTAAAAAATAAACAAAAAGTCAATAAATTAATATATATATATATTTCATAGTAATCTAGTATAAATAATTGTAAATTGATAAATTTAAGAGATACAAGAAGCATATATTTACACTCTTATTTGCAATACCTTTCAGTTTATACCTATATGCAGGTTTTTCAAGTAAGTTCATGAATAATCATTTGTCATTTAAGTTTTTAATCATAAAAAAACTGAAATTAAAAGCAATTATTCACTACTAAACATATTAGTTAAAAATCATCACTATCAACAAGCTGTCTACACGTATGATATGCATTAAACTGTTATAGAAATAAAAAACTGAGATCAAAAGCAATTACTCACTATTAAATAAATATTAGCTAAAAATCATCACTATCAACAAATTACCTAAATACACGTTATACACTAAACTGGTATAGATAGATTAGAGGAGCTATTAATGAAGTTATTAATAAATAATTTGTATATTACAGTTAAAGAATATGATCTTTAAAAATGTAAATATAGTTAAGGATAGTATAAAATAATAAATAATAATTCTGCAACTAGAAGCAAAAATATTAAAATAAAATAATTTTTGTAAGTTTCTTTAAATAGATATATATATATATATATCAATTTGATCAAGTCAAAGTTAATTCTTGTTTTAAAAGATTATTTTTAAATATTTTAAAATGTCTTAAATAAATAGATAAAAAAGCAAATCATTTTTAAATGAAAAAAATATTATAATATGTCTGCAAATTCCTTAGGGCAAATAAAAATTTAAAAAGCATTTACAATTTAAATAATATGAAAATAAAATTACAAAACTAAGAATTAAAATACCATTGAGGATAGAAAAGAAACAGCATATCAATAAATTAAGATAAATTATATTTGAATAACAACAACAACAAAAAAATCATAGATTAAAATAGAACCAGTATTAAGCTAAAAAAAAAATTCTGCTCGAATAAAATTGGCTTTTGTTTCTATTTTTATTATAAAAGTCTTACTTATTGAGGTGAATCATGAACTAATGTTATGTAGTAATAAATACGATTTTATTACCTTGTATTATTCATTAATCTTATGGGAAATCTAGCATCAACAAAAAGAGGAGTACTTTATTCTAATTTGATTAAAATTATGATGGGGGGTGGGTGAATCAGTCATTTAATAGATTATAAAACAAGTAACTTATCATTTAGTAAAATAATAAATAATATCGGCAACATATGTATTATGTTTAAATTTTACTATAACATAATGATATAGTTAAACATCTAATCATATAACTTTAGTGCAAATTCTGTCTATCCTATTTATAAAACATTACTATATTTAAATTAATTGTAAACATAAAAAAAAAAAAAGAGAAGACAAAACTTAAGAGTGCAAATATTGCACATTAATTAAATATGCACACACATAAAAAATAACAATCCAGTGTTTTATTTGTAAACCCAACAGAGTTTAAGTTTGATGGAAAAATGTCAATACTTTATAAGTAAAGTTAGAAACTGTAAATAAACATAGTTACAAATAATAGCAAACACATAAATACCCATAAAAAAATTGAGTTTTATAAACACAGGATCACATCAGAAATAATTAAGTTTACAACAGAAAAAGTTTTATTAGCTCTATCTTTACAAAAATCATACTCCAATAAGATATAGCATTGAATTAAATAGAATGATGCCTAGACATGTATGTAGGTATATAATATAATGGTAAAATAGAGGTGGAATGATGACGATGAAACCTGGGCATGGGGCATACAAAGCAAACACAAACATTGATTTAACAAAGGGGACATTTTATTACATCCAAACTTCTTTTAATCTGATTATATTTATTACTCACAATATCTGAAATAAAATAGATAAAACTCTCCATACAGTAATGCCACTCAGTGCAAGCCAGAGTAATCAATGGATGCCAGAAGGCTTGTGTATAAAATCCCTATCCAGTGTCTATTCATCCAATATCCCCCAGACTAGTTTCTAGCTTGTGGCACTACTGTATAGAGAGTTTTGCCTGTTTTAATAACAGTTATGAACAACCACAAGAAATAGTAATCACGTAATATTTAGTGGTTTAATATCTGAATTCAAGTTTAGTCCAAATAATATTAACTAAAATTATATAAATACCCACAAGATGATTTAAGTAAATATTTCATGATAGCATATTGATCTGCTACATCTTGTTTAACGATGTATTCATTAAACATGTATACACAGTGTGTGTGTTTAATAAAAAAATTATCAGTTGAGTACTTGACCTAAACTAGATATTCCATAATAGCAAATCTACTACCCCCCCCTCATCTTCACAATAGAGCAACATCTCAAGGTTTTAATAATACAGAGGCAAACCAAGTGAAAAAAGATGGAATTATAGAAGCAGTTACATTTCTGTATATATATTTTTTCTAAATAATAGTTAAATTGTTATTAATTTTTAAAAGAAATGTAGTTTTAATGGGAACTATGTATACATTTTTTTGGCTAAAATTTAACACAATAATCTAGATATCATTTTATAATATTAAGTGGTTAACTTTAACACCAATATTCATTAATAAATATTATTCTTTCATTTTACTCAATTATGATTTAAAAAAGAAATAATTTAATTATATACAACTCCAAAGAATAACATAATATGCTTTTATGGTCAACAATTTCACATTTACTCCACTTTCTGAAAACTCATTAATGCAATATTAGCCCAAACTTCTCTATATGATTAAATTAAGATTTTAATTGATTAAATATCTCTTATAAGAAATTTACCATTAATTAAAATTATAATCAAAATGTCTTGAAAAATATCTGCACATTCACAACTTATAGCTCAGGAAGAATTTCATAAATTGAAACATTGAATTAGACAATTCTAAATGAAGGCAATTTACTAATTTATAAAACTAAAAATATAAAAATACAAATATATTAAAGAAAAACAACTAAGTTTTCTTGTTAAATTTTCATAACTGTATACATACAAAATTTATAATTTTTAACCCTCTAACTGGGCATGTTTTTGTACCAAAAATGGGATTTTTAAAAATATCTATTGTAATCCAAAAAAATAATCCAAGAGACTGCAGGCTGGCTAGCGATCTGAGGTTACATGCACAGGCACCATATGACATGGATTTTAAAAACAAATTCCAGAATATGAGTTCTCTTTTAGACAATATCATAGCTAAATATGTTTTTTTAAAATACAAGGTTCCATTTTATAATTCAAAATATTTTATCTAAATTTTTAAGGTATCTTGATTTCAAATATAGGTTCTTTTGCAAGCTTAAAATATCTGATATCAGCTTTTAAAAAACATATTTATCTCAAATATGGATTCTTTTACAAATTTAAGATATCTTGATCTTAGGATTCAAATTCAGAATAAAATGCACTTGAAACAAAATATTAATGGTAATACTTTAACTTCTTAACAAAATATGATAATTATTTTGTAATCTAGATATGAACATTTGACATTGCTTTTAGTTTATTTTAGAATCTTAGTATTTTAAAAAATTAGAAAAGAAATTATATAACAGAATACTCAAATACTTAATTAATATAATTAATAACTTGAAAAATATTTCTAAATACTTTACAATTATTAAAATATAATTATTTCACTTCTACTGACCATAAAACCCAAAACTCATATTTTCTGATGCAAATTTGAATAAGCAATCTGAAAATAATGTAGAAAACAGTAAGGACATCTTTTATGCTGCCAACTACACAACAAGTGCATTTGAAATGAAGTAAATAATATAACATTTATCTTTTAAGAATGCAGGTAAAATAATTAAATAATTATTAAGTAAAATAAATGTATAAACACTATGTGACCATTGAAATGCACTCTTAAAAATAATTATTAGCAAATCTTATTAAAATAGATTTTCTGATAAATAGATGTGCTTATGCAATGAGACAAAAACAATTTAATTAATAATAAAAATATTTATTTACAACATATAATAATCCATATATAAATGAGATATTTATTTTATATAGCACTATGTTTTTATAAACTGTAATAGTAATAATCAGCCATTAAGCTAATGCACATGCACTTTGTGGATTTTAACTAAAAAAGAACACTCTCACTTCCAAACATAAGATAAAGTCTCTGTGAAAAGTTACAATAATTATTATTTCTTTTAATCTGCTATCTACAATTTACAGATATTATTAATTAATACATTGGTGTACCTTTCTTAAAACCATTTCTACAATTTTATCATATAAGTTATATTTACTACCCAATAATTATTTTATTCATCAAATACAATCTTTATTTCAAAACCCAGTATCCATAACATAAAGCAATATATAACTCTATGCCTTTGTCCAAGCTACTAGGAGATATTATACATGCTACTTATTCAAAAATAGTGTTAAAAAAATCAATGTGGAAATGCTTAATAAATATTAATACAATAGCAACAAATATTATGCATTACAAAACACATAACATTAACAATGCCTATGTTTGAGTGAGGAAATACAAATCAATCTAACATCTCATGTACATCATCAGATTTTCAATGAAATAGATGGCTTAAAAGTTGTGGTGTGGAGTGTTTTGAAGCCTGTCCATTAAAATATAAAGATTGGTTATCTTAATATAAAGCTGAGCTTTGATTGTATATATGTGTGATGATCTGGACCAACTGACGAGTGCTGGTTTAGCACAAAATGCGTATATTGGTGATTATTTATCTTTTCAACATAGTGTGTGATCAAGTGTATCAGCAGTATGAGATAGCATGAATGGTTGAGGGTCATGTGAAAGTCTGAGTTCAAACCCCCTATATATTACATATATTAGTGCAGGTATTATCAAGCCTGTACTGTAAAAAAATATGTTTTAAAAATATAGTGCTTTATGTTCTGCCCATCCCTCATATATGTATGTAAAATGGATTATGCTCTGTACATGAGGGGTCAGATTGACTTATTGTCAACATGGGTAGGATGAGAAGGTTGGCACAAAGCTGGGCTTTGAGCATTCCATCATCAGATTTTCAATGAAATTGATGGTTGAAGAATTGGGGTGTGGAGTGGTTTGAAGCCTGTCCATTAAAGTATGAAGATTGGCTTTCTTAATTTAAAGCTGAGCTTTGATTGAAAGTATGTGTGGAGAGATGATGATCGGGACCAAATGACAAGTGCTGGTTTAGCACAAAATATGTATATTAGTGATTATTTATCTTTTCAGCATGTGTGTGATCAAGTGTATCAGCAGTATGAGATAGCGTGGATGGTTGAGGATCTTGTAAAAATCTGAGTTCAACCCCCCAATATATTACATATACTAGTGCAAGTATAATTTAGCCTGTAATGTAAAAAAATATATATATTAAAAATCTTTTATTTAAGATATATAATATATTAGAGATTTACAAGACATCGACCACAAGGTCTCTGGAAGTCGACCGCGTAATTTTTTTTTTTTTGTAAAATTTGCATCTAATTTATTTTAATATAATTCTAAAACAATAATTTTCTTTTTCTTTCTTGAATTTTTTAAAATTCAGGACCAGCTTTAAAAAATATTTATAGGTAATTTAAAATTGTAATTTAATAAATATTTTATAAAATGATATGGACAAATTATAATACTAGAGGAAGCTGAGGTAATTTAATTTTTTGTCTGATGAATTTTCTTATTAGCCAGCCTGAATAAAAATTTGAGTGATTTGATTTGTTAAATATAAATCTAGCCAGTTTTCTTTCTGAAATATATTAATGTACAATAATCAGAATTGTTTTAATTTAGCTTCTAAAAATTGAATTATTTTACATTCAAATTGGTTAAATATAAAGAAAAATTTAAAATAATGTTACTAACTGAAGAAAAACATATGAAAAATAACCTGCAGTAAAACAAAAGGAATTATATATATTTCAACCAATCATTACATGAAAACATCCATGATTTCTTGTGTCTTAGAAATTATAATAGCTGATTATTCATTTCTGTTGTCTAGTCTTCATCTAAAATTAAATATTTTAAATACATTAGTAGTCAATATAGTGTAAAAAGTAATCATAAAATCCACAAATATTTCTGAAAAAATAGTTGCATTTTGCAAGCTATCACTGAATGTCATTGACATGCAAATAGCGGCCAACGTTATCCACTTTTCTTGAACAACAGTCCAGCACTATCAACTTTTCTTTGATTATTCATCTTGTAAAATTTTAAAATTTTCAAATCAAAGTTTATATTTAGGTAAATTAATATAAAAACTTAATTATCAATGTAAAAAATTATGAGAAATATATTTATGTTCAAAATCTATTACGAAAGTATAAAACATTTTGGTTTGATTTATGACTTTGACAGTTAGAAATGTCTGGAAAACAATAGCCAAGTTGACAATCAGTACTTTGTGGCACTTTATAAGGGAAAAGGTTGGTACTATATACAACAGACCACAATCAGAAATTGATGTTTTGTGAAAAATACTGACAATATTAGTTTTTTTTTTGGAATAAAAATTTAAATACCAATAAAGCTACGAATTTACGAAAAAATAAATGTAAAATAGCAAATGCTACCAAAAATGGCCAATAGATAATGCAAAATTTTTCTGGTTTCTGGTTCGAAGTTTTGAAAAAAAACATAGTTACCCTCAGATATACTTTCACCAAAGAAGTTTCCCCCAACATCTAAAAGTTTGGCCACCCCTGCTATATAGAATAAAACTTTTTGAAGAAAATAAAACACTAAGAAAAAAAAAATGGTACATGTGCTTTTAATAATTTTAAATCACAAAGAAAATGTGATACACTTATATTTCATGTGTGAAAGCATGATATTTAACAAGGAAAAAAAATAGCAATTGCTATATTAAGATTCATAAAATTTAATATGTTCATTAATTTCAGTGATTTTGTTATTTATCTGTTTACATAAATTTTTATGTTTATATTTGCTATGGGATATCATATCGGCTACACAGTATGTAATTGAGATTTTAACATTTTGGAATATTTGTATTTATGAAATAAATAATTGATACATATGAAATAAAATATATAGTATCTAAACTGTAAAATACTGCAATATTTCAAAGAATGGGCAGTGGAGAGATTGATAAAATATTAGACAAAAATCATCAATCAAAACTGTAAAATCTCTATTTTCTTTTTATTATGTGGAATATTTATAAAATAAAAAAACAATAAATATTTATTAATCACTTATACATTATACAGCAACAAAATAATATTAAAAGTTTTTTTTTTACAACAACAACAAAAAAAAAAAATTTCCTAAACTGGAAAAAAAAAGGTTAACTTTTTTCACTTTTGTCATATTAATTAGAAAAAGTGTGGAAATCCAGATTGCTCACTGGTTGCAGTTTCTATCTAAAATAATATAAAATATTAATGGAATAAATCTGTAAAAATTTGAGATTCACACTAAAACATTGGGGAAACAAAATATCCCAACTTTTCACAGAAGCAAACTATGAATAATGGTAATATTATGAGGTACTTCAGCTGTATTTAAGGAAAGATTAAAAATTAAGAGTATAATAAAATTATTACACTATCATTTTATTTTACATGAAAGTAAAATATTTTTTCAGGTATAAAAAAAAATCCTTTTTTTCTTTTTGTCATTAGCAAACTAAACTTTTATTAATTAGAATCAATTAAGTAATTAATATATTACAAAACTGTATTTTATAATATTATTATGAATGACAGCATAAAAGTATCTTCAATTAACATATAAAACTAAGATATAAAATATACAATAACCAAACTCTGATATAAGATTCATAAATCAATTTCACAAGAACACCTTTCATAGTTCCAACATCACAAACCACAAATCAAAATAAGCTAGAATCTTATTTATATTAAGCAGATTTCATTTGTTTTATTTTAAAATATGAAAATTTAAAACACATACAACTATTAAATGTGATGCTCTTTATTGTTAATAAACAAACATATAATTCTATTTTAGACAGTTAAAATCATAATCAATTTCTTTCTTTTTTTTTTTTAAAAACCTTACCAGTAATATAATATCTGTAAAAAAAGTAATTTTTATTTTGTGAAATTAACAATTATTCACATGGTGCTTTTTACACAATTAGTATGCACATACACAAATCTATTCTATTTAGACAGGATGTTAATTAATTCATTTTTATATAATCTTCAGAAAATGAATGAATTATTCTGAAACCGTATAAACAGTCCTCTATTATTTCATTACTTAAAAAAAAAAGTTTTTCTTTTGGTTATTGGCAAACTATGACAGACTCACAGCAGTTTTAGAGGAATATCCTTCATCAATTGTGCTAAGTCCTAATATCAATAAATATAAATCATATTTTGTTTGCTTTATTTCAAGGTATGAGAGTTGAAACACATATAACTATTAAATGTGCTCTTTATGTTAACAAGCATAGGTATGATTATATTCTAAAACAGTAGAAATTATGATCAATTTTATTTTTGATAATGATAGTATTTGGAACAGATGATGAAAACATCACATTACTTAATATAAATAAGATGATTTGTGATTAATGATTTTGGAGTTTTAGTACAGCTGATGGACTTTCCTAAAGACAGCAACTTTTACATTGGTCATAATTTCCAATTCAGAATTTGGTTATTCTATTATATTAATTAAATAATGACTTAATATAAAATATTTAAATATTCTTATTCATAAGTAATTGCAATACAGTTATTCCCAGGATAAGACTATTTTTAAGATTTAAATTCTATTACTGGGAAATACAAAGCTTCAAATATGTACTTTATTATACATGTTTAAGGCATGAATATTCAAAGAGGATATGTTTTATGACAATAATTTTTTTTTAAAAGAAAAACAATTAATTTTAATTTTTGTGCAAAATTTTGTCTTTTAAATTCAAACGTTAATAATTAATTCTCAAATAAACATTAATATTCCTAATTCTTCTTCTAATAATAAATCTATCATCCAATAAATTCTTACTACATTTATATTTTTAAAAGATTAATTCAAAGTGAATGCATTAAGCAGAAGTAATATTTTAGCATAGTAAACAGTGCATTATAATAGGGTGGCCGGGGTGGGGGTGGGCAGTTAAATATCTTAACTAAATAGTAGGTTAATAATCAACAAATGAGTTTTTTTTACATGAGCTATCACATATTTGCTTTATATTAAAAAACGCCACCTCCCTCTTTTTTTTTAAAGTGATGAGAGATTAAATGCTTAATATAATACAGGCTTATTTGTCCCTTTTTAAAAGACTTAATTCCTTCCTTCATTTGACTTTTTTTAAAGTTCATATTACATCCTGTTGTGAGATTATTAAATTTCAATATATTATTTTTAAATTAAGCAATTTGTTTTTCATTTGTATTTAAAATAAAAGAGTAGTTAACATCAACAGTTTTCATTAAACTTGTGCTAATAATATTTTTGCAATTTTTCTCAATTTTTGCATGGATATAACTTATATTTTTCATTAGATTATCATTTCATTAAATATAATTTTGTTATAATCAACTTAACATTGAATATTTAGAAGTAGTTTATTCTTTCTACTATCTTATTTTGTCTTCAAAATAATTTACTTCAGCATCTTAATCCAGAACCTCAAAATCTGAACAAAACAATGAATTCTTTTGTCAATAAATCTATTATAATAACTGGCTCTTTTAAATCTAATATTTCATGTTTTGATAATTTTATTTAAGGTTGTTTAATTTATTTCACAACATGATGTAACAATAGTACAACTTCACCTAACAAACTCATGATTTTAAATGCTGATGCATATATAATTTTTTTTATGCCAGAGCAGTATAAACATTGATAAAAATGCATAGAATAGGAATCATATCTGAGTAAAATGATGATTACACAACAGAACAAACTGTTTTTCTAACAATAAGTTTTATTGACTAAAAATTTTGATTAACATATTAAAAACAAAAGCTAAGTATTTCTTATATCATCACTTCTAATGAGAAAAAAGGAATGAAAATAAAACTCATTATAATAATATCCCTCTTTTCTTCCTAGCGTAAGCTTGTGGCTAAGACCTGTAGAGGTCCCTATCTTCAAATTTTTCAGACGCTTATTCCTAAAGGTTACAGCCTTAGTAAATATTACTTAATATAATAATGTGCATTTAATAAAATTTATAATTACAATAATATATAATGTAATGCAAATGATATGTAAATTAAAAGTAGTATAATACTGTAACAATAGGTATTGGGAATGTTAAGATTAGGGGGAAAAAAAAAGATGGTTAGTGTTTTGTCAGAAATGAAAAGACAAAGATGAATTTTAGGCAAAGAATAAAGAAGCTATAAGAGTTAAGCGAGAAAAGGACATAGAAGTGTAGTAATTGTTTAATTGCCAAAATCAAAAGTAATAAGTAGCATTCCAGTAGTCAATAGACTAATAATTATAATAAAATTATTTCCAAAATATCTTGTCTTTATTTAGTAAACATACTAATTATGATGATGAAGTAAAAAGTGTGTATGAAGATATTGAAAAAGTCGCTGAAAAGTAATGTAAAAAGTTATATAAATATTAATGAGAAATTAGATCAGAGAAAATATGATAAAATTATTGGAGATTAGGAATTGTGAGTGAACTAAGATCAAAGTAAAAAGTTGATAAAATATTTGTATAATAAAGAACTATGATAAAAATCATATGAGTAAAATTTATATATAAAAGCCACTGATATAAGAATACATTTCAATTTAATTACCTTTAGAAATATCAATAGAAGGCATAAGAAGATCCTAAAACTGAGGTGGGGGGGGGGGCAGTTAATGAATTAAAAAGAAATATTACAGTAAAAAAATTCAAACTTGTTGGATAAGAAAATAGTTGTAGTAATTTAATTGATAATTTAAATTCAAACAAAAATATGATTTATTTATAGGACATTTAAAAGATATAGTTATGCTAAAAATTAATGATAAAAATGGTAGAGAAAAAAAAGTATTCTATAGAAAATAAAGATAAGAGAGAATAGCTAGAAAAGAAATGTAGAAAAATTTATATAGATATGATAGAGCAATTATAGCTTTGATTTAATACTGTTAAATAGAAGTTTGAATGGTAAAAGCAGTTACCAAAATAAACATAGTACTAAAGCTGGAACTGAAAAATTATTATAAAGGGAGTAGATTCATTGAAAAAATGCAAATTGCAGTATAAAAGTAATAAATAATCGAATCCCCTAGAGGAAGCCAAGGACTCCAGTTCATACTGTTACTGGCTCCCCATTTTAGTCACCTTAGTTATGGTTTAGGGAATGATATTTCCCTAAACCAATTCCAATTGACAAGAGTTATCTCACATATATCTTTTCATACAAGAATTATCGCACCAACTGATAAATAAGAAAGAATGATTACAAAGTTTCTTTAAAGCGCTGTTAGAAGTGAATAGCAGCCATACAAGTTTCTAGAGAATTCTATGGAAAAATTCATTTTTCAAAAATTTTGATTTAACTTTGCTTTGCTGACTGAGTGAGGTGTCTGGTTGCTGGGAGGGTCCCTGGGGCCTAAATCCTAGTCCTTTTATGGGCCAGAGCTGGGAGGAGGGCGCTGTGAGGAACATTATCAGAACTGGATAGTTCATTCATTTGTTAGCAAGAGTAATGTTATTCATTGTGGTTTAAGTAATTGTGTTACAAACTAGAGATTTTACCTAATTTAAGGAAACCTTTGCTCAACTGTGATTTGTCTTTTCGACTCAATTTAAACATTATTTTCGAGTTTTCTCTAGTTTTCAACCATACATCCTGTATTAAATCTATTAAGTTATCTCTCAAAACGTTATCCCATTTTAAATGCTGAATACCAAAATTAGTGCCAATTTTAACATGTAAGTTTCTAAAGATGTCTATTGGAAAATTCAATTTTGAAAGAAAAATTGGATTCAACTCAACCTTGCTGACTAAGAGAGCCTGTCTGGTTGTGGGGAGGGTTCCTGGGGACCTAAATCCTAGTCCCTATGTAGTTTGGGGCTAAGAGGAGAATGATGTAGGGATCATTGCTGGAATTGGATGTCTCATTCATTTATTAGCAATAATTGCATTATACATTGCAGTTTAGTGATTGTCCTGCAAGCCAGAGATTTTATCTAATAAATTAATAATTCTTTGCTTAACAGTGAATGTTTTCAGATTATATTAGAACATTAAATTTCAAGTATTGCCCTAGTTTTCACTCATACATAATTTATCGAATCTCTTACAGAGTCTCTCATAATGTTATTTTATTAGCAAAGTGCAGCCTCGCAGATCACCATTTTTTGCATTTGATTATTAACAATAGTTGCACCTTATTATGCATTAGGGCTTCAGGGCTTTCATAAGTTACCAGGGACTGAACTGAAACATGATGAATGAAGTTAAAGATGCTATTTGAATTTATATATTACTCTAAGTAGATCATCAATTGCTGTGAATAACTAATATTGTGTTGTTATGATGTCAATTAATCTTCAAAAATAATAACTGTGATTTATATCCTACATTTTGCAAGATCATAAAGAAAATCAATGAGACTGAATAGTAAACCCTATGGAAATATTTTAAGACCCTTGGGCAATCTATCAGTTGCCTGAAACCTGAATATTCCACCCCCAAACAACCCAAGAACTTTCAATTCTGAACAACCCCTCGCAGCCTCAAGCTCAACCAGACAAGACATAGCTAGCAATGTTTAACAAACAGAAAAACGTATTGTATTCATCTTGCAATTTTAATTGATCAATAAATTATAATTTAAAATATATATATATCACTAATTTGTGAGCTATTCGTAAGCTGGTTAACCCATTGTCTATAAATCATAAAAAATAATAACATAGATTCTATGTTGAAGCATGGTTTACTTTTACTTTTTGTGCTAACCTATCCTTTTTATTATATATTTTTCACTTTAGAAAACACCTTAAATACGAATAGGAATAATAAACAAACCAGTTTTGTTTTAAACTGTTTTTTTTTTTCTAAATTGGAAACTAATGTGAATTAACCAGTCCAATCAAAATATTTTTTATATTATAATAAATTACTTCTACCATAAAAAAAAGTAATAAATCATCATCTATGCCATGGAGAAAAAGGTAGGTAAGAATAAAATACATTTGTGCATTAATGCAAGAAAAATTTCAAAGCGTTATTAGGGGGCAGGGGAGCATAAAATTATTTGAATTTTTGATATTTTTTATAAATCAGAAATTATTTATATCTCACATAGATGAAGATGCTTCTATATAAACAAAAGTTAAGTTGTAAAAGAGGAGAGAGATTGAAGAAATTAGTCAAGTGATGAGAACTGTTAATATAGTGCTATACAGTTCAGCATAATGATAGAATAATGGATGCAAGAGCTAAAGACCTTTATATCAAGATTCAACCATGCTTGATTAACTTTCCAAGCATTTAGCCATTCTATTATTTGTCCTATATATTTTGGCACATCAGCAGTTAGTGGATGTATGATCTAAAAATTCCAGGATTGATCTAAAATAATATAAATAAATAAAAAAAGCTCAGTTAATTGTATGGAATTATTGAGTTCAATGTATTACTAAGGGAAATGAATCTTATATAACCTATAAATCCATTAACCATATGATTATATGCCCTGTGAATTTTAGCATAGTGTTAGAAATGGACACAAGATCTAAAAGTTTCTGAATCAAAGCACAACCTGCCATTTCCAATGCTAATATGTAAATTCTTAAAAAAAATAACCATCGGATTAAATTTTTTTCTAAATATATACATAAACAGTATATGTATAAATATATACAAAGAGAGAATATGAATAAAGTATTTAAATACTACTTTATGATATAATAAATAAAAAGATATAATTAGAACTAAAAACATCTACTAATTAAATTAAATGGGCTTCTAATGGAAGAGATAAATAGAGAAAAAGAAATAAGGCAGAGATGTTACATATTTTGATACATTTAATATATATTTAGATGAGATTATTGTTATTCTGACATGGATGGATTTAGCAATAAGATAGGGAGTTGTGTATATCATATTTATTGATATGGGTGTACTTAAAGATAGTAAAAAATAAAATAATTTGAATGTTATATACATGATTAATAGAGATTACAGAAAATTAAAATAAATAAATGCACAATGAACAAAAAAATATAAACAGGCAAAACTCTCTATACATATTGCCACTCAATGCAAGGCAGAGTTATCAACAGATGCCAGAAGGCTTGTGCATAAAATCCCCATCCAGTGCCTACTCACCCAATATCTTGAGACTAGTTTTTTTGCTTGTGGCCTTTGTCAGTAAGGAACCTTGGATCTGAGAGCACTGCACCCAGATCTCAGAATCTAATGCAACCCTCCAGCAGCCACCTTTTATCTCTACTTAACTATAAAACTCAGATGCAAGGCTCCTCACTGATAAAGGTCACAAGCCAGAAACTAGTTTGGGGATATAGGATGAGTAGGCACTAGATGGGGATTTTATGCACAAGGCTTCTGGCATCCATTGATTATTTACTCTGGTTGGCACAGGGTGGCACTACTGTATAAAGAGTTTTGCCTGTTTAATAACAGTTATGTGCTAGCATAAAAGATGGTGAACATGTGATATTTAGTGATTCATTCCAAATATTCTTATTTTATTTTCTCTCATTAAAAAAATCTCACTCTATTTCATTTCTTTTTGAATAGCCTCATTTTCTATCTACAATTCGCCCCTCCCTAATGCACATTCATTTACTTTTTTGAGGATTTTTTATAGTATACAATAATATGTGTCTATACTGCCCTCATTGTTGGTTCACCATATATATATTCTTTGCTGTGATTAGGCAAATTGGATGTTTTTATTCATCAGATCATTTCAATTTGCTTAATTTTTCTCAATTTATTACATTGTAAGCATAATCATTAATTTATGAATATTATATACACCTGGGTCTCGCTTTAAACGGATTATTTTAATGTGATTTTGAAGTTATGCAATTCATGTTTCTTCTTAATATCTTTCATAATTCACTATATTTATTAGATATCAAGAAATTTAAATTATTAATAACTTATTTTGACTTGAAATACTTTTTTTTTTTTTTTTCAAAAATATAACATTATATTAGCAGCTAACGTGAATTTGGTCTAAAGCTGTATTTAGAATATTAGCTTCTATGTAAATAACCTATTTATACTAATGAGTAAATAATAATAATAGATTTATATTTACATATAAAAATATCGCAATAAATATTCAAAAATTTTAAACTTTTAAAACGTATTTTGTTAATTATAACAGAAATAAATAATTTTTTAGATTTTTAAAATAAATAATAATGAAGAATTTATTGATTTTATAAACTGAAAATAATCTTTCTAATGATAATCTATAAACTTTTTGTTTTGATTACGATCTCATTTTTTTAATATAAAAACAAAAAACCATTAACGCAGCTCAAGACTAAAAGTGGTGCTAGTTGTATGTCACATGACGAATCTGATTTCTTAACAGTTCACAAACAAATAGATATTCTCAAATAGCCAAACAACTGCTAATAATTAAAATATGTATGAAAAAATGTAAAATTAAATACTGTAGTTAATAAAAAAGTAAAAAAAGTTTGTATCGTATTATTTTTTTCCAAATATTTGAAATTTTTTATTAGTCATACTTTATTTCCTTATTTTTTTAATGCGAATTTTAAAGTATTTTTTCATTCTTGCTTTGCTTTTATGCGATTTCTGAAAATTACAAACCCTATCCCCATTTTTCAAGGTAAGTTAAGTCTATTTTTGTGCGATTTCTTTTGTGCACATTTTCTGAGGAACCTATCCACCGCATAAAATGAGACCCAGGTGTAATCTACATTAAAAATCTACACAAAATTTTATTATATATCAAAGAATTTGTTCCTATTGTTTTTACTTTTATTCATAAGTTTGTCTATCAATTATTGTTTCTGTAATGAGCATTTCATGAAAATACAACTTAAATAATAATTAAGTTTTTTTTTTTTTTAAAAAAAAATGAAATAAATTTCAAAAACGTTATAATCAATAAAAATAAATAAAATTATTTTAAATATAAAGTCCATTAGCTTTTTTAAAAATATAATTACTAATAAATAATATGTAAAATTAATGACGTTTTTTTTTCTGAAAGAATTCATCAACACATAGGAAGGTTCTTTTATTTTTACGTTTAGTTTTTAATTTAATGCAAGCTATTTAAATTTTTCCAACATCTTTCTAAATGTAATGATCTTTGCTTCTTTAATATTATTATATCATTTTAAATTTAAAAATATTTCCATCTTATAATTTGATTTCAATGTGTATTTAACTTTGAACATAGTAAATTTCACCCATGTTTTTTTTTTTTTCGGATGACACTATAACTAATTCAGCTAAACTTACAATATTTGTCAGAAAATGGATATCTAGCAATTCTTAGATAGAGGATAAACTGATGGCAAAAAAAATGCTTCAACCTTTATCAACAGTAACTGGCAAATATTCAATCATTGTTTTACATGTGGAGAAGACTTAAGCACAAAAGTAGGCTTTTTAAAAGTTGCTTTGCCATATATATTTATTAGCAGTTATAGGCTAAGATTGAGTGTTCAAGTTAGCTCAACACCATGTTTGATATCCTATAATTTTTTGTATTTTTATTTCTGTCTAGTGTGATCCAGAAAATTGTAGCTCATGCTTTAAGATCTTCAATCAGATTTTTTTTCTGATCATTTTTTTCTGAAATTATTAATTGCAAATCTTTTGTATTTCATTAAATATTAAATAATTTTTTTTTGTAGCATGCTTGTTTTAAATAGCTGTAATTTTTCTTTTAAATCACTTTTTTTATTTAAACCATATTTTGGATCCACAAAATATTTGTATGTATGTCCAGCTTATCTACTTTAATTAGTATCCTGCTTTTTATTTTTTTGCTTTTTTAAATCTTGTTCATGATTGTAAATTTGTTTTGTAGTTTTTTTTTTTTTAGTAAATAATTTTCCAAATAAGAAAATATACCAGTTTAATACATTAGTTATTATTATGACAAATTAATTTCATGATCAGAGCAAGAAGCTCATCGTTCAAACTTACTCTATAATTATTTGTACTAGTTTTATATCAGAACAACTGGCTCATCATTTAGTGACTTAGCCAGTGATCATTATGCAGTCTAAATTTTGATAGGCAGTGATCCTTTGTCATTCTCCATCTAACTGAACTATTTTTTAAATCTTGAATTAATTTTTAATTAGCATGCCAGAGGATAGGCTTTTCATCCAGTGGACTAAGTTGCCCCCAAGTGTCCCTGAAGAGCTTTTCCGGTGCTAATAAGCGATCCCTAAACATAGCCCTTCGAATAAATTTTTTACACACCTCCCATGGTTCTGTATTTCCTCGTTTAGAAACAAAATAATTCCTCATTAACCACAAGGCTTGAAGCAGAAACATTCCCATTCTAATTGTAGCAAAGGCACCAGTCTTTATAGCATCCCTGACTCTTAGAATTTTCATGTTAGCTGGCAGTATTCTGGTTATGATATTCTGTCTAGCATGACTCAAAAATGGGCAAGCAGTAAAAATATGTTCAACAGTTTCATCCATCACTTTACATAAGCTACATAGTGGTTTTATTTTTGAGAAATTTGTATGATTTACCAAAAAATGATTCGTTGGCAAGGCTTTCAAATTAAATTTTATGATGAAGTCAGTTTGGTTTCCAAGTAGCAAAATTTTAGTTTTCTGATTAGTAATTTGGTAGATAACTCAAGCAATTCAGTAATGCTTGCATGCATATATTTGTAAACATGCCAGTAAGTGTTGTCAATAATTGATGCCATAACATTGAAGAATTTGTTGGCATATGCTAGCAGCTCCATGGCCCACTTACTTTGTATGGGTGGTGGCATTTCAGTAGGTTCAATCTCATCCTGTAATGAGTCCACTGGCAATCTTGCATTCATTGCCTTAAGCACTGATAGGCATTTCTGAATGAAGGTGTTGAGATCATGCAACCTGAGCCCGATCAGATCTTTCGCATTCTGCATCTTGGCTAAACTGATGGTTACAGTTTTCCTCTTCCACAAGATGTCACTGCCGACTGAGTTTATTACATTCTGAAAGGACCTGGTTGGTGTAAGAAGTGGCATAAAATAATTAATTCGCAGAAGCACCAACATGTAAATCAGTGCTGCCTTACCGGGGAGTGATAAGTAGATCCCTGAGAGAGCACTTGCAACCTTTTTGTTTTTTTTCTAGAATGCTGTTTTGCAGTGCTCTTCTCATAGCTGACCTGGACAGCACCATGGGAAATCCAAGAAAGTTTTGAGGTTTCCCTGAGAATCTTGAAAAAATTGCTGTCACCCGATGGATCTTCCAGGTAGCAGATTTCTCAAAGTTTATTCTTAGCCCATATTTCTCAGTGTATTCATCCAGCAGTTTATATAGTTTAGGCAAGTATTTATGTGAGGGGAGAAAGACTGTAATATCATCAACATATGATATGTGATGAACTTCCTCCCCTAGCACGGGAACAAATACCCCAGGAAGATGTTTATCAATAGCTATTAATAGAGGATTTACATAGGCTATGAAATACAAAGTGCTAAGAGGTGATCCCTGTGGTATTGACGGATATGGTTTAAACCATAGGGACAAAGAGCTGTCCAATGATGTATATATTGATCCATTTAGCAGCGGATTTGCTATGATTCTGATGTAGATTTTGAGTACCTCGTAGTGATCCAAAATTGAGAATAATTTTGCAGGCATCACAGAGTCAAATGCTGCTGCGAAGTCTACCTGCCCCACAACAGGTCTGAT
This sequence comes from Epiperipatus broadwayi, assembly GCA_028023455.1. Classification (NCBI taxonomy): domain Eukaryota; kingdom Metazoa; phylum Onychophora; class Udeonychophora; order Euonychophora; family Peripatidae; genus Epiperipatus; species Epiperipatus broadwayi. The sequence goes on from JAQFVV010006289.1 coordinate 788,384, forward strand.
GTCTTTTTGGTCCTTATATACTCCACCAATAAAGCAAATATCCTTATTGCCTCAATGGTGGATGATTCCTTGCAGGAAAATTGGTGCAAGGAAATTTTACTGAGCAGCTGCTGTTGGATCTTATCCTTAACAAGTGATTTGATGATTTTTATTAATAATGGGGTTACTGAATGGGTCTTAAATTAGTTAATGGAGATGGATTCAATGGCTTTTGGAGAAAAAGTACACGCACAGATCAGGGATGATCTGAAATTCGCTCGCCAACACACCAACGACTTGATGTATTATTTTAACTGTGAAATTACTCAGGTGTAACAGGACAAATTGCGGAATTCTGTGAGGGCCTGGATGTACATGTTCTGGATAAGATCTCAACCGATGGAGAATTTGCTGCTCAGTAATGGCATGACCTTGCGGCACTGGGTCACCTTGCCAAACATTTCCAATCTCATAACTGAAATTTTGCAACTTCTCCCTGAAGTGATCTTCTCCAACATCATGCTTCCTATGAAGTTACAATTATCTACGGACAGCATTTAAGGTGTGGGTCTTCTCCATGCACCAATGGCCCACCTCAGGTAGCTTCACATCCAGTTGTTCTTTGTGGATAAATAGATCTTGGCTCTTTTTACTGAAATATAATTTGCAAGCACCTTCTCCTTGTCTCTGTATTGCTTTTTGAGGCTAAAGATCTCTTCCACCCCAGCCGACATAGTTGTTAGCTCACTGACTCTTTCCACTATGGTATCCAGCTCCTTTAGCAGTCTTGTGGGCCCCTTGGTTCTACTGCTGAAGGTGTTGGTCGAGAACCCAAGATTCCCACAAATTTCGACCAAGCCTGCAATGGATCTAGGAAAAGGAGCTGGATCTTGTGGAAGAGAGGACATATGCCTCAGAGAATATCCATTCGGGTGTATTTTCTTTATTTAACATTCTAGCACATGTGCGGCACAACTGTTCCCAAAAGCTATAAAGTGTTAATATAAAATAGATAACTAAAAACAAACGAGCTGAGTGCTTTCAAAGGATCTTGCCTTCATAATCATAGCTTGCTACTATGTTTAATGATATGCAAATATGCTAATTTAACATTCTGATTGTTTTCATGTTGCTCATGGGAGTCAGTGATAGAGGGTCTACATTTAGGGAAATTAACATGGCTAAATGATCAGAATAAGTTACCAATTGTAGTTCAGCTTCTAAATCATGATAAATTTCACCACTGTAATAGAGTAAATCAATTAGAGTTCTGTGCTGCTGTGTGTAGAAGGAAAAAGCATTTTGTGGGAAACATCCTTCACCACACAACAGCACCCTATTAATCATATGCAGATATCTCCAATTAAATTTAAGATAGCTCATGTTAAAGTCTCCAAATAATATTATTGGCAACACTAATGAGACCAAGACTGAGTTAATCCTATTAATTATGTATTCAACCAATCTGGGGCCCTTTTGAAGATGTTGACAATATTTTCACTTTAAAAGATGAACAAAAGTATTGTTTTATATTATTCAGTTCAGATCTATCATTTTTTATTTTCCAAATAGCATTCATTGTTTTGATATGTTTTCCTATTTAGCATCTTTTCAATGATTCTACTAGTTCATCTTTTTTTAATAATTATTGCCATTTGAATATTTAAATTATTGATTTTTTAAAAATCCAGGCATTGCTTTTTATTTTTTGTTTAATATATTTAACTTGTTTCTAGTAAATAAGTTTGCCAGATTAGACTTCATGCACTTTCATTTTCAAACTATCTTCCATTTTTTTGATTAATTTTTAACATTGCATTTAAATAGGTTTTCACTTTAAAGGATGAATTCATTTTTTATTTACTTCATTTGATGCAAATAATTCTTATGCCATATTTTGATCATTACACTCAATTAATTTCGGAAAATCAATAAAGAACATCATTATTGTTTTTTTTTCTGCTTGTGTGATGCAATGAGGTGAAATGTTGTATTATTTTCACTTCTAAATCCAACATGTTCATCTGCTGCTTTTATTTGCATGTTTCTATTACAAGTTGCTTATTAGAATGTATAAATGCATTGTCTTTTTTACAATATTATAGGAAATCAGTTAATTATCTGAACTATTTAATCACTTTTTTTATCTAGATATGTCATATAATCAACTCAATCATTCTAAAATTTTTGCACTAGTGATTTATATCTGATGAATTAATGAATCAATCAGATCTTGGTCTAAATCATTATTCTGTCTAGATATTATTACACTTCATATATAAAATATAATAAATGTTATGTAAAATCCCTTCTTGTATATAATGCCATCAGTTCATAATGCAAACAGAACTCCTACACCATATTAATAATTGCCTGATAGATATATTGTATTATTTTATTTAAACTTTATACGTATAATGGTTATCTGTACTCATAATAACTAATTTTAAATCAGCTGATACTGATCACTAAGATGTGAACTTAATTTTTATTGTATATATACATACATACTTATTGCGTTCTTATATATTCTAAGATAATTTTATCAAACATAAGACAATAATTAAGTTACATGAGATAATATCTGTTAGTTATATACTGTGTAAATAATGTATTATTCATTAGGTCTATATTTTCAACTTTTAAAATATGACTTCAGTAGGGTATTTAACTTGACTTATATATATATATTGAACTGGGTGGGGTGGTAGATTGATAGAGAAACAAGAAAATCTAGCATAAACTTTGAACTCTTTAAATATAATCTACATTATGAAATATAAACTTGTGAAACAATATTGTAAAACTTTTATACAAAAAATATGATACAATTACTTATTAATTCAATCTACACCAATGCAATTTAATTATTGCTCCACCCCAGTACCTTAGGCAGAGAAGAGAATACCCAAAGAGTACCTGTATCCAATCGAAGCTATATAAAAACTATATATAACAAAGACCATGTTTCCAGGACACAGATATCTTCTCGGCTGCAGAATTCAACACTTATCATTCAAAGCACTTTTTTGTTTCAGAGTAAACTCTGGACGCCAGATAATTATCAGAGCAATTAACATGTCCTGAATTATGGCCAACTAATTAACCCCCAAAGAAAACCCAACTAGCTTAATCAAAAGGATATTATTATAATATACTGTTACTTTATTTAGTGGTAAAAGAATTGACCAGTAAATATTAAGTTTAAAGATAATTTATTTTAACTAAATATTTATTATTATAAATTTTGAACTACTTTTATAAAATCTTAATTAAACAATGATTTATAATAACCTCAGGCACACACATATTATAATAAGATATACAATCGTAATATAATTCAGCATTGAAATAATTACAAGCATTCAAAACACACACATGCATTTCATTTTATGTGGTTATAGAGTTCATTTATTAATTGACTCTGGGAGGCTTCAAGATTAGCAATGGCTACATTAATATCACAGTGGAGTAAGAAAAGTTACTCATTACCTATAGGATTTTGGATGTTGACTTCTTGATGTTTGCTGCTTCATGTAAAATTTTTCCAACCGGTTGGATTTGAGGTTTTTATGGAGTATAATTACTATTTCATGGCACTATTATTTAAGACAGATATCTCTGGCAGTTTCAAGTTATTAGGCAGGCATCACTTTTATCAGGCAGGCCGCTGTTGTTCCATCGAACTAAGGCTGGAGACTAGCAGTATGCTTCCAACGGCTGTTAACACTGCATTGTCATGAAAAACACTGATTCTGGATACACTAATTAATTGACTGAATCTGATTCTCACTCTTTTTATATGATGACTTGTTGCCACTTTGTTAATTAGTTTTTATATTTGTCAGCTATATCCATTGTTGAAATTCATCCATTGTTTTTGATTAAATTCTGATAAAATTTTAATCCTGTTTTCAGTTGCTAGCCATGGTTAATTTGGTTGTTTGTGGATTTTTTTAATTAGTAGCCATTGCTATTTCTGTTTGCATACAATCCTTGAGGGAAATTCCAATTATACACTTTCATCTGTGTTTTTAATTTTTAACTTTCATATTTCGTTATATTTTTAATATTTTTAACTCACACACATTTATTCTATCAACATGGACACATTTATTTTACTATTCCTTATGTTTACAACCATTTGCTATTTACACATATACATATTTAAAATCAAATTATTTATTTTTTAAGATTACTTTTTTTCTTCTTTAAATCAAATAAAAGAAAGTACCTTTAATTTTATATAAAAGATTTATACTTTAAACTATCATACTTTTAACTCTTAATTACTTGCAATTCAACTACTTTTAAATTTTCTAACTTAATTTCCTCCCCCTTTCAATCAATCTTTAAATTTTTATTTTTAACATTTCTAAACTAAACCCCCTCCCCCTTCTACTAATTAATTATAACTTTTCCTAACTAACGTTTATACAAAAGTTTAAAACTCTTTAATCTTTTATAGATTATTTTCTTTTAGCGAAGTGCCTTTTGTTTAATCTAATAATAATAAAAACTCTTTAGACTTTTATAAATTTATTTATTTCAAACAAAATGTTTTTCTTTGCTTTTAATTCACTTATTTACGGACAACTTATTGATTTTATTACTTCTGCATTATTTATGAAAATATTTTATTTTAATTTTTAGACAAAAATTATTATATGTACAGCTAAGGTTACACTGTTCCTCTGACAAGAGTAAAACTTCCTTATTGAATCCAAACTTGTTTACATTAATTTTTATTTTTCTAAAGTTTACTTTCTTTATATCTGGGACTATACATACTAAGGGCAATCTTCTTTGGTTATACTTTTCTTCCTTCTAGGCTGACAACATTGCATCCAATGATCTTGTACTAGATGATGACCATGAGGACAACTTTTTTGTGATACAGAGATCTTAAAATGAGGCGGATGCAGAGTTTGCTGGCTTATACCAGCTTACACATATGTGAAATGAAGCTTCATTGGCTGGTTTTTCCTACAGGATTTTGGGAAAGATCACTGCGAATGGCAGGATTAATCTACTGTCCAATTCGATTTATGCGTTGGAAATCAATATGAAATATGGGGACTCTCCCCCAAAGAAGTGATTAGCAGCTTACTCTGGTTGTTCCCAGTACACAATTTTAAAGAGAATGGGAACTCTCTCCTGAGAAGTGATCTCTGACAGTCCATTACGGGTATTAATTTCATCCAGCCAACAGCTTTAACTTTTCCTAAAACTTATTTCTATACTTTCTATCCTCCTTTCAATTAATTACAATCTCTTATACACTCCTAACTTAAACTTAGATTTACATTTCATTTATATTATTTATTTATATTAACCTTACAATATTATTTTTAAACCATTACGAACATTATTTTAACACGTTTATTTAACTTTCTTTTATTAACTTGTGTGTATTAAAAAAAACTTTTATTTTATTACACTACATTATTATTTTCTACAGTTTTTTATATTCATTTAACCTGATTTTATTCTACTTATTTCCTTTATTTTATTCATTTACTTAATCCTGCAAACATTACCTTAAACCATTAATTTGTCCCATTTATTTACAAACACTTTTCTTTATTATTATGTGCATGACAGAAAAAAAAATCTTTTATCCAGTGAAGCCTCTATTATTATTTTACAAAAACAATTCCTCATTTTTTTAAAAATTTATTGCAGTTTTAAATAGCAAAATTCTATTCAGGTTTATCACCTATGTCAAAGTTTTATTTTACTCATAGTCCATTTCCGGTCCTTTGTTTCTTTTCGTTACTTTAAAATTCCATTCATGAACTAACTTAAACTTTGTCATGCGGTTCTTACTTTCTACTAACTCTATAATATAAATTAACTTTCTCCTTTCATCTATCCCTCACTTATAATTTGTTGTCTTGTCTCTTTCCCATTCCATTCTATTTTCAACTTTGTAAATCAGCAAAACTTCATAATCCTTTGAACTGGGAATATTTTTTCCTGCTCTTTCTCTTTGTTTTAAATCTATGTTTAAAACAAACATTTACTTTAACCATTTCTTTTTTACTTTCTTGTAAAAGCTCTTTTATGTTATCTTCTATCTTTAAATCATATCTTTCTTCTATCTCTTGATCTAGATTTTCTAATTCAAACTTCCCTTCACTTACATCGCTTACCACCTTGAATTCCTTTTCAACTTCCTAACTTTCTTTAACAAAATCTAACTATGATTTCTTGGCTTTTCTCTACCTTTCCTGTTATCTCACGTCTCATTTCTCTTATCATTTCTACTTTGAAATCTTGCTGACTTTGCATGAGTTCTTGATGTATTTCTTCCCTCAGTTCAGCCTTGAACTCTTGCATTTCTTTCATAATATTTACCACCACTTTCATCAATATCTGCATCTCAGATAATTCTTTTTCTCTTTTTCCAATAATTGGGGATTTTTAAAAAAATATCAGAATTTCTTTCAGCTCCATTTCTTTATCCATGGTTATGCTGTACTTTTTATTTTTTTAATTTTTTAAACTGCAAATAAAATTAAACACAATATCTATTATTTCGTTGCATTAACAAATCAAATATTATTATCATTTATTTATTCTTAAAATGAAACATATGACTGACTCAACCCCTTGACTTTTTTTCTACCTATCCTCAATGCCTTAACTCCACCTAAAATATCCAACTGTCTTTAATTCTCTCTTTTCATTTAAAGAAGAAAAAATTGTTTTGATCAATTCTTTGTTTCTTAAATGGTACTTTTTTCTCCCACTGGACAAGCTGCCAGGTAACACTTCAGAACCACCAAGAAGCCTGTTAGTGATTAATTCCTATACAAAAATGGCTCAAAATTGCAGAAATCTATGAAAAAATAAAACACAAAAACACTGAATAAATTGAAATTTAAAATGCCTGAGGCAAGAAATTTCTATCCCAAAATGTCTGAAAAATCGATGGAAAAATAAAATGCAATAGAATCGCTGAAATCTATGGAAAATTAGAACGTGTGAGGTGAGAAATGGTTAGAAGCCCCCCCACACACACACACACATATACACATGAAGAATTCAATGAAAAATAAGTAAAATGCAAATGAGGAATGCTATTTTCAAAATCCTATAAAATAAATGAAAAAAAAACTATAATAAAAGCCTAACAAAAACATACTAAATCTCAAAAAAAAAAAAAAAACTATAATAAAAACCTATGAAATTAAACAAAAACATATTAAATCTCAAAAAAAAAAAAAATTAACAATGACAAATTAATAGCAGTAATACAGTAAATTTGAAAAAAAAAATTACTCTGACTTTCAACACTATAATGATGAGGAGTGTAATAATTCACATTAAATATAGATAACAATGAGCTCATAATGATTAAAAAAATAAAAGTAGTTATAAAATGCAAAAACAACAGCACGAAGAATTAAATGAAAAATGGCAAAAAACTTTTTAAAAAATAATCACTCTGAGCGAGTACTTTTACCTAACGAACAGATATAATAATAATTCAAACCTTAATAACAGACTAATACATATTAAGTAATTAAGGTCCGTATTAACCTATAATTATTACAGCCTTCACCCTGAAATTTATTACAGAATATCATTTATTATTACAGAATATCATCAATAGCATCAGTAGAGTTTAAATTAAGTTAATATGTTACTCTATTATAATAATTCAAACCTTAATAACAGACTAATACATATTAAGTAATTAAGGTCCGTATTAACCTATAATTATTACAGCCTTCACCCTGAAATTTATTACAGAATATCATTTATTATTACAGAATATCATCAATAGCATCAGTAGAGTTTAAATTAAGTTAATATGTTACTCTATTACTAGTTTGTATCAAAATTATTGCAAATACTCGGATTAAATCACACATATATAAAATCAAGAAAATAGAAATAAAATAATCAGAATAGAAAGTAGAATTTCAAAGTAATTATAATAGATTACCAATTTTCATCGAGAGTGAGTTGATCATTCAGTGACTTTGTTTTTCATCCTTGCAAAATCAAATTTGGGCATTCTAGATCTCTCCATTAATGACAAAATATGGGATTTATATATTGAATTTTTCCGTCTATTGATCATGTTTTCTTTCACTTAAAGTTTGTTATTTTTAAAATAACTTGAGCACAATTTTGAAATTCAGATAGAAACTGAAAAAATGATGTAAACATTTTTGGTACTATTTCTACTATAAATAAATTTCCAGAACTCGGGACACGTGACAGATTGATGGTACCAGTTTTGCTGCAGGGAAATTAATCTTTACATTTTTAAAATCAAGAAATGTATTTTTTTTTAGATTATCACTGACAAAAAAGTAAAAAGATGAAATAATTTAAAAAAAAAATAATAATAATACACTTTCTCATTTTACATTATAAATCAATAATATCAAAAAATTAAAAATTCTTCTCTTTTCAAAAACTTTATTTTCTTATATCACTGAACACATATATACAATACAAAACTACAACGTTTCAACTGTCCAGTGTTAAGAAATGTAAAATGAGAAGTGGTCTCTTTCTAGGTCTTTTACAATCTCTTGGATATATTGGTAGAAGAGATGATAATAGATGGATAATCGAAATCTTAAATCTGGATTCCAAGAGATTGTAAAAGATCCAGAAAGAGACCACAAGTGAGATGGATCGATGAAATAAGACAGTGTGCAGGGGTGATGTGGAAAAAAAAAGTTAAAGATCAGAGAAGATGGATTGAACTTGATGAGACCTTCACACTGCAGTGGATTGACAATGGTTGATGATGATTTCTGCCTAGTTTACAAAAATTTATTCATTATCATCGACCATTATCAGTCCACTAAGAAAATGCATATATATAAATTATTTGATTTATAATCATATATTATAACAGCAAATATACAATCACTTTTTCTTTTAAAATATATATGTTCTCCAATAATATCAACAAATTAAAAATCCTTTTTCTTATATTAATACTGAACATATTTAGTTAATACATAAACTCCAAAAATTATTATAAGAAGATAAAAACTGTTGAAACGTTGGAGTTTCATATTATATATATGTTCAGTATTGATATAAGAAAATAAAGTTTTTGAAAAAAAAGAGAAGGATTTTTAATTTGTTAATATTATTGATTTATAATTTAAAATGAGAAAATGTATTATTTTCCTTTTTTGTTAAAAAATTATTTCATCTTCTTTTTACTTTTTAGTCAATGATAATCTAAAAAAAATACATTTGTTGATTTTAAAAATGTAGAGATTAATTTCCCTGCGGCAAAACTGGTACTATCAATGTGTCAGGTGACAAGAGTTCTGGAAATTTATTTATAGCACAAATAGTACGAAAAATGTTTACGCTATTTTTTCAGTTTCTATCTACATTTCAAAATTGTGTGTAAGTTATTTTAAAAATAACAAACTTTAAGTGAAAGAAAACACGATCGATAGACGGAAAAAATTTAATATAAAAATCCCATATTTTGTCATTAACGGAGAGATCTAGAATGCCCAAATTTGATTTTGCAAAGATGAAAAACAAAGTCACTTAACGATCAACTCACTCTTGAGGAAAATTGGTAACCTATTTTAATCACTTTGAAATTCTATTTTGTATTCTGATTATTTTATTTCTATTTTGTTGATTTTATATATGTGCGATTTAATCAGAGTATTTACAATAATTTTGATATAAACTAGTAATAAAGTAACATATTAACTTAATTTAAACTCTAAAGATGTTATTAATGGTATTCTGTAATAATAAATAATATTCTGTAATAAATTTCAGGGTGAAGGCTGTAGTAATTATAGGTTAATACAAACATTGATTACCTAAGATGTATTAGTCTGTTATTATGGTTTGAATTATTATATGTTAGGTAGATAACTCAGAGTTATTCTTTTTTAACAAATTTCCTGCCATTTTTCATTTAATTTTTCGTGCTGACTGACAGTTTAATTACTTTGATATTCTATTTTCTATTCTGATTATTTTATTTCTATTTTGTTGATTTAATCTGAGTATTTGCAATAATTTTGATATAAACTAGTAATCGAGTAACATATTAACTTAATTTAAACTCTAATGATGCTATTGATGATATTCTGTAAAAATAAATGATATTCTGTAATAAATTTTTGGGCGAAAGCTCTAATAATTATAGGTTAAAATGGACAATAATTACTTAATATGTATTAGTCTGTTATTAAGGTTTGAATTATTATTATTATATCTATTAGTTCGATAAAAGTACTCGATCAGAGTGATTCTTTTTTAAAAAATTTCCTGCCATTTTTCTTTTAATTCTTCATGCTATTGTTTTCCCATTTTATAACTATTTTTATTTTTTAAATTGCTATGAGCTCATTGTTATCTATATTTAACGTGAATTATTACAATCCTTATCATTATAGTGTTGAAAGTCAAAGTAATTTTTTTTTGAAATTTAGTTTGTTTTTGTTTAATTTCTTAGTCTTTTATTATAGTTTTTTTTTTTTGAGATTTAGTATGTTTTTGTTGGGCTTTTATTAGTTTTTTTCCATTTATTTCATAGGATTTTGAAAATAGCATTCATAATTTGCACTTTACTTATTTTTCATTGAATTCTTCATGTAGGGGGGAGGGTTCTAACCATTTCTCACCTCAGATGTTCTAATTTTCCATAGATTTCACCAATTTTATTGCATTTTATGTTTCCATTGATTTTTCAGGAATTTTTGGATAGAAATTTCTCACCTCAGGCATTTTAAATTTCAATTTATTCAGTGATTTTTGCATTTCTCACCTCAGGCATTTTAAATTTCAATTTCAGCCATTTTGAACCATTTTTGTATAGAAATTTATCACTTACAGACTTCTGGTGGTTCTGCAATGTCACTTAGTGGCTTGCCCAGTGGGAGAAAAAGTACCTTTTAAATTATACCACTTTAAAATTCTTAATTCCAATTAGGCAATTTAGCATTTCTTTGAATATTTTCAAACAAAAAAAAAAATTTAATTAACTGTCATTTATGATGGCTCCGCCCCATGTTGGGTGCCAAATGAACCAGGTGGAGTGGTAGATTGATTGAGAAACAACAAAATCTAGCATAAACTTTGAACTCTTTAAATATAATCTACATTATGAAATATAAACTTGTGAAACAATATTGTAAAACTTTTATACAAAAAATGATACAATTACTTATTAATTCAATCTACACCAATGCAATTTAATTATTGCTCCACACCGGTCCCTTAGGCAGAGAAGAAAGTACCCAAAGAGTATCTGCATCCACACAGAATATATATATAACTAAAACCATGTTATATATCTGTGTGAGATCGATAAAGAGTATCTGCATCCACACAGAATATATATATAACTAAAACCATGTTTCCAGGACAGATATCTTCTCAGCTGAAGAATTCAACACTTATCATTCAAAGCACTTTTTTGTTTCAGAATAAACTCCAGGTGCCAGTTAATTATCAAAGCTATTAATGTGCAAAGAATGTTGGCCAACTAATTCAGCGCCTAACAAATCCCAACTAGCTCAATCAAAAAGATATTATAATATACTATTACTTTATTTAATGATAAAAGAATTGACCAACAAATATTAAGTGTAAAGATAATTTATTTTAACTAAATATTTATTATTGTAAATTTTAAACTACTTTTATAAAATCTTAATTAAATTAAACACTGATTTATAATAACCTCAGGCATACACATATTATAATAAGATGTACAAGCATTCAAAACATGCACATCAATAGTTCACTTTATGCGGTTATAGAGTTCATTTATTAATTGACTCTAGGAGACTTCAAGATTAGCAATGGCTACATTAATATCAAAAATGGAATAATAAACGTTATTCATTACCTATAGAATTTGACATTGACTTCTTGCTGCTTCATGTGAATTTTTTCCAACCAGTTGGATTTGAGGTTTTTTGTCTATGATTACTATTTTGTGGCACTATTATTTAAGACAGTTAGATATCTCTGGCAGTTTCAAGTTATAAGGCAGGCATCACTTTTATCGGGCAGGCCACGGGGGTTCCATCAGACTAAGGCTGGAGACTGGCAGTATGCTTCCAACAGCTGTTAACACTGCATTGTCATGGAAAATACTGATTCTGGATACATGGTAGACTGATTGTAAAAACTCAACTGATTAAACTGATTGACTTACTGCATCTGATTCTCACTCTATTTATAAGATGACCTGTTGTCACTTTGTTAATTAGTTTTTATATCCACCAGTTATATCCATTGTTAAAATTTGTCCACTGCTTTTAATTAAATTCTGATAAGATTTTAATCCTGTTTTCAGTTGCTTCGGTTGTTTGTGGATTTTTTTAATTAGTAGCTATTGCTATTCCTGTTTGCATACAATCCTTGAGGAAAATTCCTATACGCTTTCATCTGTTTTTTAATTTTTAATTTTCATATTTCACTATATTTTTAATATTTTTAACCATCAGACATTTAATTTATCAACACACACACATTTATTTTACTATTCCTTATGTTTACAATCATTTGCTATTTATGCATGTATATATTTAAAATAAACTCGTTATTTAGTTTTAAAGAATACTTTTTTTTCTTTAAATCAAATAAAAGAGAGTACCTTTAATTTTATATACAAGATTTATAGTTTAAACTATCATACTTTTAATTCTTAATTACCTGCAATTCAACTACTTTTAAATTTTCTAAGTTAATTTCCTTCCCCTTTATTTTTAATGTTTCTAGACCAAACCCTCTCCCCTTTCTACTACTTAATTGTAACTTTTCCTGATGAATGGCATTCATACAAAAGTTTGAAACTCTTTAAACTTTTATAGATTATTTTCTTTTAGCGAAGTGCCTTTTGTTTAAACTAATAATAATAAAAACTCTTTAGACTTTTATAAATTTATTTATTTGAAATGAAATGTTTTTCATTGTTTTTACTTCACTTATTTACAGACAACTTACTGATTTTATTACTTTTGTGTTATTTATGAAAATATCTTATTTTAATAATTTTTAGAGAAAAATTATATGAGGGTCTGGGGTTTATTCTAATGACCAAGGATTACCTGCCTAGTTAGAAAGAGCAAAATAATTTTTTGACTCTTTATTACAATTACTTCAGATGATGATAATTAGAGTAATTCCTCATTAGGTATAGAATCTAACCCAAACACTAACCACATTTTCCTTCTGCTATCTAGTCACAAAGAAGATAATAAGTTGAAGATAGAACCCATTTCCATAGTTAATTACTATGGATATATTTCCATTTATTATAGACTTGTCATGTGAATAGTCATTACAATTACTTCAGATGATGATGATAATTAGAGTAATTCCTCATTAGGTATAGAATCTAACCCAAACACTAACCACATTTTCCTTCTGCTATCCAGTCACAAAGAAAATAATAAGTTGAAGATAGAACCCATTTCCATAGTTAATTACTATGGATATATTTCCATTTATTATAGACTTATCATGTGAATAGTCTATGCACAACTTCTATATCGACAGGAATACCTATAAACCTATGGGCAAATCATACCCTATTTCAATAATTAATTATTTTCAATCTCAATTGAGCTCACAGGAGCCTAAGAAAAAAATTCAGGATAATAGAAAAGTTTATCTTTAATTTTGTGACCTATTAAAAAACCTGGCTAACTATTGGAAAATGATGTGGTAAGTTTAAAATGGAAAAACAAAAGAAAATCTGTGAATCCTTAGAAGCCATAATTTTTTTATTGTACACATGAAGATATTTGAAGACAGACCACATGTTCTCAGTGAGAAGGTAAAAGAATTGAATGAAACTTAGGTGTATTATTTTTTTCTCTTGTAAGATATAATACTTCCAGATGTGTATTTTGAAGCTGTACATATACATCTATATATATGTGCTTCAAACATTCACTGTTTAACTACTGACCCCAAAGTCAACCACAGTGAATAAATATTAAAATAAATTATAAAATATTTAGTGAAACTTATATGTATATAAAACAGGTATATATAAATGTTACAGGTGTGGCAATTAAGAAAAAAACATTTTAACTATTTCACAGGCAGTAAAGTGATTGCCGTTTGTGGCAGCTGATTCGTTGAAATTAAAATTTCTTTTGTTTTCTTTTTAAAATTATGCAAAAGAGCAATGTTTACAAAAGTCCCACCATTCAATGCAGTTTTACTTACTTTTTAAAATGACATATGGTATGTTAAAATTGGACAAAATCTAGATTGTTTATTAATAGATTCAATTAATTTTTTTTTCTACTCCATTTTTAGATTGCATGAAGACAAAAGCACAATTTTGGTATTGGCCAGACTCCATAATAAAATAGATTAAAGATATCTCAATGATTTTAATTTCAAGGCCTTCATCCCGATAATAAATGTAATATTGGAATATCAGTTGTTAAATATTCAATTTATTATTATTTGAATAGTATTATTTTACATTTTTTATTATTTGATAAATATATAATTTATTAATGTGTTTTCATTTGTATTAATATGTCTGTGTAATATATAAATTATATTTGTACTCAAATATAACAAAAGTAGTAGTTTATGTACAATGTAATTTTGGGGCTCTGATCCAAATTTGAGAGAACCTTATTTTATAGGGAAAAAGATTCTCAAAAGGTTTAATAATTTATTACTGTGTTTATATAACAAGTAATGATTTTAATATATAAAATTAAGGTATTATAAAGCAGTAAGACTGATTATCAGATATACAGAAAGGTTGCAGTTGATAAAGCAATCACAAAATTTACTAAGCATAGTGCCATGTGAAAATATAAACTCTTAAACCAATAAAGAGAGGCTTCAAGTAATGGGTATGGTGATAGCCACAATGGTTATGTATACTACATGGAACTATATGCAGGCAAAGAATAAAATCCTGATTCTTACCTATGCTTTTTTACTCATGCTAGTCAGTAGTTTTTCCACATCTTGTAGTATCACATTATTTTCAAGTCTATACCTAGCAAATAAGATATGTGCAAATAAATTATATTTCTGTGGAACAATAAATATAACAAGATAGCATCACTTGTGTGCACAAAAAATATAAGCTTCACTGGTGTACACAAAAAATATAAAATGAAGGGTTGATACTCACTTTATCATTGATACAAACAGTATCCTTCAATTTCTAGTTTTGGATAGACAAGAAGCCAATTACTATGATGATAAATGCATATCAACCTTCTGAAAATGATTTATTTTGTTTGTATCTTTTATTAGAATGAATTGATGCCTTGAGATTTTTTAACTTTTGGAGTATAAGATAAAAGTGACAAATTCTTATGTGACTATTTTTATAGATTCTGAAGCTATGAATTATCTCAGGTAAAAAGTATTTGTGAGGAATACAAATAAATTATCAATTAAGATGCAATTTAAACTTAATTAATGATAAATTAAAAATTATGAAGAAACAATTAATTAATAATTATTTCAGATGTTGAACTTTTTTTTCTCATTTTTTTAATGGTAATCATTATTTGCCTAAGCCTTATTGTTTTTTTTAAGTGTCATAGCACCGACTGGGATGCAAACCTGCAACCCGGGCAACAGCCTGCAAGCGCAAGGCAGTTGCGCTGGACCTCTCAACCACCAACGCAAGACTAAGCCTTATTGTTTTCCTTAGTTTTTCTATTTTCTGTCAATATATAGCATTTTTCTCTAACATAATTAAAACTGAAGTTATTGTGAAAATTGTGTCTCAAGTCATTTTTTTTAAAATTCAATATGGCACCAAATACACTGATATAGTAATTAAAGTAAAATAAAAAAATTCACTAGCAAATAGATAATGTAATCTAATAGATTTGATGTAATACAAAGTAGATGACACAAATAGATAATAGAGAAATAGTTTCAGGTGAATGCCATCCTGGCTAAATTTAACTTGCATCAATTTAAAAAAATGATGAAATGTAAAATGTTATTTGTCCACAGGGATGAATATCAAAATAATAGTATCAAAACATGGGATGCTCTTAAGAGGTTTGAGACAAATGAAGCATTATCAGACTTCCATTAATGTTAAAGGTAGAGTTCAAAAATATTAGTGTTTTCAAAAATTTAAAGAAGGGGGTAAAAAAAGGTATAAATACTCAAGTTGTACTTTGTTCAAGATTATTCTTAAGTTTTGACTGTAATATACACTACATTGAAAATTCTTCGGAATTATGTCTGAGTAGAGAAACTTGTCTCCATCCTCACATGAGTCTGTCCTCGAGTGTCCAAGAGATGAAATCCAGCAGAAGGTGCAAAAATCAAGACTAAATACTGCTACTGCCTAGAAGAATCATGCCTATCGAAACCAAAACATGAAGCACCTAAACATCCTTGATGTTAACCTCAACAGATGCCAATACATTGCCCATTATCATGAAGCTTCGATCACCAATCTTAATCAGCCACCCTTTTAAAAAAATAATTCATACAAGCACTTTCTTTGTTACAGGTAATATTTATCTTTTTTTTTACTTTGTTATCTTATATCTATAGTGCAGCATTCCAACAAGCATTATAGGTAACAAATAAATTTTATCTCATATATATATAACGTTGATGTAGGTATTCTAATAATTAATTATCTTTTTTCTTCTTGTTATATATATATATATAGAACATTAGTGTACCTACAAAATATCAACGGGTTTGTTTTTCTTATTATTTATTGATTTGAAATATATAAAGATGAGAAGTTAGATGACAGACCGAAAGTTAAAACATTTCAAAATTTTACCCTCATTCTGCAATTTAAGGTGAAGTCCATTTGTTTAATAAATGATATAATTGACTTTGACTCAGAAAAACTTTCACCCACCATTTCTTATGTTTGTTTAATCTAATGATTTTGAAAGATAGGGAGAGAAAAAAAATACATTGCTATCATTTATTAATTTATTTTCTTATATGTAGTTAAACCATATATTCATTATCTAATTATGTTATGGGAAAGATGCTAATTTATATACATGTCTATTTAACTTGAGGTTTTTTTTAAAAAAAAGAAAAGTACGTTGCAATCTTTATCCTTACATATATATATTACATGGAATTAAACATAAATGCTTATTATTTAATTACGCTATTGGAAGACACTCCTTTATATACAAGTCCATTTAATTTAATGATTTGTCAAAGAGAGAAAATACAGTGCAATTTTACACACATATTTGTATATTTAAATGTTACTTAAATGTATGGGAGGATAAATAAACAATGATATTTATTAATCAATCACGCTATGGGTAAAATGTTAATATATATGCATCTATTTAAACTAATGATTTTAAAGAAAGAGGTGTGTTTGATTTAATAATGGATTTTGGCATAGTAGCACACAGGGATCTTATATCTTTAGCTTGAACTTTAATAAGGCTTTAATATCAATATCATTTGACTGTATTCCCTCCCGTAGTGCTTAGTGATAGTATCATGTCTTTCTACATTTTATTTGCTTTCAGATTGCTTCATCTACCCATTTCATTACTGGAGATACCAGTTTCCTGGAGAGGATTCCATCACATGGGCAAACAGAAGCAATAGATATAAGGCTACTGAAGTACACTTTGTTTCTGAATTCAAGTCATGCTAAGATGAACGGGTTCCTTCCTTAAATAATAATTAATTAGAAACAAGGCATGCTAAGGCAAACAAGTTCCTGCCCTTAAATAATGATTAATTAGAAGCAAGGCAGCCATCCATAAATTAAATTGACAGAAATATGAAGACATTATTGTAGTAGAGATATGTATTTAAATACATATATATTTACTAAGAACCATGTTTAGTCCTTTTATAATAATTATGCATATTGATATATGCTCTGTGCTTGCTATGCAGATTTATTATTCAGGATCCATTAGGGTTTAATATATACTCCAGTATAAATGAGGCTAGATTTTAAGTGAAGCCAGCTTTCAACTTATTTAGCTATTTAAAGAATATTCATTTTACCATATATCCATACCATAGATAGAATTACACACTTCCTCTCTACAAAAGCAAACTCATCACTTCAAATAATTTATATATTAATGTTTTTGTTACATATGTAAGCTATAGAAAATATTATGTACCCATGCGGGTATTTTCTGCTTATCATATGTATTTGTAAATATTTGTACATAATGAATGTAGACTTTATTAGATCAATAATAAGTAATAGTAATATGATGTAATTGTCATCATTATATACAATGCTAAAACATGATCACTAGAATGCATGAAAAAAAATTAACTCTTGTGAGGTTAAGAGAGTGAGTTGCTTAGATAAGATCTAGAGGGGAGGTAAGGTTCGAACCCCTTTATCTATATTTTTGGGTATGGTTAAAACTATTTTCTGACCATTACAGTTTTTTTTATATAATCTGGCATACCAATGTGAGGCCTTATCAATAAAGACCCTAAAGATGTTAGTGTATATTGTGAATGCGTATATAAAATAGGGTATATATATATATATAATGTTATAAGTGTGCCAATTAAAAAAACACTTTAAAATAAAATAAATGGAAAAAATTCATTAGTAAATAAATAATGTAAACTAATGGATTTGACGTAATATACAGTAGATGAAGCAAATAGATAATAGGGAAATAATTCCAGGTGAACACCTTCCTGGCTAAATTTAACTTGCATCAATTTTAAAAAAATGAAATGTAAAACAATTATTTGTATGCAAGGATGAATATCAATATAGTATCAAAACATGGGATACTCTTAAGAGGTTTGAGACAAAGAAAGCATTAGCAGATCTCCATTAATGTTAAAGGTAAGGCTGAGAAAGATTAAAGTGTTTTCAATAATTTAAAGAAGAGGTAAGAAAGGTATAATACTCAAGTTCCACTTTGTTCCAGGTTTTTGTTCATAAATTTTGACTGATATACAATACACTGAAAATCCATTAGAATTATATCTGAGTAGAAAAGCTTGCCTTCATCCTCCCATGAGTCTATCTTCGGAAGTGTGCCCAAGAGATGGAATCCAGCAGATGACCAGAGAATGATGCCCATCCAAGACTAAAACATGTTAACCTCAATAGATGTTAATACACCATCTGCATGAAGCTTCAACCACCAAATCTTAATTGGCCACTCTTTAAAAGAATAACTCATATAAGAACTTTCTTTGTTACTGGTAATATTTATCTTTGTTTTTTTTTAATCTTATATCTATAGTGCAGCATTCACGCAAGCATTATAAGTACCAAATAAATTTTATGTCATATATATATAATGCTGATGTAGATATTCTAATGATCAAATATTTTTTCTTCTTGTTATACATATATAGATAGAACGTTAGCGTACCTACAAAATATCAACAGGATTATTTCTTTCTTATTATTTATCGATTCAAAATATATAAAGGTGAAAAGATGCATGATAGATTAAGTTAAAACATTTCAAAATTTTACCCTCATCCAGCTATATAAGGAGAAGTCCATTTGTTTAATAAATAATAGAAATGATTTTGACTCTGAAAAATGTTCATCCATCTTCTAACACGCGTTTGTTTAATCTAATGATTTTGAAAGACAGGGATAAAGAAAATACATTGCCATTTATTGATTTATTTTATTATATGTAGTTAAACCATATATTCATTATCTAATTATGCTATGGGAAAGATGCTAATTTATATATGTGTCTATTTAACTTGCTGTGTGTGTTTTTTTAAAAAGAAAAGGTATATTGCAATCTTTATCTTTACCTATATATGTTATAATGAATTAAAAATAAATGCTTATTATGGAAGATACTGCTTTATATACATGTCCATTTAATTTAAAATGGAGAAAAGTCAGTACAATCTTTACAGAAGTTAAATTAATAAATTCCTAATAATAAAAAAATATATTTATTTAATTATTTGATCGATTTAGTTTAAACAACGTGGGTGTAGATATTTTTGTGTATGCTAAAAGAATTCGAAAAGAGAGAAAATATATAAAGAGTATAATAAAACAAAAGAGGAAACTACTTTGTATTTTTGTAAAAATAAAAAAATAAAAGTCACAGCATTCCTTTCCTAATTAAAGATGGCAAACAAGAAGAGAAAAAAAAGAAGACTTTGTAGGCTAAATTCCTTTAAAATTGGTATATATTAACAGATGTCAACGGGAGTTGCACAGAGAGACTAAAAAAATCACGACTATCAAAAGAAAAAACACATTGTGCATAAAGGTTCTTAGATATTAATTCCTGCAGAGAAAAGTAAAGATAAATATGGAGAAATTATGAAAAGTGTGCCAAACTACATTTACTAATATGTTGAATCATATTAAGATGTGTGAGTAGAAGTTCTTTTGCTGGTGTTGCTTTTGACTTGATGTCGCAAACTATCTGAGTGAAACAATTTTCTACTAAATGTGAAACCATGAAGACTGATGGATCACCAGAATAATGAATAGTGGATCCTTTTCAAGATAAATCCATGCATGGTAAATTTTATAAATCCTATACATGAACAAATAAACTTACCGGAAAGTAACTCTATGAATTCCAATACTAGTGATCACTTTTCTTATACTCTTAAGTGTAATAAACTGTTGCCATGAGCCATACCAATTAAAATAAAATATTAGCAATAGTTTTAATCCCTATTTGTTTTTTATAGTTTCTTCTCTTGATAATATTAAATATTTTGCTTTGTATTAATAAATTTAAATACAACTTACATTGTTATTTAGTTATTGATTATCATTATTCTAATTTCATTACAACTTAGCCATTATTATAATTCGATTAAATAAGTTGCCAATGCTGTACTGAAAACGCAATCCTCCGGATATTCTGAATAATTTCATCATAACTAAAAAAATAGAAGGGTTTGGCCAGTGGATTCTGATACAGAATCCTGGCACCTTTTCAAATAAATTAAAAGCTGGCCTACTTGTCCCCATTATTATGGTAGTTACATTAAGTGAAAGGGTGTTGTGTGACCAGGAAAGATAATTGTGTTCATTAAATCTTATTGAAATTTTTTGACGAAAAATTTAATAGATCGAACGTAATTTGGTTACCGAATATGGGCAATTAACTTGTAAAGAAACACTAATTATACAGTGGACGCTACAATGTATTTGTATATTTAAATGTTACTTAAATGGATGGGCAGATAAATAGTTAAACAATGATATTTATTATTCAATCAAGATAAATAGTTAAACAATGATATTTATTATTCAATCATGCTAAGGGTAAGATGCTAATATATATATATATTAAAACACTTTTCATTTTATTTCTGTTTTAAAAAATTTAAAAATTAATGCTAATGACATTCTGGTCAGTTTTGATGCCGTGTCTTTGTTTACAAACATTCCAATTGATGAAACTTTAAATATAATTTCACAATGTTGCAATTTACCAGACCATATTATTGCTTTGATTAAACATTGTCTCTTAGAACACATATTTTGTATACAATGGATAGCATTACAGACAAGTTTTTGGTACTCCTATGGGCTCACCTATCTCAGGAGTAATAGCTGATTTATTCATGGAATATATAGAAACTCGTGCTTTAGGATCATCATCTTTAAAACCTCTCATTTGGTTAGATACATAGATGCTATTTTTGTCATATGGTAACATGGAAAAAATAAATTAGATGATTTTTTCTTACATTTAAATAATATACATCCTCATATTAAATTTACAATGGAGACAGAGTCTGATGAAAAACTCCCTTTTCTTGATGTTCTAGTCACCAGAACACCAAATAGTTTATCTTTTTCAATTTACAGAAAGAATACACACACGGACAGATATTACATCATCACCCAACTCAGATAGTTTCTATATCCAAACTCTTTTAAATAAAGCAATTAACCTTTCAGATAAGTCACATCTGAAAGAAGAAATAAATCATATTAATAGTGTTTTATTAGCAAATAGTTATAATTATAAATTTATAAAAAAAAGCCTTATTTCAAGCCCAAAATGGACAAAAAAGAAAACAAAAAGATGATAAATCAGCTATTAGGATTTGTGTTCCATATGTAAAAGGAATTACAGACAGTATTGTACATATATTAAAATGCTATAATATAGATACAACATTTTCTACTCATCAAAAGATCAGCAATATAATAACCAAGCCTAAAGATTCAATCCCTCTTGAATCTCATGGTGTTTATCAATTCTTATGTGAAAAGTGTAAAACTTCTTACATAGGTATGAGTAATCGTCGCATCAGTGTTAGGAGAGATGAGCATGCTAAAGCAGTTAAACAACACTCATCATCATCAGCATTCTCACTCCATACTACAGATTCAGATCATAAAATTGATTTTTCTAATACCAGGATCATATCCAGATGTGATAATCTTTACCAGTGCAAAATTAGAGAAGCCATTGAGATACTTAAAAGGCCAGATTGTATCAACAAGCAAGATGATACATGTAAACTTCTCCCTATTTGGAAATTTTTTTAAAAAAAACATTCTTAATTTAACATTTTTGCTATTGGTGGAACTTTAACATTTTTTTTCAAATCAGTGATTGTAGCACCTCTACAACCGTCTTTCTATCTTTTATCACCCAGTGGATGACTTGTATAATCAAGTCGAAATGTCGGTATATCAATATTTAAATTTTTTAACATGGATGAACCCACAAAATATGTCTTTTATATATATACACACATACATATATGCATCTATTTAAACTAATGATTTTAAAGAAAGAGGTTTATTTGATTTAACAATGGATTTTGGCATAGTAACGTACAGGGATCTTATATCTTTATCTTGAACTTTAATATCAGTGTCATTTGAGTGTAGTCCCTTCAGTAGTGCTTAGTAATAGTATCACGTCTCTCAACATTTTATTTGCTTTCCAAATTACTTGATCTAGCCATTTCGTTACTGGAGATACTAGTTGTCTGGAGTGAATTCCTATTAAATGGGCAAACAGAAGCAATGGATATAAAGCTACCAAAGCACACTTTGTTTCTGAACTCGGTCACACTAAAGTTAACAGATTCCTTCCTTAAATAATGATTAATTAGAAGCAAGGCAGCCATCCATAAATTAAATTGGCAGAAAGATAAATATGTATTGTAGTAGAAACATGCATTTAAGTATATATATATGTTCACTAAGGAACATGTTTAGCCCTATCTTTTATGATAATTATGTTTATGGATATAAACTCTGTGCATTGCTATGCGGATTTATTGTTCAAGATCCGGTAGGGTTTAATATATACTTCAGTATATATGAGGCTAGATTTTAAGTGAAGCCAGAATTCAACTTATTTAGCTACTTAAGGAATATTCACCATACCATGCATCCATACCATAGATTGAATTACACAGTTCCTCTCTACAGAAGCAAACTCATCACTTCAAATAATTTATATCAATGTTTTTTTTATTGTTATATATATTTTTAATATTATAAGCCATAGCAAATTTGATATACACATGTGGATACTCTCTGCATATCATACATATTTGTAAATATTTGTACATAATGAATGTAGACTTTATTAGACCAATAACAAATAGTATTACGTAATAATAATACCATGTAGGTATCCATCATTATATGCTATGCTAAACCTGATCATTACATTAGCTAAGATTCCTGAAGAATCTGATCTCTATCTGATCACCAGGATGCATTAAGAAAAGTTAACTCTTGTGAGGTTAAAGGAGTGAGTTGCTTAGATATGATCTAAAGAGGTGGGTAAGGTTTGAATCCCTTTATCTATGTATTTGGGTCTGGTTAAAGCAATTATACTTTCTGACTGTTACAATTTACCATTGTAGTTTACATATAAAAGAAAAGTCTATGCTATATTACTTTGAATTTAAGTTGTTCCTGAATTTAAGATGCAATAGGATTTTAAGCGTGGAAAATTGGGGAAAAAATTTTTAAATGATTTTATTGAAAAATAAGAAACATTTTTATTTATTTAAATAGAAGTTGATATAAATTCAATAAGCTTACCTAATTTATTATGAATCTTCCTCAGATTTACTTTCACTTTCAAAATCTTTAATTTTAAAACTTGAATTCTCATCTTCACTATTCCATTATCTTTTAAATAGTTAGTAGTGCAACATTCAAAAAAATATTTTTTGTTAATTTTTTTAGGATATCTTTCCAAGACTGCAAAACCCACTGAGCTATTGTAGATCATTTATTTAACAGTTGGTGGTCAAAGGATGATATTGATTTAACCATGCATCATAGTAGGTTCTCATTCTATCTGTAAAAGCTTTGTTAACAGACATATCAAGTCATACCTGCTGGTATTATTATTAGATCACAATTTTTTGTTTTTATTTTAAGCTTAATGTCATTATATGGTAAATTGCAGCCAAATGCTATAATTTCTTTATCAATTTGATTTCATGGAAAAGTACATTTTTCTATTAAATTCTGAACCATTCTTCTAAAATAATTAATATTTTCACAATTTTCTGAAAAAAATTTAAAATGTGTAACAATCATTGCCTTATCGCATTGTTATAATTTTAAATCTTATTGATTTATTACTTGTAAAAAAATTTTAAAAGTTATCGAGTACAGTTTTCTCAATAAAATCGGCAAAATAATATTAAAAGATTCTAAATTATACAATTTCAAAATAAATCTTATTGCTCTATCAGTATTAGTTGTAAAAAAAATTCTATAGGTTATTCAGTACAGTTTTCTTGATGAAATAATGGTAAAATTGGCAAAATAACATTAAAAGTAGCAGTTTGAGATAGTTAAAGCCGTTTACAAAATTAATCCAAAAAATATTGACATTTAATGTTAAATATTTTTTTTTGATTAAAAAAGATTTAACATGCTATTTTACACATGGGTATTAATTGTAATACTATGTGCATGTATATTGTGAAGCCAAATCCACAGAAATAAAATGTTAAAAATTTTTGTTTCAAATTGAAGGTGCAACACACCCCTCTTTTAAGGTCCAATATTAGAGGAAAATGTGCACCTTATATTCAAAGTAAATGTGGTATATGTATGTACAGATTTATATTCTAAAATTTTAAGCAAAATGTCTATATTTAAACATTTAACCAGTTCTATAGACATATCTTTTTATACAATAGAAGAATCAGGGGGAGGGTTTTTATTTTATATTAGATGAATACAAAATTTATTATTTTTTTAATGTATTAATTTAACTGTTTTTGTGTTTTAAATACTGGTGATAGTATTTGGGGTTAATAAATTATGTTAAGTTATAAACTATTTTAGTAAGTGTCTAGTTGCCTCTATACCTCACACCACACAAATTTATTAATTCTAGTTTTATTATCCATTCACTTACCCTGAGAAGTCAAAGAGTAAATACTGAGCAAGCTTATATTATCGAGATTACAATATCAGATATTTTAAGTCTGTATTTCTATATGATCTGTAGCAGTTTATTCTTTCTAGAAGAGAATATTCCCTCTTGGAAATTTAGCTCGAAAAGGGAAGTGTGAATTAGGTTTTTCAAAAATACTCTGTTTAAGATGAACTTTGCAGACTATTATAGGTATATTTAAAAAAAGATCAAGAAATTTAGCTAATAACTTTTAATTTGATCCAGGGAATTGATATTAAATCATGTTTACGTATTTATATTGACTTGAAATAATTCCATGTATGGTGTGTGAACTGGATATGGTTTTCTGATTTATGCACACCATGTGTGATGCTGATAATAATCAAAATCATTTGAATGAAATGAGATAGTTTTTATTATACAATAATTTTATTGTATTAAAAGGTTGCCTTGGTTATTACATGCAGTTGACCAAGTGTGGTCTAGTAAATGGGATTAGTAAAGATCCCTGGTACAATATATTTATAGATAATAAAGTATATTCATAGTATGTTGAACCTGATTTCAATCAACTTAAAAAAACTCTATATATGAACTCAAACATATAAAATACTTCTCTGACTCATATGTCTCCTAGTATCAATACATACATATATTTTCTATGGAATAG
This sequence comes from Epiperipatus broadwayi, assembly GCA_028023455.1. NCBI lineage: Eukaryota > Metazoa > Onychophora > Udeonychophora > Euonychophora > Peripatidae > Epiperipatus > Epiperipatus broadwayi. The sequence continues at coordinate 814,379 of JAQFVV010006289.1, forward strand.
ACATCAATGCTATCTTTATATAACAATAATTGTAGGGAATGACCTGTTTAGACCCTAATCCTAATTCAATAAAACATAACTGCTATCTTTATATAACAATAACTATAAGAGTGGCCTTTTAGATCTTACCTCTAATTCAATACAATTACAACTCATACAGGGATGGCTTACTCCAAGACCAATCTCTAATTTATTAAAAATAGATAGGAATGTATTCTGCAATACGGATGCAAATATATGTAAACCAGTTAACAGTGAACAAACAACTTATATATATATAATATAAATTCACCTAGTTAAAATCTAATTCTCACTAATCAAACCTAGAATTAACTACTAATGAGTTGATCATTTACTATGATTATTTAAGACATAGGCAATTTAAGCATGAACATTATATTTTACATTTTATTGTTATTTCTTTACTCTTAAAATTTTTAAAAAGATAATTTGTACAAAGTTCATTTCAATATATTTAACAGATACTAAAAAAAAGTTACAATATTATTCACTTCAATAACATATATAATAACAAAGCTAATTTTTTTCTTTCTTTCCCCTTTTAAAACTGACAATTTCTACACATAATAACCAGAAAACAAACCCCAAATATAAACTCAAAATAATCTTTAAATGTAAAATTTAAAAAAGAAAATAGTTGTAATTTATTTCTTCTTTCTGATAAATATTAAATGGTCCATATGGGTGATTACAATTTGTTTTCACAAATTCCATCTCTACTATCTGAAATGAGCATTGTTTGAAGTAATATACAATATTCCAGGTTAAATATAAAGCTAGCAGGTGGTGTTGCTTTCTTTTATTTTTACTCACTAAACATAGTGAAGATTTGATAGGTCTGAATGAAGAAAATTTCAGTCTGATTAACAAAAGAAAATTTTGATTTATATAAAATTTAGGTTTTTTTTTTTTTTTGAACAACTCACTTTAGTTTTTTTTAAAAAACAAATTTGCATATCACTTTGATATTGAAATGAATAATAAATTGTTCATTTATATAAAATTTATTAAATAAATTCAAGCCTTAAGTATGTGTTAAATTTATAAAAAGATATTTTATAATTTTCTGATAGATATTTAATAATTAATAACATGTAGATACATATGAAAATATATATACGCATATGTATTAAGAAGAAAAAAATCAAGCTTCAATATCTACATATATTATTTTTAAAACTTAACAACATAAAAGACCTTTTCATTAACAAAAGAGAGAGAATAATCTTAACACTTGATATATCAAGCCAAAAATGATAATGCAATTTCTAATCAAAAATAAATACATATGTACATACTAGTTCTTAGTGAAATATTATTTTATCATCACTTGGGGATAGATTTCTTTTATCTAGTTTGTTTAATATAGGTTTTTAATCAATTCAAAATGAAATTAAAGACTGTTAGATTTCTTTTTTACCTCACAGCAAATTCTAAAAAGAACAATGAAATGTTTGATTTTCATTTCAAGTAATAAATGAGAAAAAAATTATAAAAATAAAAAAGTAATAAAATTACACCAAACAATCAGATAATGCTTTGATCTTTTATATAAAAATACTAAGAAAAAAAAAAACACAAAGAATTAGACTCAAAATTAAATATAATAATATTATTAATTTAAAATTTCAAAAATATATTATAAAATGAATTGTAAATAAAATTTAATAGTCATAGGCAAAACATGTTAAATAGCCCAATACATGGTAAATGCCTCTTTATTATCTCTCCACAGAAGAACAGTGAAAGAGAATAGTCCATATATTTTACTTTAAGATATCTAAATCTCCATTCACCAAATCAATAAATGAATAGATAGCTATGTTAATTATAGTCCAGCACCTGAAAAAAAAAGTCAACTTGCTTGGTAATTTCTGTTAACTTAAATTTTTCAAAGCTCCTCATAATTTGAATCCTAGGGCATACACGGGCATGGCAGATGGATTCATATATGCAGAGAAAGAAACATTCATTATATTATATTAAGGATCAATTTTTAATAAAATGTATAAAGATACAATTTTATGATTATATACTCTATAATTATCTACTAAATTCTTATTCATATATATGTGGCCATACTTTCCAACCTCAACATTCTTTTTCAATGGAAGTCTAATTAATATTTTTATTATTACTAGCTATGCTAGAACTTCCAAAAATGTTTATTTTTTTAATCATTTTGTTGACTATTTAAACTGCCACATTCTCATAAAGTCCAATAGCCTTAAATTGAAGTAATTTGAATTTTTTTATTTAATTTTATATTTTTGTTTCATTGTGGGGAATAATACTCTCAAAAATTGAATTTTGTTTTTCTAAGCTTTCAGTATTCTTATATTTATATACATAGAACATAAAAGCCTAACTTTCTACATGAGTAAACCATCAGTAATTCTTAAACTTTGTTAACTTTTACTACATAATCCTAAAATAATGAGAATTTATTTCTTTAGTTTCATTTTTAAAAAATAAAATAAAATATGGGATTTAAAAATTATAACTTTGAATTTCTCAAACATTATGAGTATACTTATTGCATAAATGTATCAACTTTTTCTACATAAAAAAACTAACATCAATTATTTTTAAATTTTATTAATTTTTATCATTTTCTTTCAAGATAATTTGAATTTATTTTATTTCATTTTACTTTTTTTTTTGTTTATTATGAAATATATGAATGCAGCTCATTACAACTTTAAATTATAAAATAATACATTAATTTTGATGATTTTTGTTTTGTCTGTGTGTGAGTGTAGATACAATTCTTAGGAAAGGTTTTAAGCTGTATAGCATTCCTGTTTTAAAAGCAGGTTTACCATTATAGCTAAAGTATGAATTAACAATGAATAAAAAATTAACATTACTTATTAAATCCAACAAAATTATCAATATGTGGTAATTGTTTTTCTGTTATAAGTAGTGTCCTCCTATATAAACTGACTCTAATATAGTTACACATGATATAATTTTGTTTTAACTTTGTTAATTACATATAATAAATTTTTCATATATATGTTTAAATGTTTTATAAAATGTTGATAATGATGAACAGCACTGAAAATGCATTTGGCTGAACAGATAACCTAAAATACTGAATAAAGAATAATTATCACTTCATAAAATATACCAACATATATACAATATAATTAAAACACAATATGTTATATACCACAATCCTAAATACTACAGTCAATTATATATTCACAATATATCAAAAATTATTTTTATGTATTGCTATAAGTCATTTCAAGCTGTAAGTAAATGTGTAATACAATTAAACAAATCTTTTTACTGTAAAACTAAATGATAGTCATACAAATCTACAATTTGTTGCTTATTTATTTATGATATATTAGAAGGTATCATTTTCTTCCACAAGATAAAACAGTTTGCACAAGAACAAATACATCAGTTAATATCATAAAAGTAACCTCTGTTTGAATTCACTTATTTCTCTTTCAAGTTATTGTTAATATTTTGAACATAAATTCATAATCCATATCTGTTATTTGCAGTTCATTTCAGTCTTGCATTCATAATCTACATTTCACAATGTTCCAGCTATTTTAATTTCTCTGTTTTTTTTAAAATATAAGTGTAAGAATTTCAGAAGATCACAACTTCCTTTCCTTAAATAATTTGTTGTATGCTCTGAGAGATGTTTGCATTAGATTTCAATTTTTCATGGATTTATTACAATGTAAACAAATTAATATTTGGAATCATGTCCTTGTAAATAAGACATAAATGTGTTTTAGCAGTGATATTGCTAAGAAAACCATCAATTGTCACTGCAAACAAATAAAAACTAGAAAAACTTATTAAAACAAACAGGAAATTGAGTCAATTTTTTAACTTTGAGATAAAAAATATCAAACTTGATCAAATTTATGGTATCAGATTAGTTAAGAGTATTGCTATATAAAATGGTTAATGTTTCATGACTACTAAGACTTCAAAGAATGAATAAAATTAAATGGATTAAACCTAAGCTTATTACGAGCAAGTGATGAACATTGCCAAAAAAATACAAACCACAGTGAAGCATATTTCTGCAGAAATGCATGAACATAAAAAATGAATAATAAATGATAGAAAGCATGTCATACAATAAGATAAACCAATATTTACACTTTCTCTAAAGTGCAAGCAAGATTTATATCTACTAATTATAAAAAAAAAAAAACCAATAATCTAGTCATAATTTGGTATTCTCATAATCCAATCATTACTACACATAATACATTTCACCTGGAGATTACTGAAAATTTGGGAAATCAAATTTATCTCATAGTAGATTACTGTCAACTTTCCAAAGTGACAGTACCCAAATTTATATAACTCTTATAATCAAACATTGGTTTAAAAAACATTAAGAACTATAGTATATACTTCTCATGATCTCCCTAATCATTTAATTTGTGTGTGTGTGTGTATATATATATATATCATTATTGAATTACAAGTGAGAGATTGATATTGTATTCTAACATAACTAAGAGAATTTGAGGCTTTTTTTTTGTCAAACAGAATACAACAAAGTTTTGATCATCATCTAAAAAAATAATAATTGTGTATTTGCATGCATAAAAGAGGAACAGTAAAAAAAAATTACCCTAACAAGAATATAACCATAACCATTAATAATTCTTAAAACAATATTTGATTGTAAAAGCTATATGAATTTTGGCATTTTCCTTTTGGAAAATGACAATAATGCATTATGAGATAAACCTGATCTTCCAAATTTTTAATAATCTCAAGCTGAAAGGTAACATGCGCAGTAGTGACCGGATCAAGAGAATATCAAAATATTACTCAATGATTGACTTTTTTTTTGTAATTAACAGATATAAATCTTTCTTGTGTATATGGATTTATCTTATTGCTACCAAGATTAAACCACTTTTTACTTTATTGCCCACTAATAAATTTTTTGTCATAGATTTAATTAGAAATAAAAACAGATTTATTTCTAACTTAAGTTATTATATGTATTTAAACCTAGACAGCTATTTTTACAAGAACAAGGATTCAGAAGATCACAACTTCCTTTAATATTCTATGAACAATATTTCATTTTTTACAAAGATTTGTTTACATTAGATACAATTTTTCATGTATTTATTATAAAGTAAAAAGTGATTTAGTCTTGGGAACCATCTTTGATGATTGATGATTTCCCTAGCAACATCACTGCTAAGAAACACTTGTATGTTATTTATAGAAATGATCAAAAAATTTAATTTGTTTACATCAAAATAAATCAACAAAAATTGTAATCTAACATAAATCACCCTCTAGGGAGATGATACATAAAACATTTTTTCAACTAAGCACTGGGGATATAATAAAATCAAAAAATGGAGGTCATTTACAAATTAATTGTACATACTATTGATGAATAGCATTCAGGAAAATTATCATTCCTCAAATTAGTGGTGCCTTAATTAAAACCCCTAAAGTTTCACAATGATTCTTAATAAAATGCATAGTATGATTATTTTTGTTTTAGATCATTTAGAAAAGCAAACACTTTCTATTGAAGACAGTTCAAATGATATAGCAACACCAAAGCAGACAATGTTAATAAATGTCCTAATATATGCTAGCCTTACCTTCCTCTTTCAGATATTCCTATATTACTAAATAATTACATGTTGGATTATTTTCATCATCTAATATTAAATATTGAATGTCATTAAAAAAAATTTAAATTTTATTTAAACTTCCCGAATACATTTGACTGTTAGTAATAGCTCACATGTAACACAATATTTCTAATAGCTCACATGTAACACAATATTTCAAGTGATATTATTCTTCTATCTTCTTTATGTGTTGCAGCTCTGAACGATGACAGTACTAGCATGGGAATCAAACATAAACCTTTAGATTTGTAAATACTGAGTTTAAGGTAATGCTCACCAAATGTATTTATAAAAAAATTCAATTTTCATGATATCCACTGGGATTCACAACTAAGGATAAAGCAACTTCTCAAATTTTACAAGAGATTGGTTAAACAAATAATTAACAAACTTCACTATAAAATGGAAAAAAAAAATCCATTTAGGCACATGGTCAAAGAACAACTCTAATTTGTCTATTGTTTCAATTACCATGTCTCTTGAATTATTAATATGAGTCATTTTCCAAATAGCAACATAAAACAAGCCTTATCATTCTTGGAAATTACATTAAAGTCTTTAAAAAGAAATTTAAGCAGAGCTAACTGGAATCAATATATTGTATATTTGAAAAAAAATATTAGAAGAATTTTATGCATCTTCTTTTGTTATGACACATTTAACAAACTCACAAATACAGCTATGATTAAATACATTTCTTTCCAAACCAAAACCAATAATGTTTTTATGGCCAATATTTGTCTACCAAAGATCCAGAAATTGTTAGCAAAATTATAAAATGTCTTTAAGATAATAGAAAATGAAGGTAGAGGCAAATTAAAAAAAAACAAACAACAATTTAATAAAGTCTAAATAAGAGACCTGGCCAATTTTATATAGGTTTGGTGAATGTACAAACATATTTATAAAAATTGTCATTGCAATGTGACTGCCAATCTTATATAATCAAATTTCTAAACCCAAAATTAATAAAGCTAAAAAAAAAAACACAATAGAGATTAGTTACAAACTTCTCTTCCACAATGGCTGCCTAACACCAAGTTAATAATATCAGCAGATGTTGGTGAACATGAAATTGTCCTGGATTGCCTAAAATTAGAAAGAACTCCAATAGCAGATAGCATAATAACAGAAATTTTAAAATTAGGATTCAAGGTCAATTTAAAATTCATAAAAATATTTAGCAACACTATCCACAAAGAAAATATCTTAAAAACTAATAACTAAAAATTATGATCCAATATCATTATTATATGTTTAAGTTCTTAAAAAAAAAAAAAATCTTAATAAAAATTATGTAAATACTTGAGAACTATCTATCATTGAACAGATTGAATTTAGAACAGAAGGAAATTCACAGTAATTATTATATTTGACAAAGCATATTAAAAAGGGGTTTTAAAATAAAACTGATAGTTCCTTTACTAAACTAATTTTAGGTTAAGATTCTGCTTAGAAAAATAATTTCCTTCTAAATCTTTAAAATTAAAAAAAAAAAAAAGGAGGGGGGGACCAATTTATGTGACAAATTGCTCTCAAAAAAAATAAAAATCAAGTGACTAAATGATAATCATAGTAAATGCAATATTTTACAGAATACTCTTCTATAAAGTTCCATTCTAAATCTTATTATATATTCATTAGCAATCTTTCAGAAACCGAAAGCAGAAAATAACTTTATAAACTAACTAATTATAAATCGAAATACAACTATATCCTATGCAATTTAAAAGCAATCTTAGATCATACTTACTTTCATTACCTAGCAAAGATTGGCTGCAATATAATTTCTATTAAATATCTCCTTGGGAATTTCAGCTGGCCTTACTTTGAATTGTGATGTACAAACTTTTTTGAGATTCCTAAGAAAATAACATCCTAATGGTAAATGATGAGCCTCTGATTAAAGAACATACACTTATTGTAAAACTAAATATTACATATGAGAAAATATTATTGGTGTAATAAATCAATTCTCTTACAGTGACTTCCCATATTTTCACCCATCCCTTCATCAAATATTAAATAACAAATTGCATTACAAATATTTAATAAAAACTCACTAACCCAAGACATAGATTCATTACTTAAAACATTCTTCAGATCAAAAGCCTGTTTCTGGGCATTCAATAATAAAAAAAAACTCTTAAAATAATCAAATTATACTGTAAAAATGGACTTTTACAGAGACTTTAAACAAATTTCTACTTTCTAGATACAACAATAAGAGCCAGCTGAATTTGACTTCTCTAGATGGTATTGGAGCCACAACAATAAGTTGAGTATGATTTAGGATTATTATGCTTATCTGCATTAGAAATGGTATTCAATATTAACTATGTAGTTAATGACTGTCAAATCCAGAAAGAATTGAAAAACCACCAGTAAATATGTTTGGTGGTCAGAACCTTTATAAATAAAATCCATATGTTAAATACTCTGATAAAATTATAATTTTAAAAGATTTTAAAACTTTGCTGATAACTATTATATATCATGTTCATCTTTTCCCTTTACACAGGCTCTTCTCTAACTCCTTACTTTTTTTCTTTTTCCTTCTTATTTATAAAAGCATTCAATTTTCAATTGCTTCTAAAAGTTTCTTTATAATTTCATTGATCTTAAATTCTTTAGGCACATCCATTCTAGTATCAAAATATATTTTTTTAAATTAAATTTCATTGGAACGTGTTGCTACCTTCTCTCTTTTTCTTCATTTTCTTTTCTTTTTTAAGAATTCAATTAAAAAGTCATTATTAATTTAGAATTAATAATAATTATTATTTTAAATAAGTATATAATGAAGATTTAAAATATAATGCACTTAAAAAAAAAAAACTTACAATGACAGAATAAAGTATTATAGAAATTTTTTTCAGTGATTAATTTTCTTTTTTATATTTCCTGCTGTGCAAAAGCTGAAAATAAGCTAATTAAAAATTTCGTGTATGATCTTATAATATAATTCTTCTCATTTACACACACCTTTATTTATAAATATATAACACCTAATAAAGAAAAGCTGACAGCAGTTTGAAGACATATAAAAAATTTACAACTTGAGACTTCGCAAATACTTTTGGAAACCATTCTCTAAAACTGATGGATTTTACTAGAAATCAAGTCAGATCTCTGTTTTAAATTTTTAATTTCTTTCACCCTTGTTTAAAAGCTAATATAACATTATTAACTGTCAACTAACAAAACTAAATTAAATTATGAAATTTTCACATTGTGAAAAGAGAGAAATAACAGTTTTAACCAGTGAAGCTATTATAGAAAAACAGATCACTTAAAATTAATAAATGAAATGAAGTGTAAATCAAAATCAAACATTGAACTACTTTTTTTGCTAATTAAAAATAATGGCAAACTTTAAGATTTCAGTAAGACTATTAGTAAAATTAAGATAAATAAATTTTCCTTAACTTTCAAATAAAATAAAAAAAAGATATTTTGTTATAATTTAGAGATGCAAATTCTATCATAAATAGATCTCTTCCTAAATATAAATTTTAAACACATACATGTAAATGAAGGAAGGGATGGGGAATAAATTATACAAAATAGATGGCAGTAATCAACATGATAATAACATAATGGGTGAACAGAAAAGTAAAGTTAAAATTGCTTTATTTGTTATTTATTTTTATTCAAAGGGCTAGTTTTCCCAAGATATAAATTTATCTTATGAAAGTTAGATCAATATTGGTTCTGCTCTACAGATATAAATTATTGTTGAAATCAAAAAAACATTTGATAAAAAAAATATTATATATATAATACATTTTTAAAATAAAAAATAATTTCGTAAAAATTATTTTACTATTAATCCTTTTGTTTCAACAATGGGTATATAAAGTACTTTTTAGGTATCTCTGTGAAAAAATAAATGTTGATGTCTATTTTCTATTCTATGACAGGCAGTATTCCTTATGTAATCTAGCAATATATATATATTGTACCAGGTTCGAATATGAGACGATCGAAACACCGGTCTCTTAGGCAGAGAAGAACATACTCGGAAAGTATGTATGTCCAAACGATAGCTATAAAATATATAACTAGCATCACATTTCCAGGACATAACTTCTCGACTGTTGAGTTCAACACCAAGTTTAAAGCATTTTTTTTGTTTTGTGTAAACATGGGTGCCAGCTATTTATTCAGAAGAATAAACAACGCACTTTGAACAATGGCCACTAACTCAACACCTAAGTTATACCCATAGACTAGTTCAGCTACTTGTAATCACTAACAGATTATACATAATTAGTGGGGAAAGAATTAGTGAAAAGATTGGTAAAAAGAATTGACTGACAAATAAAGTTTTAGTTTAAAGACAATTTATTTTAACTAACATTAATTATACTAAATTTAAACATCTTTATAATTTTTTAACTAACATAATATTGGTATTTTTTATCACGCACCTATTTAACTCATACATTCACATATATAATAATAAATCATTAAATTGTATTTGAAACTTAAACACATATATTTAAAACACACAAATTAATAGTTCATTTTTTATGTGCTTGGAGGCTTGACAAATTTTCTTACGAATGCAATGGCTACTTTATAAATGAGAATAAGAAAATGTTTACCTAGGATTTTGGAATGTGGATACATCTTGCTGTTGCTGCTTCTAATGAAGTATATCTAACCGGTTAGATTTGAAGTTTTCCTGCAGAAATTTGATGATTATTAGTTGGTATTATTCCTGGAGACAATTAGATACTGACGGAGATTCTTCAAGCAGTTACGCAGACATTATTTAAGATCGGGTATATTGGCTGTTTTCATTGGACTTCAGGCTGAAGAGATGTATGTTTCCCATGGGTTTTTAACACTGCATTTCTGACTGATACATAATAAACTGACCTCTGATACAATTAACTCAACTGATTGTCCTCACTGACAGTCCGATACAAAATTGGCTATTTATACCTACGATGTGTTGTCCTTTTAATATCCTCCGGCAATATGTGTTGTCGAAATTCCTTTAGTAACATCCTTTTTAATCTTGTTGTTGAGTATTTTAATTAGCAGCCATAACAAGCGTGTTGTTTTATATTTTTAATTAGTAGCCACTGCTGAACTTGTTGTTTTATATAGTTTTTAACTTTCCTTTTAATATTTATTTTCATGTGTTTCTTCAATATGATTTTTTAACACGCACTTATACTAATCATTTATCATATATATTTTATTAACAAGCTTACTATTTATTTTGCACATGTATAATTTATTCTAATAAACTCAAATGAAAAGAGATTTATATTTTTAACCTTTTAACTTATAACTAATAATAATAAACTCTTTACTTCTCCTACTAAACTTTTAGTTTGATTTTCTACAGGAAAACTCCCCCTCCCCCCTTTTAATTAATTAATTGTAACTTTTATTTTAAGAACTCTTAACTGTTAACTATTTATTTTAACTAATAATACTAAGAAAAAACTCTTAAACTTTTAAAAATTTTACGTTTTCTTTTTATGAAAGATTTTTATTTTAATAATCTTTAGATAAAATTATTATGTACCAATTCAATGTTGGTACATTACACCATCCCCCCTTTGAGAGTAAAATGCGTTCTTTTTTTGACCATTTTATCTCTGACAACTTTAATTCTTAATTTATTATTTTTCTACCTTTGCCTTTTTAATATCTTTCACTTTATATACTAAGAGCAATCTTCAATTATGCTTTACTTCTTTCTATGCTGGCAACATTGCTTACAATGTTCTGAGTCCTGGATAGTGACCACTGGGACAAACTAATTTTGTGGCACAGGGATCTTTTGGAAATAAAGCGGAAGCAGATTCGCTGACTTATACCGACTTACACATATGAAAATTCGAAGCGTCATTTGCCGGGTTTCTACCGGACTTGGAAAAAAGAAAGGGTCGCTGCGTATGGCAGGAATTATCAACTGTCCATTTCTGACTTACGCTTTGGAAACCGAGGCACAAGATATGAGGATTCTCCCCTGGAAATGAGACTTACGACTTATTCTGGTTTTTCCCAGTGTGCATTTTAAAAGAGGAATGATCCCTGATAAGTCCATTATGGGTGCTAAAATTTATCCAGTTGGCAGCTTTAAACTTATCCTTATCTAAAACTATTTCAATACTACCCTCATTCCCTTAATTTCAAACCCTTATACATTCCTAATATAACTTAGATTGACTTTCATTTATATTATTTATCACTAATCTTACAATATTATTTTTAAACCCTTATGAACATTATTCTAACATATTTATTTACATTACATCTTATTTAACTATTACGGCTCGTTTACATATTTTTTATTACCATTACTTTACCTTATATATTAACTGTGTGTATTCAGAAAACCTATTTTTATTTTATTATGATCCATTATTATACAGATATTTTATTTGACTTACTTTAAATCATTTATTTACTTCCTTTTATTACCGTGCGTGTATTCCAAAAAAAATCTATTAGTTTATTAAGAGTCATTTTTTACTATTATTTTTTTATTTTATTTACTACAGATATATTATACTTATTTATTTAACTTGATTTTATTTTACGTATTTCCATTATTTTATTCATTTATTTAATTCTTCAAACATTAGCTTTAAACCATTAATTTGACCTATTTATTTAACTTGATTTTATTGATTTTTTATTTATTTGAACTGTTTATTTATGAGCATTTCTTCTTAATTAATATGTGCATGGAAAAAAAAAATATTTTATTTTGCGAAGCCTCCGTTATTATTATTACTTTCAAACATTTCATTTATTATTATTCATTTACTTTTAAATTTATTGTTTTAAGTTTTAAATAGAAGTTTCAGATTTAATTTATCAGATTTATTTACTTTAGAATAATCATATTCATGCTCATTGTCTATTTCCGGTCCTTTTTGTTTATTTCCTTTACTATTCCACCCGATTACTAACTTTTAAACTATGTCAGGTGGTTCCTTCTTTCTCTCTACTAATTCACTAATATAAATTATACTCCATATTCTCACATCTCTCCCTCGATTAAAATTTATTACTTTATCTCTTTTTCGTTTTGTTCTATTTTCTGCCTTGTAAATGAGAAAACCTTTAAGTTTCACAGACCTCCGTATTTTTCCTAACCGTGAATATTTTTTCTTATGCTTTCTCTTTGTTTTAAATCTAAATCTACGGACACGAATGTTTACTTTAAACCTTTTATTTCTAATTCTTTGTAAAAACTCTTTTACGCTATCTTCTACCTTGAACTTATAACTCTCTTCTATTTCTTGGTCTATATTTGTTTCTACTTTATTTGTTGCAATGCTATCTGATTCTAATTCAATTTTCATTTCTAAACTACTATATTTATCACTATCTGACTCTACTATATCTTTCATGACCTCAACCTCCTTATTTTCTTTGACAAAATCTACTTCTATGATCTCTTGATTTTTCTCTACCTTTCCTGTAATTTCACATCTTATTTCCCTTACTTCTGCTCTAAGTTCTTTAATTTCTCCTTTAATGTGACTAATTTCTTTCTTCAGTTCTAGCTGGCTTTGTTTGATTTCTTGTCGCATTTCCGCTTTGAGCTTTTGTTGGCTTTGTTCAAATTTCTGATACAATTTTTCTTTGAAGTCTTGCTGACTTTGCTCAAATTTCTGCATTATATTCATTATCATTTTCATCATCATCTGCATCTCAGATATCTCTTCTTTCTGTTTCTCTACTAACTGGGGATTTTTGAAATATATTGGGCTTTCTTCTGGCTCCATTTCTCTATTCATAGTTACGCTATTACTTTTTATTTTTTTTTAAAATTATCCTTTGCATTAACAAATCAAATATTATTAGTTTATTTATTTTTCTTACTTAGATGGAAACACATGCTGATTCCACCCCCTTTGTCCATTTCCTCTACCCGATCTTAATGCTTTAACTCCACCCAAACATCTAATTGTCTCTGATTTAACAGAATAATTTATTTTAACTAATGTAAATAGCATAAATCTCTTTTCATTTAAAGAAAAAAAGTTTTCGGTCAATTCTTTGTTTAAAATTAAATCACTTTAACATACGTAATTTAGCTTTTGTATAAAAAATTTTTTTAAACAAGAAGCAAAGTATTTAGTTAACTGTCGTTTATGACAGGTTCAGCCCACATTGGTCATGCCATTGTACTGGGTTCGAATATGAGACAATCAAAACACCAGTCTCTTAGGCAGAGAAGAACATACTCGAAAGTATGTATGTCCAAACGATAGCTATAAAATATATAACTAGTGTCACATTTCCAGGACATAACTTCTTCTCAACTGTTGAGTTCAACACCAAGTTCAAAGTACTTTTTTTTGTTTTGTGTAAACATGGGCACCAGCTATTTATTCAGAAAAATAAACAACGCACTTTGAACAATGGCCACTAACTCAATGCCTAAGTTATACCCATAGACTAGCTCAGCTACTTGTAATCACTAACAGATTATACATAATTAGTGGTGGAAAAAATTGATTAAAAAAAATGGTAAAAAGAATTGCTAAAAGAATTGACCGACAAATAAAGTTTTAGTTTAAAGATAATTTATTTTAACTAACATTAATTATACTAAATTTAAACATCTTTATAATTTTTTAACTAACATAATATTGGTATTTTTTATCACGCACCTATTTAACTCATACACTCACATATATAATAATAAATCATTAAATTGTATTTGAAACTTAAACACATATATTTAAAACACACAAATTAATAGTTCATTTTTTATGTGCTATAGAATTCATATAATTCGACTCTTGGAGGCTTGGCGAATTTTCTTAAGAATGCAATGGCTACTTTATAAATGAGAATAAAAAAATGTTTACCTAGGATTTTGGAATGTGGATACATCTTGCTGTTGCTGCTTCTAATGAAGTATATCTAACCGGTTAGATTTGAAGTTTTCCTGCAGAAATTTGATGATTATTAGTTGGTATTATTCCTGGAGACAATTAGATACTGATGGAGAATCTGCAAGCTGTTACACAGACATTATTTAAGATCGGGTATATTGGCTGTTTTCATCGGACTTCAGGCTGGAGAGACGTATGTTTCCCGTGGGTTTTTAACACTGCATTTCTGACTTATACATAATAAACTGACCTCTGATAGAATTAACTCCACTGATTGTCCTCACTGACTGTCTGATACAAAATTGGCTATTTATACCTATGATGTGTTGTCCTTTTAATATCCTCCGGCAATATGTGTTGTCGAAATTCCTTTAGTAACTAATCCTTTTTAATCTTGTTGTTGGATATTTTAATTAGAAGCCATCACAAATGTGTTGTTTTATATTTTTAATTAGTAGCCACCACTAAACTTGTTGTTTTATATATTTTTTAACTATCCTTTTAATATTTATTTTCATGTGTTTTTTTCAATATGATTTTAACACGCACATATACATGCATTTATTATATATTTTATTACTTACATTTACGCACATGTATAATTTATTCTAATAAACTGGAATGAAAAGAGATTTATATTTTTTAACTTATAATACTAATAATAAACTCTTTGACTTCTTTTAAAGCTTTTAGTTTGACTTTTCTACAGGAAACTCCCCCTCCCACTTTTAATTAATTAATTGTAACTTTTATTTTAAGAACTCTTAAACTTTTAACTATTTATTTTAACGAATAATAATAAGAAAAAACTCTTTACTTCTTTTATAAAACTTTTATGTTTTCTTTTACGAAAGATTTTTATTTTAATAATCTTTAGATAAAATTATTATGTACCAATTCAATGTTGGTACAATATATATATATTGCAATAACAATATAAATTCAATGTTGGTACAATATATATATATTGCAATAACAATATAAAAATAATCTGATTTCATTACTTAGTCCCCAACAAAGTTATTTCTACAGATAGCAATAGAGAGCTGCTATTGATTTATCAATTATTTTTTTAATGTTCTTATGCAGTTCATAATGCATGCACAATAATAAATTTAAATTTTGCTAAATATACTTTAAAAAATAAAAACTGGGGTAAAATTACTAGTATACTTTTTAATTTGATTCAAAAATATTAATTTCAATGAATTCATTGAAACAACTAATAGTTGTTTTTTTTTAAAAAAAAGTATATGTTAATGTATTTACATTCTATATCTTAAAACACAATTGGTATATTTAAACTGACTAAATTTAACAACTAGATCATTATTAGTTTGCTATTTTTTGTTACTTTCTAATTCAATTTATTTTTATCATTTTATAATATAAACTTAATGAAATTAGTTATTTAGAGATATGACAAAATTATGAAATCACTTCAATCAGCAATCTACAACATTTAAAGACATATTTGTTTTGCAGGATGTACCAAGTACATAAAAAAATAGTATGACAAATATTTTGAATTGTGACATATATATTACAAATTGGAAGATTTGATACCATGTACTGCAATCTGTAATAAAAAAAATCATATATAAGAACTCTTTCAACAATTTCAGTTACAATAAACCTACAACAGAAATTTATTTCTTAGATGGCATTAAAAATATTTTTAGGTTTTTCTCTTTTTTAAAAAAAAGTAATAAAATATCTTAATATAATACCGTTTTACCTAGATATCTTGAACAAATAACAGAAAGAGAATATTTTTGTTTTTAAAAGTTTACATGAGAAAATTTATATTTATAAGTGGTTTATCATACTTAAAACTTGGAAATATTTTATAGTATCTTTAAATATACATATTTTGTATAGAACACATTTATATTTTGCACTAAATAGAATATAGTGACTGAATTCCAAATGTATCTTGCTGTTTATCAAATGTGGATTAAGACTATTGCATTCTAAAATCTCACAAAAAAGCATCCATATAAATTCCTATAAAAATTTTAACAATACAATTGTAATTACAATTTTTCATTTTTTTGTTTGGTGAAAATAGCAATTTTAATATATATATATAATATTTAAATACATGTATATTTTCTAATGTAATTATAAGGGACTTGAACTCAGACTTTCAACTACCTTCAGCTATCCTATCCATCTTATACAACTGATACACATGACCACACACATGTGAAAAAGATAAATGATCTCCAATATACAAATTTTGTGCTGATCCAGCACTCATTCGTTGATCCAGATCACCACTCCCACACATACATACAATCAGTGCTCAGTTTATATTAAGATAGCAAATCTTCGACCTTTAATGGATAAGCTTCAATCATCTCCACTCTCCAACTTTTCAGCCATCAATATTATTAAAAATCTGAAGATGTAATACTCAAAGCCCTTGATAATGCCAATATTATTGTCATATCCCATGTTTGACCTTAAGACAATCTGATCCTTCACACATGGACTTTAATATGTCCATTTATAAAGTCCCATGGGTGAGAGGGCTTTGAGCATTACATGTTCAGATCTTCAATGACATGGATGGCTGAAAAGTTGGACAGTGAGGACATTGAAGCATGTCCATTAAAGTTTGATGACTTAAATAGACAAAATACTTGATACAAGTTCAAGTATAATTTAATGAAATGGTATAAAAATTGTTAATCTAATGCAATAATAGTTCATTTGTAAATTTTATTTTAAAACAAAGAGCAATAAAAATATATTTAATAATCAGAAGAAAAAAAAAACATTAGAATTATTATTAATTAGTGAATTTCTGAGAATGAAATTCATGTAATATTTAAAAAAAAAAAGTGAGTTGAATTGACTTTTTTTTTTTATTAAGAAAAAAATTACAGTGTCAGGTAGCTATATTTGATAATTATAATAGTTTTATATAGTAAGTTCAAAGTTTTGCAACCAATCTGTGTGAGCTGAATTGACTTTATAATGATAGTTAATGATTCTATCAATTACCAGAAATCAAGACAGATAACTGTTTTAGTAAATGTTCTAGGAATTTTTTAACATTAGGGGCATCATTGAATCACTTCTGACACATTCAAGCAATAAACAACCTTAGATAATTAATTGAAAGTGTCAACAAAGTGTTCCAAATATTTTTTCCAATGAAAATTTTCAAAAATTTAAAATTTCATAGAAAGTTAAAAAACAAAGTAGAGTTACAATTAACATATATTAAAATCAAAACAATTATAGATATTTCATTGAAAATACGAACTATTATGAATAGAAAATAGATACAATATTATCTGTAATTAGCAAATATTAAAATCAAAACATTATAAATATTTGTAATTCACAATAAAAAAAATGTCAAAAAATGTTTGCATAAGTTTTAACAAAAAAAAAAACAAAAAAAAACAAATTTCAAGTATGACAGCAAAACGTACTAAAGAATTAGTAAAAACGTACATGCATAAAAAAACATTTAGAATTCAGCAAATATTAAATTTAATTACATAAACATAATTAAACAATTAAAGCAGCAAATAAAACATTGAATACATGACTAAACTAATATAAAAGTGAATTAAAAATGTGCTTAAACTTAAAAAATTCTATCAAAAGTTAAAAAAAAAAAAAAATTACATGAGAAATATTTATTTTATGTTATTTAATTTTGAACAGTAAATATATAAAATATTACCTGTAATTAGCAAATATTAAAATTAAAACAATTTTAGACATTTCATTGAAAAGTACCTTAAACTTTTACAGATTTCAAATTTTGCTGTGGAAACTTAAAAAAAAAAGTATATATAAAAAAAAGTATTGCAACAGAATACACATTTTCATATTTCTGCCAAAGTTAAAATAAATATTTGTTACATAATTTTTTAATGTTTAGATTTACTTTAGGTTATTCATTTTTGAACAATAAATATATATAGTGTTACTTGTGTAATTAACAAATATTAAAATCAAAACAATTTTAGATATTTCATTGAAAGATATAACATTTTATTTTAGAATGAATATTTTTATTAATTTTAAAATAAAATTCATAACATGACTAAAAAATTAAAATAATTTTCCTGAAATAGTAGAATCATAATATTATATGAAAAATAATTATGTGGGGAGTATTATATTACATTATTGGTTTTTGAATAACAAATAGATCAAATATTACTTGAAAATGGAGAAGGTTCTATACAGCTCCTTCACATGGAAACATGGGAGTGAAGAAAAACTGAAAATGTATTAACCTAGTAATATGGGAGATGGGGAAAAAGTTTTGGTCAAACTTGACCTCATGATTTGCCAACTATTAATAAATGTTTGATTTTTCTAACAGATTTAAGTATATCTACCTATTCACCCACTCATCCATGTATCTATCTATCTATCTGTCTTTCTACCTATCTATCTACTCACCTATCTATTTCTCCATTCATCCATTTTACTTATCTGATTACCTCCCTATCTATTTAATCTATCCTACCTATTTATCAATCTATTTAACTGACTTTCTGTTTATCTATCTATCTATCCATATACGTAGGTGGCCAACTTTCCCATTTATCAATCTATTTTTCTTGATTTTATTTATTTATCCATCCAATCATCCCGCTATTCAACAGTTTACTTAACCATTCATCCATTCCTCTACTTGCTATTTATCCATTTACCTGTCTATTTAACTATTTATCTAAATTTCTGTCTACACATTCAACCATTATCTATTTATCTAATCATCATCTATCCATCAATCTAGATAGACACATAGATAGAGGGGTTAACAGATAGGTTAAAGAACAAATTTCCCTGAATTATTATTTATTATTATTTCCCAATTTTATACATCTATTTTTAGTTATGGAATTTCCAGTGCCTCTACAACTACTTTTATTACTGTTTAGACAGATAATTGAATGAATGGATGAACATATAGATGCAGACAACATAAATATCTATCAATTATCAGTTCTTCTGTCTATTTATTTATTTATCCACCCAATCAAACTATCTATCTATTTACCTACCCATTAATTAACTCATTAGCAATCTATTTACCTACATAATTATCTACCTATCTATCCATTTATAGCCCTGACAGCCTATCTATTTACCTATCAGTATCTGTTCATCTATCTATTCATCCATCAATCTATACATCCTATCTATCTATTTATATATCCATTCTTTATCCATCTATGTACCCATCCATATTATCAATCTACTTACCTTCCTAGCTCTGTATCCAGATAGATGGATGGTTAGATAGAGATAAATGGATAGTTAGATGGATTGATTCAGATACACAGAAGTAAGATAGGTAGGTAGATGGGTAGCAAATAGATGAATGGATGGGTCGATAAACAGATAGATAGGCGGATGATTAAATAGACAGAAAAACAAATAGATATATGGATAAATAAATAGTTGGATAAATTAATGAATGGTAGATAGGCAGAAAGTCAGATAAATAGTTAAATAGACAAATCAGTAGATAGATATGTAGCTAATATATGAATAGATGAGAGGGTAAATAGCTTGTTAAATAGATGGAGGTTGAACACATAAATAATAGATAGAATGATAGATAGATATAAAATAGATAGTTTGATAAATAGGTAGTTAGTTGAACAGATAAAAAGTCAAATAGATAGTTAAATAACAGATAAGTAGGGAGATATATAAATAGCTAATAGATTAATGGATGGATAAGTAAATAGATGGATAAATATATGGATGATTGGATAGGTACATACATATATAGATACAAAAACAGATAGATAAATGGATGGGTGGATAAGGTCAGAAAGTCAGATGAGTAAATAGATGAGATAGGTAGATAAGGAGGTAAGCAGATAATCAGAATGTATGGATAGATAGATAGATGAAGATATATATAGGTAGATGGATAGACATATATATAAACATGCAGATAGATATATGTATAGATAGATACATGGGTGGAAGAGTTGTTAGATAGATATAAATAACTCTATTAGAAAATCAAATTTTTATTAATTGTTAGACAAAACAGGTTGTAATAATTTTTGATATTTTTTTCTATTTTAATTGTTTTTTATTGGTTTAAAATTATGAAGTTAGGCTTGGCCAAAATTTTTTTTTTCCTGCTCCTATGTCTTAAGATCAAAATACAGATCATTTTTTATGCTGTGTATTTATTTTAATATTATACATATTTTATGAAATTTGTTTTTATTTTTTAGTCATGTTGTCTCACTACATTTTTATTCATCTTATATATAAAATCCGTATTTTCTCTGTTGCCTGATTGATGAATGAATTTTTGTCCAATGATGTCACAACCACTACGTTTATGAGAACGAAGTAATTCCATCATTAAATAAAAAAATGGGGAAAAAATCAATATGAGTGCTCTTAGCTACAAAGATATAGAATATATTTTGCGGGTTCCTATCCAGTTGCAGACACAGCCACAAATTCTGATTTGCAATTCGACATTAAGGCACTCCATGTTTTCATGGTCATCAATCCCCTAATATGTTTCAGATGAATGACATATTTAGCAATGTTAACAAGTTTTTATAAATTAGCAATGTCTAATAAAAAAACATATTTACATTAAAAAAATTGTTAAAGCAACCAATTAAAAAAAATATTACACATTATATTTAATAAAAAATATTAAAAATGACAGGCATTTTTGCATTCTGACATTAATAAACAGTAACTATTAATAAAGCAAAAAAAATAGTACAATTAGTCTGATGCTATCAAAAAATAAATATTTATTTTTTTTATTCAGAGGGTGCTCCAGTAAATAACTAATATAACAGATAATGAAGTTGTGGGAGATTAAATATAGACAAATGATTATACTGAAAGTGGATTCTTGGTTTTTATGCTGGGTTTAGAAAAGATAAGGGAGATTTAGATGTAAAGACCACGGAGTTGACAAAGATTATGTTATGGAAATGGGATAGAGAAAAATGTGGGAATAACTTGGGATGGGACATGGAAAGGGAAGGTAAAGTGACTAACAGGTTTCTTTGGGCATGGTAGCTGAGAGATTCTTGACTCCAAAAAAGAAGTCACAGTGTATCTCATCTAATCATCATCATCATCATCAACAACAATAACAACAGATATATTTAAAAATGTAAATTTTAATTTAGCTTTATTAAAACCCAGAAATTTATATAATATTTAAATGTTTTGTTTAATGCATATAAAAATTTTTTTAAAAATGTTAAAACAACCAATTATTACAAAAATGATGGTTTCTGCCATTAAAAAACCGCTCGAAAAAAACATGTGCTTTTAAATACAGAGGTATAGTATTTAAATCATGAAGAAAATGTGATTACATAAATTTATGTTTAAAATGTGATATATATTGAGAAGAAAAAAATAGATTCTTTAGTACCATATTTACATTTAGTTTTCATTAAAGTATAATTGAAATCGAAACAACTGTCTTCTGGCTGGCTACATTTCTTATGCTTAATATATAATATTAAAATCTTCCATTTAAATTATATTAATTTAATCTCCAAAAAAAATTTGTTAAAACAACCAATTAAAAAAAACAACAAAAAACACCAGACTTTACATAACCCAGGTGCAGTTTGGTTTTAAAATAAAATGTCATATCTTTCAATGAAATGTCTAAAATTGTTTTGATTTTATTGTTTGCTAATTACAGATAATAATTTTATTTACACTTGGTTGTATATATGTAATAATGTTGTATACATATATTAGAATTCCTGGTAAAGTGGGTCATTCTTCTTTCATCTAACACTTGTCTTGTTAAGTGTGCTGTTAGTGCTAAACACTGAAAGTGCATTTAATCAAACAAATATTAGATGAAAGAATAACCCATTTAGCCAGGCATTCTAACAGAAGTAATATTATATGTATTTACTGTTTAAAAATAAATATAAACATAAAATAAATTTGAAGAGTACTTTTGAATTAAGACATTGATTTGCAGATTTTAGTGAAACAACAGTCAATCACCCCACCCCCCACGCTGCTATCATCTTAAAGAGTAATTAATCAACCATTATTTGTTCATTAAAATTTTCTAAAGTTTTTTTAAACTGCCTATAATATTATTTTGAGAACAAATACAAAGTGATTATTTTGACTTTATTTGTTTGCAAAAAAAAAAAAAATAAAAATACACCTATCCTCATTATTTATTTTCTTCAGGTTCCATAATAGATAAGAAAAACCTATTTGTTGTTTTAAAATTATCAATAGTTTTTTGCCACCTCCCCAATGTAATATTGTTTAGATTGAAATACACACAAAAAATTATTTTCACTTTATTTTAGTCAAGAAACAAATTGATCATCTTTTGGTTTTATTTTCCCCATTGCTGTAATTGCATAAAAAACCTCCACATAACAATTTTCAATGCCCATCAACTATGTAAAACACACAAAGTGGATGCTTGACCTAAAAGCAATGCTAAATCCTAAAAAAAAAAAACTCGTGCAAACTAAAAAAATCTAGTAGACCAATTCTACAAAGTAACAAAATCCTGCTTGACCTGAAAGTGATGATAAATCTCTCATTCTGCCGATCTATATTTAGCCAAACAAAATTCATATTAATTGTTCATTAAAATTGGTTCGTGTGTGTGTGTGTTGGTTTTCTTTCTGACTACTGTTTAATCAAAATCTCAAAAAGAATACCTTACTTTAACTGTAGACATCAAATAATCACTTTTTATGTGTATCTTTTCTCAATACAGGAAGTTTACAAAACTGTAGATAATTTAAATGAACAAATAATAAAAAAAGATTTTTTTTAAAGATGTTTGGAATGGGGAGAATGGGATGATATTTTTTTCTGACCGATGATTTGCCAAAATCTGAAAAACGAATTAATTCAAAACTATGCATCAAATTTTATTGAAAAGAAATTATCCATTTCTTTCTATAATTTAATCAAAATCTGCAAAACAACATATTTTTCAAAAGTAGGCAACAAATTTATCACTTAGTATCTTCAATAGTATTTGGAGTTATCCCAAAGTATCTAAATATGTCCCAGAGCACATAATAAATGATTACTTATGTATATACTTATTCATTGGAGGTGCACATTTGGCAACAAATAAACAAATGTGGAATAAAACACATTTCTGTTTATTTATTGTTGATTATATCCATATGAACACACATTAAAAATATATTTTGGTCAATGACCATATGAAAATTGCAAATTTTGACTACTGATCAAACCTCACATAATTAATATCTGCAATTTCAACATAAGTCCTTCTATCAATTCTTTAGTACTATTTATCTTTTCTACTTTACTTCAATACACACAATGGATAAACACGCTAACAAATATGAGTTTGGCTCTCTTATAAATAAATACTAAAGATAACTGTTTTTAAAAATATCACCAAGAAAGCATATAAATGAAATAAATATTTATGAGTAGAAATTATTTTAAATAGTAATGATTGAATTCTTTAATGACTTAGTGAAAATGCAGCAAAATATATACATATAAACTAGTACTAAGTATACTATGTTTTTAATCAAATATTTCCAAACTCTTGCTTGTATAAAAAACATTTGATACACAAATAAAATAAATAATACTACAATTTAATGAAAAGCAAAAAATAATTGGATTGAAATTCCAGAAGAAAAAAAAAGATTGTTAGTTGATTTTATACAATAAATATAATGTTTACTTTAATCTTAAATGCATGAGGCTATATTAGCAGCTAGACCTGATTATTGTTTTTTCTCCAGATTCCTAACCGAATATTAAACTTTTCTACACAATGCTGTTTGGAAAAAAAAAAAAAAAATACCCATGAGAACCCTTAAAAGCCTTCCTTGGTAATAATATTTGAAAGAATGGACAAGTGTTAATTTTTAACCAAAACTTATGTTTGCTTTAGCCACATAGAATTTGAAAAAATAAAAAGTTTATTATTTTTATCAAAAATCATAGTTTGTAATATCAGCTGCCAAATATTTTGTGCATGTTTTTATTTAATGCAAAAGTTAAGTGATGACTGTTCTTTAAGTCAAACATCATCATCAACAACAACAAGAATGTCAAGTCAAAGGATAATCTATGTATAATTTTCATTAACAATATATAACACAATCAATGATATAATATAAAATATTCTTATATAGCAGTAATAATTCATAAAAGACAACAGAATTTCATATCAATTTAAAATGTAACTTCAGAAACTTATCCCTCAGGAATACTTTTAATTAAAAAGAAATCTTATATATATTTAGCTTTCATTCAAGACAACTTGTCTTCAAAAAAATTTCCACTTAGACAGATAGCTATGATTATAATATGCTAATTATGTCTTCAAAGTTGAATGATTTAGTTTCATTTGCATTAAAAATACAAATGAAACAAACACCAGTTGAAATAATAAATTATTCAAGCAAAAAATGTGATATGTTCCCTGAGGTTCCTTAAATATTGAATAAGATTTTGTACTTGTTGCCACAATGCCAGAATAGTTGATGGCATATAAAAGCAATGTAAAAATTTCAATATTAAAGCTATTTACATTAATAATTCCACACAACAGTTAATTAAATTTGCCACTGTTATGGTTGGAAAAATTACAAATATTAGTTTATTACATAGTAATAAACCACTAAATCAGAGAAATGCTGAGATTCACACAAAGTAAACCTAGTACTCCCAACTTCTGTGGCATGTCTCATGAAATGTCTGATACTTATCCAATGCAATATCTTTTCACTTTGAGCTTGCCTCATTACCTGAGAAAATAATGTATTCCTAAGTTACTATTCTGAAAGCAGGGATTTACTATTATTCTCTAAATAAAGTAACCACTCTCAAATAGAATCCAGCCTTTAAGAGTACCCCCACATCTGTATAATATAATTTACACTTAGATTGAATTACTTAGATCCTCATTATTGATAATTTATATTTATATTTAAATGAGTATCAAATTTCAGAATTGATTTTAGAGAGTTCTATATGAATGAGATTATTGAGAATGCATAACAATGATATCTGAAACATCATTCTCTAAATTTATTAATACATTATTTAAAAATAAATTATATCCTAGGTGATTTAAAGCTATAATAGAATGAAGGATTTTAAAATTAAAATATTTATTATTCTAAATAATAAAGTAAAAAAAAATCTCTATTAATTTTGAAATTTTAAACCCTACTTATGAGTGAATGTAGTCACATCATCATCATTATTATATCATTGTATTAAAAACAAAATCTAAATAGAGATGAAATTGATTATTATTTATTATGTTGATTTAATTACACCATATTAAAAAAATGGATTTATTTTTAAAAAAGGAAATTATCTCTTTTATTTTTTATTTTAAAATATTGAAATAAGGTTATCACTGAGATACACTAAATACAACATAGATTGTAACAATATTTTACTATTTTAAATCATTACTATTTTAAAAGAATACAATTTTGTTGATATATGATTTCAATAAACTAAAGAAGGGGGAGGGACATTTCATGTTAGTATTAGCTATGGAAGAATAGCAAATAACTTAATACTTTAGCTAGACAATATTCAATTAAATAATTACCAATGATATTTACAATAAATTATATTCAAGAGCATATTTCAAATTTTGACAATATTTGAAAATATTAAAGATTCCTTATAAAAATAATATATTCTTTTTCAAATAATTCAAAACTCTATCATCTATTTATAGTTTATTAATATTTTATACTTAATAAATTTATTTCTTCAAATAAATATCAAAATAAAGAATCAATCTTGTTCAATTACGAATATATAAACAGATAAGATTTGATTTAAATTTGAATATTTTTAGATTGTTTTAAACAATTCAAAAAATAAATCATATTATATAAATACTTGTTAGCTATTATTGAAAAAATGAAAGAAAAACTATGAATTTGATACTAATTTATAATGTACTAAAACAAGATTTCTGCGCTTGCATTTAAATTTACATTTACCAATTATTAGAAAAAGAATAATATAAAAATACTTGGTATTAGAGTTGCAATGTAGGGAGATAGGAAACCTTTTATCCACAATAAAATGTAATATAAATTAAAGGAAATAAACCTGATATAATTTATCCTTATTTTTTTTTTTTGTAATTTTCTTTTATTATTATGGATTTTTTTATTAAATATAAAGAAATGGTTAAGATAAAACCTAATAAGTCTATAATTAATATTATTTTTTTTTTTTTAAGTTGTTTATAAAAAAATATTTATTATTGTGAAAATTTAGCATACTACAATCATATGCACTTTTGAGAAAAATTTTTAGTAGAGATCTCATTTGGTAATATTAAATGTTTGTTTCAAGCGACAATTCTTTAAATATTATAAATATCATATACTAATCTTTTTTATAAATATTATTTAAAAACCAAAATCATTTACTTTTTTTAGTAACAATTTTTAATGGATCTTTATCAAGATTTCAAATCAATTTTTTTTTTTATTGGGAATATCATTCCCAAAAGTTGTTAGTATGAAGGTCATACATATAGTTAATGTCTTTTTATAAATATTATTTAAAAACCAAAATCACTTACTTTGTTTAGTCATATTTAAATTAACTTTTTGAATGCATCATTTCATCAAAGATCGCAAATCAATTTTTTTTTTTTGTCTTCAAATGTCATTTTAAAAAGTTGTTAGTTTGTCCAACTTGTACATATTTGAATGTCTCATTATTTAAAAACCAAAATCATTTATTGTTTGTTTAGTGCATATTTAAACAAACAATTTTTTTAATACCATTTCATTAAAAATGAATCATTTCTTTGTTTCAAATGCATCTAAAAACTTAGTGTCCAAATCATACATATCTGAAAAACTTGTTCAAAATTATACATTTATTAAAAAGATAAATTTTTTTATTTTTACTTTTATTTCTGCAAAGACATATATTGATATTCCATTTATCAACTGATAACTTTAAATCTTGAAATACATTTTTTAAAAAATCATGACAAGATCATACTTTATTTTCCAAGATTACAAAGTTATCAGCGATTATATAAGAACAGAAGTAGTCTAGCTTAATACAAGTACCAAAATGGTTATTCTGAATTAATTGTATATCGTGGATCTTATGAAGAAAAGTTTAAGCTTATGTAAATTTTACTTATTTAGTTTTTATTTTATTATTAATTTAATTACATTATACTTTTTTTTTTATTTTCATTTTTTATTTTATAAGTACTTTATTCTTTATATATACTTCATAAGAGTATTTCTAAATTAAAATATTAGCTAATCTCAATAATGAGATATTACATTTACTTCATAGTAGAAATTCATTCGAACTATTGAGTCACTCTGAAACAGCCACTTACTAATTTTTATACTTTTTAAGCTTAAGTACCATAGATCCTTTGATTATTTTAAATAAAAAAACAATAATATAGGCGCTCAACAAAGAGAAGAAGACTTCAAATGCTGATTGGTGGTTTCTGAAAGAAAAACGAAGCAATATTACCAACTTTTTACTTGAAAAATAATCTACAATTTTTTTTATTATTTCTTATATTATGTATTTCTATTACTAAAATTATTTTAAAAAATAGTAGATCTAGTAAAAAGATAGCTAAGATAAATTAAAAAAATAAATGTCAACAGTAATCACCCAATCTTTATTTGCAAACAAATTAATAATTTAGATATTTTCTGTTATTTACATATAATATTTAAAATATATTGACAATATAGTTATTTAAAAATAATAATAAGAATCAAATTTATTTCAAACATAAATTGAGAAAGAAAGCAATAACATAGCAAATTTTTAATAGGTTAGAACTATCTTTTTATGTTCTCTGCTATGGAATATTTTTATAATTATAAATAGAAATTTATTTTTGAAAAAAATTTTGTTCACTTTCATAATCTGACAAATTATTAATATACTTTTTACAAACGAAACTAAAATGAATATAATATTAAAAGATGAATATATTTTTTACTGCTGATTCTGTAATTGACCAATCAAAAGTTGTAAAACTTTAATTCACTTGGCCAATGAAAATTTAAAAAAAAAATTTTCAAGAAAAAAGTTAATAAAATTAGGAACTTAGTTTATTTTAACAGAATATAAATTTACATGAATATAAGTCCATAGACAATTTTATGAACAGGAACATTTTTTGTCAATCAAATTATATTTTGTGTACAATTTGACCTATCTAATTGCATAAATACATGATATTTCTAATCAGTAATTAAATAAGCAGTACAAATAATAAAAGAAGATCCAGAAATTAAAATGCAGGTTTTATAGTAAAAAATCTATAAATGAAGCAGTGATATTTATTTCTATATTTACAGAGGAATACCTGATAAATATACAAAGTTCCTCAAATTAATTATAACTGCATTATAATGCCATTTAAATTAAATTGTTTTCTGATGAAAGAAAATTAAGTTCAAATGTTTGGGTAAATTATAAATTAATTTTCGAATTAAATGAAAGTATTGTGTTATCATTTCTACTTCTAATGTATCACAAAATGTGTAAACTATCAGGGGGGGGGGGCTTTATCCTATTAAAATATATAAAAAAAATATTTTTCCCATTCTTGCGTAGAATCTTATGTTATTAATTTAAATATAACATCATTATAAAAATGGGAACTAATGTTTGACTCGAGGACCCAAATGAGTATTGATATGGATGAATATAATAAATTTATCTATTTTTACATTTATTTATGGTTTATTAATCACCCTGTTATAATTATTTAAAAAAAAATACAATTAATACTTTCAAAAGCTATAGAGAAGATGAAGGCTGGCAAAAAAAAACAAGAAATTTAAGAGATTTTAATTGCATGATTGAAATCTATAGGAAAAATAATTTGAAATAATGAACTAATATTTGTAATATAATTTAATATTCAAAAAAAGATCAGTGTATTTTATTTCACCAATTATCTTCATTCGCTGTAAACTAGAGTCCCAAAAATAAGCATTATGAATTTCTTCCAATTTCAACTCTTATATATCCTATCCATTCACCCCCATTGCTAACTTTTGTTTATACTTACTTTAGTTCCAAAAAGTTTTACAATTTTCATCAACTTCTTCTTAAGCTTATTATCATAAGCAAAAAATCTTAGATAAAATTTTGTTTATCTTATAATAAGCTCAGATTTACATTCTATATCTTCAGTAAAAAGATCATTTAAATCCTATATTTTCAATGGGGCAACGATATCCTATATTTTGTTACAAGCACACATTGTACATAATATAACATTTTGCTGATAAGTTTTTAATAGAATATATATCACAGACAAATAAATTAAAATTATAGCATAATAAAATTAAAAAAAAAATTATTACTGTATTAATTCAAATATAAGTCACCCCCAAATATAAGACACGGTAGGGTTTTAAGCCTGACAAATTTTGGAAAAAATATCCCCAGAATTTAAGATGCATACATTTACTTAAATAGAAAATTAATATAAATACAATAAATTCACCTAATTTATTGTACATCTTCTTCAGATGTATAGTACTTTCACTTTCTACAACTTCACTTTCAGAACTTGAACTCTCATCTTCATTACTCCATCAGGTACATCATCTTCAGACCGTTTAAATAACAGCGGAGCACTATAATTTATTTGTCAATTTGTTTTTGTATAAAAGTACATTTTTCTATTAAAATCCCAATCATACTTCGAAAATAATTTATATTTTTACAAATATTTTCTGAAATAAATTAAAAATGTGTAAAATAAGATTATAAAACATTCGTTTTCACTTTGAAATTCAAAACGAAAACATCGGAATTATCAACATTGGCAAAATAATGTTAAAAGATTCTAAAATATTCATTTTCACTTTAAAAATCAAAACAAAAACATTGGAACTATCAAAATTTTGCCAGGCGCTCTTGTTATTGTAAAACTATTCTAAAGATTATTCTGTAAACTTTTTGTGATTACGGTAAAATCAACAACATAACATTAAAAGATTCTAAAACCTTCGTTTTCGCTTTAAAAATCAAATCAAAAATATCAGAATTGTCAACATCAGCAAAATACCATTAAAAGATTCTAATACATTTGTCAAGCGTTGGTGGCCTAGTGGTTAGCATAGCTGTCTTTCAAACAGCTGGCCTGGGTTCGCTTTCCAGTCAATGCATTTGACATATGAAAAAAAAAGATTCTAAAACATTCGTTTTCACTTTAAAAATCAAAATGAAAACATAAGTGTCAAAATTTTGACAGGCACTCTCTTATAAAAAAAACAACATTCAACTAACTAGTGCCTTGGAAGGCAGGCTCTTATCTTATTGTTATATTGATTTATTAGTTGTAAAAATATTCTAACGGTTATTCAGTAAACTTTTTTTGATAAAATACTGGTAAAATCAGCAAAATAATGTTAAAAATAACAGTGTGTGAAAGAGTTAAAGTTTTTTATGAAATTAATCCAAAAAATATTGATTAGAAAAGATTTAACATGCTATTCTACACAGAAAACAATTGTAATACTATGTGTATGTATAGCATAAAGCAAAAATCCACAGAAATAGAATGTTGAAAATTTTCACTTTGAATTTAAGGCTCCAAAATTTGAGAAAAAAGTATATTTTATGTTCAAAGTAAATAATAATAAATTAGAATAATATTTGCACATATATATTTACTGCACGGTATTCACTCAAAAAATAAAAATAATAAAAAATTTTCTGTAACATATCATTATTTTGTTTAAATAAAACAAATAATGAAATGACAGATTTTCTTGGTGATTAAATACCTATGAATGATATCCTTTTTCTTCAATAACTTTTTTCTCTATGGATAAGTAATAAATAGCAGTCTCATTATCAGCAGACTAAGGCCTCCCTGGTTATTTTAATGTTTTTAAATCTGCATTGCCTTAGTGATTCTTACTTTAACAACATCCATTTCAGATTCTGGTTAAGCTCTTCAAACTTTAAGCTGTCTGACACACTAAAAGAATGTTTGACAGTTTTTTTTCTGCCAATACTAAATTGATAACTGAAACATAATTCTTAAATATTATAAAACATTTAACTTTATGCTTAGGTAATATTTTATCACATAAAATATCACATCAAAGTGTAAAATAAAAAGAATGTGCTTTCAATGTAACATTCTTAATAAACATGATCATGCATAGGACGGCTGCGTTGAATTGTAAAATTTATTAAATTGAAAAATTTTCATATATTTTTTTAACATAATTGCACAGGATGCTCTGAAATGGAGAAATGGATGCTTCATATTGTAAAATTTATTAAATTTTCAACTTTCTTTTTTTAATTCACTTTTTTTTTTAGATAGCATGTAATTGAATTAGTGCACATTGCTTGAACATAAATTACAGATTCACTATATCTCGACTCATAAAATTTTCTAAAATAGTTTCTAATTAACTATTTCTTGCTTCTATCAAATAACTCTGATTTAGTTTATTAATTAAATGAATTTTAAAAAATCATGAAAGAAATATTAACAACTTTTCTTTATATATATCTTTCTCAACAATAATCCTCACTGCTCTATGTTAAACAAAAATATATCTCCTGATATTCTATCAAAATCATTCAAGCTTATTAATTATAGAAATAATATTTTATTATATGCTTAGACTAACTCCATTTGAGTTTTTAGAATTTTATAATAACATCAATGATATTGATGTGGGATTAATCTAATATATTTCTGCTTTTGTTATTCCACAATCCTATTTATTCCTAAACTCTTCCACAATCCTAATTATTTCCTTATTCATTTTATATATATATATATAAATTTATAAATAAATATTTAAAAATACAGTGTTTAAAAGCTTATAAAAAATATATGTATAACCGTCACTTAGGAGCGCTTTCAACCAACTTGTGGCTTTGTCAACTATCACATTTAAAAAGCCACAAGTTGGTTGAAAGCGCTCCTAAGTGACGGTTATACATATATTTTTTATAAGCTTTTAAATACTGTATTTTTAAATATTTATTTATAAATTTGCGTATATTATTTTGAAGAAATACAGACATCGATTTATTATATATAAGATATTTGTAATCCTTATTTAACTTTAAAATCCAATGTTCATGTTTCATGATCTTACGAACAAGACATGGTGATTTAAGAATAAAAATTCTATATTATTTTAATTCTTCTCTTTATTTTTTTCATTTAATTTACTTTAGTTTTTGCTAAATTAATTTCATTAAACATAATTATCTACTTTTTCAGTTTTTTCTTATTATCTATAATATCCTTAGATAATGCAACCTGGTAAATATTATTTTAGTTTCATTAAAATTTACTTTTTCTTCTAATTGCACAGATGTAAAAAAACACTTTGCCAATCTCAAATATAAAATAACTTACATAATCACATTTTATTTTGAAACTTGAAACTTCTCAATCAAAACTCTTAGCAATTCTTTTTATTACATAAACAACGAACTGTCTTAGTATGAATCGCTTACTAGTCTGAATTTTTCTGTAAATGGTATTTTTATGTATTTTCTTAAAAATTTCAACATAAAACTTAACAATTAATCACAACAGAGTTTAAAGCTTTTTCAGTATTAAATAAAATATAAATAATTGGAAAATTATATTTATATCCACTAATAAAATAAAAAAAATCTCCCCTTAAAACATTATACCTACATTTTTTAAAGAGTAATTCTTTTCACATTAGTCTGGAATCTTTTATTATAAGTTTGAATAATCAACAGATATCAAATGATAATGCTATTGTGTTCAAACATCCCATTCTAGTTTATGGTTTCATCAGAGAGAACTTTTGATCTAATACATTCCACATAAAATAGACACCTTTTACTTATTTTAAATTACCAAATTAATAGTTGAAATTTAAAAACACCTTATGGCAGCTTGATAAGAGATAAATATTTGGTCCAAAAGTTCTTATTAATGAAGAGTACAAAATCATAAACTAATCTGAGGATCTATCATAATAAATAACTATCAATGATATCCATTGATTACTCAAACTTACAATAGTAAGCTTTGGATTAAGTATAAAGATCTACTCCTATAAGCATATGTTTAATGTAAATAGAGAAAATCATATGGTCTTTATATATATAGTATCCTAAATAAAGTGTGAATGTGTATATAATTAATGTAAAATTAACATCCTAAAATATAGTTACTGATCTATTGATACACTTAATATACTTAGACAAACAAGTTGGGTTGAGTTCAAGCTTAAGATGTTTTTTTGAATTTCAGATTATTATCATAACAGTATAAAAAAGTACAAGGTGAATATGTGATGAGAAATGAATAAGATGCAAATGTTCTTTACTGATAAAGGCTATAAAGCAAAAACTAGTCTGGAGGTTTAAATTTGAAATCCATTGATTACTTAAGTTTTTAATAGCAAGCTCTTGAATAGCAAATAATGCATAGTATAAATTCTACTTCTAAAATTTACATGCTCTCTTGATTGAATGAGTTTTTTTTTTTTTAGTCTTCTACTCAAATACATGGGGGGGGATATAAAGAATGAACAATAAATTAATAATTTTATTATTTCCTAAATCTTTTCTATTATTTTTTTCTAATAATAAAAATACAAATACATTATTACAATGATGAAAATCTTGTAAACAGAAGTGATAAATATTTTCATCAATCATTTATAGATGGCTATTCTTTCAGTTTTCAATCTAAAAATGCAAATTTCACTTTCAGCAAGTAGTATTCCTGGAATTTGTTTATACCTATTGAAACCATTTCTTTATAATTAATTTCATGAAGAAAAAAAAATCTCTCTCATATAAATAAGAACTCTCTTGTTTACAATCAATATTCTATTACTGATTCCAATTTCATCTATTTCACTTTAAGAAGAAATGTCTTTTTATATTTTAAGTAACCTTTTAACACTTTCATTCTTTAATGATTTATATAAAGTAAATTACAATTAAAAAAGCACCACATTCCAATTGTTTATGAATTCCTTTGTTAAATTCAGTATTTTCTATTTTAAAAATTAAATTTCATTTACCTTTCACCTCTTTTTGCCTTTTCATCATAACTTTAATAATATATAGTGTATTTAAAAAAAAAAAATTCCAAAGCAAATTAAATTGATAGTTTCCACATTCAATTTATTTAAACTCTTAAATTTTTAACATGCAATTAAGAGGTAAAAAAATTTCCTATGAATTTATCTCAAATTCTATGACTTACCATAAAGATTTAACAAATCAGAAAAATAAGAATTTACCTTTCTTAGTTCTATTTTGATGTCTACAAAAAGACAAATTTTATCTTATAAATCTGTTATCATTATAGACATTAGCTGCTACACATTCTAACATTACAAAAATTTTGTTATTTGAAAAAATATTATTTTCATTATGGATACTATTGGAACCTCTCCATTTTATTTCCAATTAAAAATGGCTAGTTTTGTTTTTATTTAAAAAAAAAAAAAAAGGATTTAAATAAAAAATAATTATTATTTTCTAAATATTCAATGAATCTAATTTATCATGGAATTAAATTTTTATAACCACAAATATTTAAACAAGTTTCACTACTAAATTTACAATCAATATTGTATGAGAATCATATCTGTGAATTAATTTTTCAATATCCTTAGAATTTTCTCAGTTGAGTGATTGGAAGTTGCAACATAAATTTGCATGTTGATATATAATCAAGTTTCAATATAAATACCAACATCCTATATTTGATAGTTCAATTCTATCTTTCAAACATTGACCAATCTTACAATATTTTCATAAAAAAAGAATTGAATGATGGCTTGGGAGTTCATCATAAGAAGTTCAAGCACTACAAGTACCTGAATTGGAATTGATCCAAGGACCTTACATTCTAGAGTCTGACACTCTACCATTGCAATAAATCATAGGTCACTGAGGTAATTAGTCTGGTCAATAGAAGCACATAGGTAAAAGAAATTGGAAAATTAAATTCATAACTCAGAAAAAGAATTGGCTCTGAGAGCTTCACTATTCACCATTTCTTTACAATACAACATATAAACAAATTATATGCCATTTAACAGTTTTTAATTCCCCTAATAATTCCAATAACCATATCTTATTTAAGATATAGTAGCAATTGGAAATTGCAAAATACATTACTGAAATGTTTTCTTGAAGGTATTCGTTCAGATGTGATAATTGGCTGGACTACTTCTATCATTTATTATTAAACATTAAATGTCTAGAAAATTTTAAACTTTATTTAAACCTTTCCAAATGCAAACAATTGTTAGTAATAACATACAAAGACAACACAGATTAATAGATTATGCAATGATTTGAGTGGTATTATTCTGTTCTTCTTCAGATGTTGCTGGCCTGAGCAGTGTTAATGTTAAAATAGGAGTTGAACTTATATCTTTAGATTATTGAACACTGAATTTTAAAGGCAATACTCTAACCAACTGAGGTACATTCTAACTAGCTGACTTATTCTGTTCTTTTAGCAGAGTAGCTCAATTGGCTAGAGCATTGCTTTAAAAATTTGATATTCAAGAATCTAAAGTGTAAGTTCGATTCCTATGTTAAAATTATCAATGATTGGATCAACAATACCTGAAGAAGAGTGAAGAATACCACTTGAAATATTGTGTAATCTACTAATCTGTGTTGCCTTTGTGTGTTATTACTAACAGTTGCTTGTAGTATTTGGAAAAATTTAAATAGGAGTTTAAAATTTTCTAGACATTCAATGTTTAGTAATAGATGGTAGAAGTAGTCCAACATATTATCACAGTACAGAAATAAATACTTTCTACGATATTATTAACTGAAATATATTATACTCACTAAAGTAGTCAGACAAGGTTCAAAATATTTCACTTTTTATATAAATATTTTGAAACAACATTAAAATAATTATAATTATTAAAACACAAATTTTGCCATCATTTTTTTTTCTCCTATTACAGGATACTTTCCTATAATCCTTGATATGCCTCCTACTATTATAAGTTTTTTTTCCTTTCCAGAATTAACAGTCACTATTTTTTCCTCTTGAAACTCTGAAAATATTTTGATAATTTAATAGTCTTTTTCAAAAATATTTACATTAGTTCAATTTTTTTGTTGTTGTTGCTTATATACAAATCATAAAGGTTTAGATAAAAAACACTCCGATAATAATTTTGATAATTTAATAGATCCTTCAAAAAAATTTGATTAGTTCAACAATTTTTTTTTTGCCTATGTACAAATTAAAAAAATTTAGATAAAAAGAAACAAACAAGTCTTGTACAATGTTTTTAAGTCACATGTTTAGAAATATATTTTACAAAAGTAGAACATTAAATAAATTTGTTATACAATGTAAATAAAAGAGATAATTTTTGATATGTAGACTGTTTTTCAGATATTATTAGTAATTGTTTAAATTTTGTTTATACACACGTATAACATCCATTTATCTGTACAATTGTTTTAAAACTTGTGCATGTTATTTTTTATGGTGGTAATATAATTTTTTAAAAAACAAAAATAAAATTTATTAAAGGAAAAAATATTACACTAATATTATTCAATATTTGATGTTTATATATATATAATTAAATTAGTATTCCACTATTTGCACACAGACATATTGTACAGATAACTCAGGCGGAAATGATTTAATTCAGCCACATTTTGGGAAGCCATTTTGTTGTACCAATAACCTTAAAGGACCATCTTTAAATACAAGTTATAAAACAAGGACGAATTTCATAGACACAGCTAAAGTAGATAATAATGGAGATAATTGAACCTAAAACAGGTTATATTTCCCAACCACCTTCCAAAAATCAACACCAGTATTTTGAAATAGTTTTTCTTTTCACTTAGCAATAATTTAATTTAAATAAAAAAAATAATACATTTCATTTTTTTATCAGGGCACCATGCTAAATGAATCAATTTCAAAAACTAGGATCCCTCAATTTACAGAACATTCCAGCATTTTTGCACAGAGGCTAAACAGTCTCTTTACTTAAAACAGTCTCTTTAATTAAAATATATTTTTGTTATAATTGATAAATGCTAAAATGACATTTGAAAATGAAAGTTGCTAAATAAAAAAGCAATAACAACTTGAATTAATATCAACAACAATTTATTTCACACTTAAAATTAATTCATATATATACATGCACACACGCAAAATTAAAACCAATTATTTTAAAATACAGCAAAACATATAAAAAATAAATGGATAACAATGATTAAACAACGAATACATGTAAATTGCATATTAACAAAGAAATCAGATTATAATGACTTCCAAGCTCTTTTCGATGTGGTTTTTTAATTTTTTTTTTTTTTTTAAAAAAAAAAAGTCTTAACATGGTTATTTTCTTTATTTAAACAGGTTGATTCTATGACAAATGCATATCCACCTTTTGGAAATGATTTGTTTTGTATCTTTTGTTAGGATACATCTTTTTCATAATTATAGACGCCTTTGAGATTTGTCAACTTTTGGGGTACAAAATAAAAATGCAGAATTCTTATGCGGATACTTTTGGAGATTCTGAAGCTATGGATTATTTCAGGTAAGAAGTATTATATATGGTTTGAAAGATAATTTTGTGAGGAATACAAAGAAATTATCAATGAAGATGTAATTTAAACTTCGTTAATGATAAATTATGAACAAGCAATAAAGTAATAATTATGTTAGATGTTGAAATTTCTTTTTTCCTTATTTTTTAAATGGTTATCACTATTTGTCTTAGACTTATTGTTTTCCTTAGTTTTTCTAGTTTCTATCAAGTATAGTTTTTTGCTCTAACATTATTAAAACTGAAGTTATTGTGAAAATTGTATCTCGGGTCAGTTTTTTTTAAAAATTCAATATGGCGCCTGGAGAATATTTCCACTACTGGTCAGAATGGCATAAAAATCGTATAATGTTCTCTCAGTTAAATGGTTTCCAAATAAATGTTTCTTTTTTAAAGATAAAATAAAGTCAATTAAGACACACATTTTCCATAGGTGTTTTAAATTAATCCTGGATTAGGTATTGACAGTCGAGTTCAGGAAGCTCCAGAAGAGATCTACATAGTTTATAGTGAGTTAGTACACATTAGTGCCTAACAATGCATATTCTCTGGCCATATCAACAAATTATTTTTGGGTTTCATGTTTCATAAAATATAGTCCTGAAAAAAATTTTTAACCACATTAAAAAAAAAAAAAAGCTAAAAGATTTTATACTGCCCAACTCTCCAATCCAGATCAAATTAAAACAACGAATAAATGAATCTCCCCTAAAAAGTGTCCCCCTTATATTTTCTCTCTTATCAAAATTTTTAACATACTTTTTTTCTTTACTTACAAGTATACAATCAATCAGTAATTAAAAGTCAGTAATAAATTGACGATTTCTTACCTTTTGATTACTGTGTATAGATTCATTTTCTACCATTAAATCTAATGAAATTAATTTTCTTTTGACCACATAAAAATATAATTATTTTTTTTTTTATTAATTTAAGCCATCTTACATAAATTTAGGTTTTTTTATTAAAATTCATTTTAATAAATGACACGTTTATTTATCCAAGTAAAATGTTTTCATATATTTCATCTCTGCACACACATACATGCATAAAGTTTTTAATAATAATATTTTAAAATCTAAAAGAACATTAAATAATTTTTAACAACTGAATCCATGATTATTATCCTGGGTGATCATTATAACATATATACATATTATTATCCATCATAAATGTAAAATAAACAAATATTTGCTTTATGGTTTATAAGTTGCAATTCCAATTCATTTAATAATAAATTTTATTTGTAAAGTAATTTAAAAAAAAAAAGATTTAATTTATAAATATAAAATAAAAAAATATTTGTTTTATGGTTTAAGTTGCTATTCCAATTCATTTAATAAGTTTTATTTGTAAAGTAATTTAAAAAAAAAAAAAAAGAAGACTTAAACATTTTAATAGTTTAATAGCCAACCACCCATTAATTATAATAAATTGTCTACCACAGAAAAAAAAAAAACCCCAAATAAATACATATTTTTAATTTTCTTTTTGTTAGGATTATTTTATTATTCAAAGACTGTTCTAAATTTGCTTGTTTATGTTTTGATAGAAATATTTAAACAATTTTTATTAATAGCTAAAAAAAAAAAATGTTATTTTATTTTAATGCAATATAATAAAATAGAAAATATATAAGTAGTTATTAAAATAAATAAATTCTGCATTTTCATCACCATATATATAGTTGAAAGCGCTCATAGGTGAAGAAACGTTTTTTAAAGTTGTACTTTATATATATACATGTTACTATATTTATTAATGTTTAATTACAATATTACATATAAAACTTCAAAGAAATACAGATATCGAATAAGAATATCATTACATATGAATAGTTTAAATTAAATATGAATTAAAAATTACCTGCATAACAGTAACAGCTCCATAAGTAACTGCAGTCCAATATATAGATCCAACAACAATACCAGCTGCTACAAAAGGGCATACTTTGTAAATCATTCTATCAACAACATCTAACACGTAAACAACGGGACCTATAAAAAAATGCATTGATAACTAAATTTTAAATTAGTCTCAAAAATTACCATTTAAAAAAAAAAAGCCTTATAAAAAAACTACTTATGAAAAAAAAACTAAAATTTTCATGACAACAGATAGATAAATCAGAAAACTATTATCATAAATTTTAATTTCCTTAATTAAAAAATGTTTATTAAAATATATATCACATTGTCAGAAGGCAATAAATAACTGATGCAATGTCCATTGATATTTCTCATAGCTCAACTGTTGTTATTCATTGTCTTCTGTGATAAAAGCTGATAATTTAGATAATTTGATATTAACAAAATTATATATCAAAGCAAATATTATTATTAAATGGTTTACAACAAAATTATACCTAGATGATGTTTTCCAAAATTTAGAAAAAAATATTCATTTAAAGATTTAATAAATATATAACCAACTAATCCAACAATGTTTGACAATTTATAGGTATATAGTGAATAAATATTCATTAAACAAAAAAAAAATATTTGTAAAAACTCTATTCATTCCTCTTATTAAGGTTTTATATAAAAATTATTTTATTAATAGGTGAAGGTATAATTATCTGTTAATAAACAATTTAACAAATCTGGCAAATTCAGTAAAAGGGTGAAAAAAAGAATATAGCAAAGCAGTGATATATGTGTTAACAATATACATGACTTTATAGACTATTCAAAAAATAAAAACAAATAAATAATTAAAAAAAATTAAATTGACAAATATATTACATTTTATAAATATCAGTATGGGAGCAACTATTTTTTCTTTCTAAATATAATGTTTTTAATTCTCCAATGGAAATTTACTTAATCATGTTTCTTCATGATTTAAGCTTAAGTCAGTAATGTAAAATTGTAAGCATTAGTAAAAAAGAAATATAATTAAAATTGATAAATTTAATAAATTTTACATTATAGCAGCAGTTTTATAGCACTGCACATGATAATATTTAAAAAACAAAACAAAATTAAATTGAATAAATTTTACAATGTGGCAGTAGCCATTTTTTCATTTCAGAACTTTATAAGTGATCACGTTTAATATATTTTCGGCACTTGTTGAAAACTTCACTTTATTATCTGTTTGGAAATAGATTTACAATTATTTCATTTAATATTTAAATACACGTACAGTGTATATACTTAATTAAACTATATGTAATTAATGGGGATTTGAACATAGACTTTCAAGCTCCTTTCAGTCATCCACTCTATCTTATACATGACCACATACAAATCCATTTACTTTTGTTTAAAACCCTTTAATCACCACTCCATCCTTCTTTTTAATTGTTTGAAGTGTTTTAATTATAAAATTATATGACCACATACATGTGAAAAGATAAATGATCTCCAATATACACATTTCATGCTGAACCAGCTTTCACCAGTTGGTCATCATTATCTCCCACACATAAATGCAGTTAGTGCTCATTTTATATTAAAATAGCATTTTTTCAAACTTTAATGGACAGGCTTCAATCTTTTCCACCCTTCAATTCTTCAGTCATCCATATCATTGAAAATGTGATGATGGAATGCTCAAAGCCCTTGTTGATGCCAATATTATTATCATATCAATGTTGGCCTTAAATTACAGTGACCCCTTATATGTAGGACCTTAATATATCCATTTAAATACACAGAAGAGGGATGGGCAGTATACAGGCTAAATATGTAATATTTAAATACAAATATAGTGTATATACTTAAACTAGATATAATTAAAGGGGATTTGAGCATTCCATTATCAGATTTTCAATTATAAGGATGGCTGAAGAATTGGAAGGAGCCAAAGCCTATCTATTAAGTTTGTAGATTTGTTATCTTAATATAAACCAAGTACTGATTGTAAATATGTGTGGGAGATGGTAATCTGGAACGACTGATGGGTGCTAGTTCAGCATAAAATATGTATATTAGAGATCATTAACCTTTTCCGCATGTATGTGGTCATATGTATCGGTGACATAAGATAATGTGGAGTACTGAAGGGAGCTTGAAAGTCGGTGTTCAAATCCTCTTTAATTATATTTCATTTAATAAAATGATTTATAATGCTAAGAATTTTACAAAATTGAAAAATAATTATAAAACTGATGCAGACTTAGTTCTTAATAATGAGACTGGTAATATGTTTCTATAGAAGGAAAAAAGTAAATGAAAAATAAAAATTATGTATAGAACATATTTAATTGTGATGAAAGTCAGACTTTTTCTATTCATTTTATTTTTTAAAAAAAAAGATACAGGAAGTTATTTTAATGAATGCAAATGAATGAACATAAGCCAATAAATATAAATGTACTACGATTTATTACTAATAACTATAATTTTAATGCATTTTATACATATAAAAATATGCTGTTCAATAAACAATATATATTATACTGTAATCAAAGTTTATCAACAAAATGTGAGCTATTACTATATATGACTTATGATGCACACAAGAGGTCTTAGAACAAAATATTGTGGATATTGCAGTTCCATTGTAGTTAAGATTAGTGAAATGTTTCACTAAAATGTAACTTACAAGAAAAATTGGCCAATTAATTAAAAATTTCTAAAATGCTAAAACTAAGAAAATCCAATGAAAAAGAATTATAAAAAGCATGCCTAATTCAAACTAAAATAACAATTATTCTAATGATAATTGCAATGGAAAAATATTTTTGCAATAAAGACATGATATTAAGAAAGAGTTTAAACTATTTAAAAAAAAAAAAGTTTATGATTAGAAAAAATGAACATTATAGTCTTAATTAAAATGACATGATAAATATATGACGGCAAATATTTCCATACACAATATAAGTTATTTAAATTAAAGGGTAATCAGAATCAAAATTTTAATGCATTTTGTTATTAAATTTGATTTTAAAAAATACTGTAGAAATATAAACACTAATAATGGTTGCAAGTAAACACAGTATGATAGTAAATATTAACTGATGTAGGAAAAATATATAAAAATGAAGATTATGAGAGTAAAATATATTGTTAAAAGAAAATAGCAAATTTATATATTATATGAGTGCAGATTATTATAAATGCATTAAAGAGTCACTTTTAGTCATGACAAACGTTTTAATGGCACCAA
Source organism: Epiperipatus broadwayi (assembly GCA_028023455.1). Taxonomy (NCBI): domain Eukaryota; kingdom Metazoa; phylum Onychophora; class Udeonychophora; order Euonychophora; family Peripatidae; genus Epiperipatus; species Epiperipatus broadwayi. The sequence goes on from JAQFVV010006289.1 coordinate 857,699, forward strand.
AGTGAAGCTAGGGATTAGTTTTGTAAATAATAATAATATTATCTAATAATCAAATCAATTTAGGACATTTATTAAGAGACATATAACAAATCTTGATCCATTGTATATTCATGTATTTTTTCTACATCCACCTCCTTTCTTTGGTTTTAAAATCAGCACATTACAATAACATTATAAATATGCATTATTTTTATTTATAGATTCATCACTTTTTAAACTATCATTAGAAAATCATAGTCCCAATGCAATATCTTTTCAGCATCAATGGATTTTTTTTTTTTAATTTGAACCACTTTTACCATTTTATTAAAAAACAACAATATAATTCTTTCATATTTAATATGTGTACATAATAATATATCTATATACAGTATAAGTGAAAAGTGTTTAACAATTTTATTTGGGTTGGAATTTTTTTTATTTAAAAAAAAAAAAAAGCTTACCAAAACTATATTGTAAATAAACTTCACTTAACACATATAATTTTACTTTAAAAAAATTTCACACATATAGTAAATATATCACTAGATATTTCTACTGTAAGTTAATATGTATACTCTTTATGTATTTTTTCTGTTTCTTTCCCTTTTTTTTAAAAAGTAGAAATAATTAAGTTCACTGTCAATCTTAGCTCATTGTGATACCTTTTTTTTTCATGTGTCATAGCATCGGCCTGGAGGCGAACTCACTAACCCGGGACAACTGCTTTTATGGCAGCTGTGCTGACCTCTCGACCACCAACGCTTGACGATACTTGTTCTTTAAAAATAAGGCTTCTTTATTTTTGAATAATTAAAAATAAAATAAATTTCTTCAACCATAATTCATAATTGGGGTTTTTAGATTTAATTTAAAATAAAAGCAGGGGGGCAGGGATCCAGAAATTAATTAACTCAACCCTTATAAAAAATAGGAATTGACTTAATTTCTAGACCCTACTCTGATGCTTTTATTTCAAATTAAATCTAAAAAAGTCAATTATGGTTGCAGTCAATAAAAAGCATATGGTCAAAAAAATAAAAATAACTAAAAAGCATTTAATATATATAAATTGTTTCAACAATGTACTTTATTGCACAAAAATAGGTTACATGAATTTTTACCATGGTTTTGCCAGGGTTACAATGGCATGACAGGTCTAACAGACATGATATCAATTAGAAAAAAACCTTACAACATTGATCAAATACATCTACAAGTGATAGGTTACATGGTACATTTGTTAACATATATAATTACAGTATATTTAAAGGAAGATAAGATTACATAGGAATATTTCACAGTGTATAAATATTTACAATACTAATAATACATGATTTGTATTAATGATAATATTAGGTTAATGGGTATTTGGATTTCAGCTGTATGGGAGGTTTTTGGAGGTTTAGGGAAAAAAGATAGGTAGAAGGGGATAAAATCTGTATGTTCAAGATAAAAGTTCATTTATATTGAGCTGGGCTGGCCAGGAGGCTTTTTTGGTAATGGCCTGTTGCAGTAAGGATACTAAGACATTCACATATATCTGCTTGTAATATGAATTTGGAATTGAGGAATTGTGATTGCAGCAAATGGAATATTTATCATTTTTGATGTTGGGAATTTTTACATTGTTAGAACTGGCATTTATATATGATTACTGAGATATGAACTTTGAACTAAGAAGCTGTTGATTGAATCAATTGAAATGATATCATTTGTGCTGGTGGGAATTTGTATTTTGTTACTGATAACATTTGTATAAGTTTGCTTAAGATTTGAACTGAGGAGCTGATGGCATTGTTGCTAAAAATGTTGACATGTATTTGCTGAAGTTTTGTACTTTGAGCTTGAAAAGTGGTGGTAATGGCAGAAAGCAGATCAGATGGTCATGAGATGGCTTTGATACCATGTTGTACTTGAAAACAACCTTTAAGCAATTCGATTTCTGACAAAAGTTTTTAATAAGAAATTAGCACTAAACAGAAAAAGAAATTATCAGCCCATTGGAAATTAAAAGGAGAATATATAGATAAGATTTTTATCCTGTCAGATTTGAGTTCTGAGGATAAGAAAATTGGAGCATAATATCTTTGTTTCTTACAAATAAACTGCTTGCTGCAGGATTTAAAAAAAATTTTTAGAGAAATTTTTTTTTATTCTATTACTTTTAAGTTTTTTAGTATTGGCACAGTAATTGAAAATGTAAGACTATAATTTTTATATAGTACTTTAAATCAGTGTTCTTCAACCTTTGGTCTGCGGCCTGGTGCCGGGCCGCGGAACTTTTCTGCAGGTCCGTGTGCTAGACGGGCAGTAAAAAGTTTGTAATAATAAATACTAAGAGTTTAAACTTTTTAATATAGCCAATTTTTATTTATTTTTTCATCTCATTTTTACCCAATTAAAAAAAAAAGAAAACAGAACGAAAACAAAATCTAATCAACCAGTCATAAATTAATTTGTTTTTCTAGTTATCACAGATGTTTATGGGGGGGGGGTAGAATTAAATTTTTTATTACTTTTCTAAAAAAAAGTTTTTTATTATATAAACTCCATATATATATATAAAACTTTATCTTATATATTTAACATTGTTGTTTTGATCAGTTATAACAATTATGCTTATCTTTAAGAAAATTTATCTATAGACTTCTGCCGGTCTGCAAAATCTTATCCTTATTTTTACCGGTCCGCAGATGTGAAAAGGTTGAAGACCACTGCTTTAAATTGATTGAATGCTCATAGTTGATATATATGTTAAAACGAAGATTTGCACGGGTTAAATATATAAAATACATATTTTGCGGGTTCATCTGTGTTAAAAACTTTTAATATTAATATACTGACATTTCGACTTGGTCACACAAGTCATCCACAGAGTTATAAAAGGTAGAAAGACGGTTGTAGAAGCGCTATAATCACTGATTTGAATAAAACGCTAAAATTCCACCAATAACAAAAATGTCAAATTTAGGAACATTTTTTAAAAAAAATCTTTCCAAATAGGAGGAAGTTTGCATGTATCATCTTGCTTATTGATACAATCTGGCCTTTTAAGTATCCCAATGGCTTCTCTAATTTTGCACTGGTAGAGATTATCACATCTGGATATGATCCTGGTACTAGAAAAATCAATTTTGCGGGATGAACCTGCAAAATATGTATTATATATTGTGATAGCACGAGGTGATCACATATATATAATATAATATATATATTCAGTTAGGTCAAATATTAAAAAGAAAAAAAAAAAGAGAAAGAAAAAGATTTTAGATAAGATAACAGACGAGTTAGATAAGAATTAGTGGTTTGTAGAAGGAATTTGGTATAACATTTAAAGATCGTTATCAGCTAGTAAATGGGAGTGAAAGAATGAATGGGAGTTATAAAATAAAATAAATGTCGAATTTTGTTGTACTAAAGTATTTTCTCGGAAGGAAAAAAGATGAAACTCTTACGGTAAAAATCATGGAAATAATTACTGAGAAATTCATAGAGTGATGGTTAAGAGAAATAAATAAATAAAATAAATGTAATAAGTTTAATTAGAGAAAGAATAAATGCAACAAATGAAAGGAGAGTAATTAAATTATTTTAAGATCAAAGATGGCCGTAGGTGTGAAAACGTGATCCACAAGACAAAGGGGAGGGGGTTTTTTTTTAAGAGAGAGTAGGCGGTGTAAAAAAAAAAAGTGATCCCAGTTTTCAAAAAGGAAAACCATTTTTTCCTAGCGAAATGTTTAACTGCCACCCAGGCTATAGTTAAAGAAATGATGATCGAGTAGAAGAAATACTTTCAAGCGCCGGTTCGAAACGCTACTCCATACCCCAGCCTGTAACACCGATGAAATGAAGATAATCCCCCGCCCACCAGCCTATGTCTCCGTGCCATTTGGAAACCGTTACGAGGAAACTATCCGGAGTTGAACCGCTCTACAAAAGAAGTGGGACGCCCACAACGCGGTTCGAAGAAGTGACTGAATAAATTGCCAGGACCGTTTACCTAGGTAATCATATATTAGCATGCTAACTTATTAACTCCTAGTTTAATCATAATTCCAAGGGAATCAAGAATGCAAATTATTCCTTTATATAACTCTGATACATAGAAACTTTAATTGAACGATTATTCCTTTATATAACTCTGATACATATAAACTTTAATTGAACGAACATTTATAAGAAACTTATTTACATACATTTCATACTAACACTCTATATACGTATTTATTATTATTAATACGTCTCGAAATTATAGAAATTATGTTTTATGTTAGACAACCAATAAACCTCATTTTAAAATTCACATTACTGTAATTACTTGCTATGTCAACCATTTTATTTTTTTTTTATGTCAGGAAGAACAATCGGTTGGGAAATATAGTTTGATTTGATTTTATTAGGTCAAACTCAACCGGTAAGGTAGTAATTGAATATACTATATTCTTACTAATCCGTTCTATATACATATTTTGTGTAGCTGGTTGCCTCCGTCAGATTATGCTTGATAGGGTATCAACCTAGAAACGGCCGTATAGATGGACTGGAGGCATGCCGGTTACATAAATTTGGGGGCCAGTCCGAAGATTTTGAACGTAACCGAAGCCAGAATTCACATAAAGTGAAAGGCAAATCTCGAAAATGTATTTTTAATGATTATTATATTAGAGACGACAATGAGTTGACGGGGCAAGTAAAAAAAAAAAAAAGAGAAAAATGTGTATAACAGAGTTTGAACGATTTTGAAATAGAGCGAATGGGAAAATGAAATAGTTATATTCGTGTAGAAATGATACGTGGGTATTTGGTATTAGAGAATAGAGGTTGCGAGTGAAAAATCAGTTTGGGAATTTTTAAAAAAAAAAAAGAAAAGAAAAGGGAAGGGTTATTCTTAGAAAGAGTAATAAATTCAGTTATAATATGAAATAACTTTCACATGGATAAGTTTGCCACTAATTTGTAGCGATTAGATATTGATAAGACATTTTGAATTTTGAATTCGTCGGATTGTTGACAAGAACTAGCTTTTAATTTTTTGTAACAGTGAAAATATTTAAAACTATTGTTAGATTTTGTAAAAAATACAGGTAGACGATCTAAGTTCTCAGTGAAATAGAGAAAGTTGTTAATTTATTTCCGTTTAGTGCAAAAAAAAGGGGGGACGAAAGACAATAAAAGAGACGCATTGTTTACTCCAATTTTTTAACGAACTAAAAAACGGGAGTCATACGGAATAATTATGTATATCATGTGATTGACTAGCTGTGATGAAATACTTAATAGGAGTAATTATTAAACTTTCAAAACTTACTTAGCTAATAACTTAAATTTTCTCACAGCACATTGGTACTTTTGTCTTATATAACCTACGAGAGTATAAGATATACGTTGAGATAGAGTTCGCAATTGAGTTGTGCATATGCGAGTGTCAGTCGAAAATTAGTAATAGAGTAGGAGTGGTGTTGGTATAAGTAGAGATACGAGTATAGGTAGAGACTGAGCGGGTACATAACACATAATTGGGTGTGGAGTAGTCCGGACATTGGTGTTCGAATAGTAAATAATTGCCGTAAATTTTAGAATATAAACAAGAGAGGAAAAGGTGTTCGTTTTTAAAAACCATTCAGTTAGTGTCCACAATCGGATTCAATACGTAAATGCTACTAGGTCAAAGAAAGTCATGGATGTTCAGGAGCCAGAGGAAGTAGAAAGGTTGGACAATAGTGGGAGTTCACTTGGGATGTCAGACCCACAACTAACCACTGGGGATATTAGTAACAGAGAATTATATGACTTAATAAATCAAATGAGAAACGAACAGAAAGAGTTTATGAAACAGCAGAGAAAAGAGCAACAGGAGTTCATGAAGCAATGTAAGGAAGAACAGAGGACATTTATGGAACAGTGCAGAGAGGAGCAAAGAGCATTTATGAATAAATGGGATGAAAACTACGAGCCGAAAACTGTAGAATCTAATAGACAATTCGATAATTATAATAAAAGTGAAATTGCAAGTCAGGAACAAGGTGTTGGACCATTGGAAGTAAAGAAAGAGTGGTCGCAGCAAATGATAGATCTAAATAAGAAAGTTGATGAACAAGGGGAATACATTAGGATATGCCAATATGGCGTTAATGAGTGTAATATAAAAATAAACGATGTGCAGAGCGATGTCCAACAAGAAAGAGTGAATAACCGGGATAGTCTAGGGACGTATATAGGTGAGAATAGTATTATAGTAGAACAACTTAAAGGTGATGTAGATAAGTTGCGGGATAAAGTAGAGATATTGGAAATTAAGGTCGGACGTATGCGGAGTAGACCCATTGATGATGTTAGGCTGGGGACGTATAATTACGATCCGGAAAGGAGCAGCGCAGCCGCAGTTAATCAGTTTGTCAAAATCTGCATGTTTACTGGACGTGAGAGGGAGAATCCATTAGAACATCTAAACGGGTTAGAAAAATATTGCGAGCTCAACAAATTGCATGATGAGGCGTGCATTGCGATTGCGTGTAGCCATTTGCGAGAGGAGGCCCGTACATGGTGGGACTCGTTATTTGTAAAACCTCAAACACTACAGCAATATAAAAACGTAATTTTGAAGGATTATTGGGGTGAGAAAATACAAGAAGATATATTCTATAGCATAGTGGAAGAAAAATGGAAACCTGGGAAGTCTTTTGCATCATTTTTCCGCCAACAAGTCGCTTCATTGCGAATGCTAACCGCGGACCCCCTGACAGAAAAACAGATAGTACAGATTGTGAGGCGAAACCTACCCACATACATTGAACAAATGTTAGTGGGCACAGAAAGGCAGACAGCCGAGCAAATGTCCGAATTACTTAGAATATTTGATAGATCCGGACAGGAGGACAGAGTAGATAATGGAGAGCTCAAAACCCCTCCAAAGGATCCTCCCATGAATAGAGTTCGGGATCAAGTTTATCAAAATCAGTGGGACAGGAATGGTCTCAGAAGAATAACAGAAAGAGAAAGGAATACGTATGGGCCGCAAACAAGATGGAAAGAAACGGAGATCAAGCGACCGCAGACCTTTCAACACTACAATGGGTATAGGGATAAGGAAGGGCCGGCAAGCACCAGTGGGTATATCCCGAGAAAGCCAGGACCGCCAGACAAAGTTTAATGAATAGTATAGTACATTCAGGATGGACGCAGATGATGACCAATCACACACACTTGGATATACGACAAAAAAAAAATAATAATAATATAAATATGAAAGGTTTTGGGAAATGAGATCAGAGGAAACGGGAGTCATGAGTGGATGGGTGACAAAGGAATATAGTTGCTGACAGTTACGGAAAAACAGGCGAGTACGTACCGAGGGATATCTTTATGAGGGGGTCGAGGTATATGTGATTAGATTAATATTCTATAAGTATGGAGATTAGATAAAACCCCAAAACAAATAAAGGCTAATTCAGTAGTGTTTCCTGGAAGATAAATTCGGAAAGAACTAGTATGGATAGAGGTAATGGAAGGGTTAGATCGTAAATGAAGAGAGATGATAGTATAAGAAACCTAGAGACCTCTTCATAATGCTCCAAACATTTGTCATCACAATAAACTGAGCACAACATTCAATACTGATTAGCGGGATAATAAACGAACAAGCAGCATGCTAATTATCAGAATTAACATTCTGTAAATTCCTAATGGGGGAGGGTGTAATGTGATAGCACGAGGTGATCACATATATATAATATAATATATATATTCAGTTAGGTCAAATATTAAAAAGAAAAAAAAAAGAGAAAGAAAAAGATTTTAGATAAGATAACAGACGAGTTAGATAAGAATTAGTGGTTTGTAGAAGGAATTTGGTATAACATTTAAAGATCGTTATCAGCTAGTAAATGGGAGTGAAAGAATGAATGGGAGTTATAAAATAAAATAAATGTCGAATTTTGTTGTACTAAAGTATTTTCTCGGAAGGAAAAAAGATGAAACTCTTACGGTAAAAATCATGGAAATAATTACTGAGAAATTCATAGAGTGATGGTTAAGAGAAATAAATAAATAAAATAAATGTAATAAGTTTAATTAGAGAAAGAATAAATGCAACAAATGAAAGGGAGAGTAATTAAATTATTTTAAGATCAAAGATGGCCGTAGGTGTGAAAACGTGATCCACAAGACAAAGGGGAGGGGAGTTTTTTTTTTTACTAAGAGAGAGTAGAGCGGTGTAAAAAAAAAAAAGGAGTGATCCCAGTTTTTCAAAAAGGAAAACCATTTTTTTTTTCCTAGCGAAATGTTTAACTGCCACCCAGGCTATAGTTAAAGAAATGATGATCGAGTAGAAGAAATACTTTCGAGCGCCGGTTCGAAACGCTACTCCATACCCCAGCCTGTAACACCGACGAAATGAAGATAATCCCCCGCCCACCAGCCTATGTCTCCGTGCCATTTGGAAACCGTTACGAGGAAACTATCCGGAGTTGAACCGCTCTACAAAAGAAGTGGGACGCCCACAACGCGGTTCGAAGAAGTGACTGAATAAATTGCCAGGACCGTTTACCTAGGTAATCATATATTAGCATGCTAACTTATTAACTCCTAGTTTAATCATAATTCCAAGGGAATCAAGAATGCAAATTGTTCCTTTATATAACTCTGATACATAGAAACTTTAATTGAACGATTATTCCTTTATATAACTCTGATACATATAAACTTTAATTGAACGAACATTTATAAGAAACTTATTTACATACATTTCATACTAACACTCTATATACGTATTTATTATTATTAATACGTCTCGAAATTATAGAAATTATGTTTTATGTTAGACAACCAATAAACCTCATTTTAAAATTTGCATTACTGTAATTACTTGCTATGTCAACCATTTTATTTTTTTTATGTCAGGAAGAACAATCGGTTGGGAAATATAGTTTGATTTGATTTTATTAGGTCAAACTCAACCGGTAAGGTAGTAATTGAATATACTATATTCTTACTAATCCGTTCTATATATATATTTTGTGTAGCTGGTTGCCTCCATCAGATTATGCTTGATAGGGTATCAACCTAGAAACGGCCGTATAGATGGACTGGAGGCATGCCGGTTACAATATATATATATATCACTAGATATTTCTGCTATAAATAAGATATAGATCCTTATGTATATATCATATTTAATATGTGTACATAATAATATAACTGAATATAAGTGATTGAAAATATAAAATATTATTTTAAGTGAAAAGTGTTTAACATTTTTATTTTGGTTGGAAATTTTTTATTTTTTAAAAAAAATGCTTACCAAAACTATATTGTAAATAAAATTCACACAATACATATAATTTTACTTTAAAAAAATTTCACACATATAGTATATATATATATCACTAAATATTTCTGCAGTAAGTTAATATTTATTATAATGATCAATGGAACCTCCCTAAACTAATTTGCCATGCCAGGTTGCCATTAGGCTATTGGAACCTAAAAAATTTATATAGTAGGCAGATACGCATGAGAAAGATTACTCTTTTATCAAACTGAAAACCCCAGTCACTAGCTCAAGGAGAAGCTGAATTTAAAATATCACACTGTATATTCAAATTTCTAATTCTTAATTTTAAATATTAATAAAATATATGAGTTACTGCCAAAATTTAATTAAACAAAACATTTTATTATTATGCACACACACATTAAAAGGAAAACGTCTGAAAATTAAATTAACTAAAGAATATATTTGATTTGAATTATATGCACAGATGAAGCATTTAATAGATTTTACAATTTTAATATTTTACTAAGTGTGTATATGCTACATAAATTATGCATATAACCAACCTAATTCCTTTTAACCTTAAGCTAAATTCTCGCATATAAGCCAGCACTAGCTTATTGATATACCGATGTGACCAATGCAAAGTGAGATTATTAGCATAACACAATCATGCAGGCAGGAATTTATGTCTGTAGCATGATATCATTTGAGAAATAAAGAATCATGGTGGGGAAAAATGAGCATCTTCCCCATGATCATTAATAAATTTCACCAACAGACAGTAACGATCCACTGCCCAATTGGTGATACAAAAAAAAAAGAAAATTATTTGAAATATATATAGGAGATGCTCTGTAAATGGGGATATTGGTTTTTGCCAGCTTACTGTTCCAACCAGAGTGTAAGAAAATCAATGGCATAGGAAATATGTCTACGACCATTGACAATGTGATGGCTACACTTTTGGGCCATACATTCAGTTGGATATTATGCCCTATATGCTAATGCAGTACAAGGGAACAAGTCCAATGCACTTACTCAATTACATTGACATAAAATATCCATACATCTATCCACCATCACCGATTTAACTATGAAACAATTAGCTCAAAATTAATACACCTTAAACTAACAATCTTACAAATCTATACAGCCATTTATGCTTATTTTAAATTATTAATTTAAAAGAAATTTACTATTGAAATGATATCAAACACACATATAAAAATATAATAAATAATTTAAAATTTTAGTCAGATAAAAAATTTTGGTTCTTTTAAAATTAAATGTTTAAAATTACTACTTGAAAAAGTTTGTATTATATAATTAATGTTCATATTTCATTTAAAACAAAAGTTTATACTTTCCAATGCTATAGGTAAAGTCCGTCTTTGTAGTCCTTGACACAATTCAAAATTCTTTCCATTTCCTATTATTCTAGGTGGACACAAGTCTGTTACTGGCCAGTTTCTGGGAACCATCATACTTTGGGGACTGACTCAGCTGATGCAAAAGCAGGAAACATAAATTATTGGTGACTCTTACATTTTGGTGATCCACAATACACTTATAAATATATTTAAATAACATGCAATCAGCAAGAGCAATCCAAATCTAAATCTCAACTTCAAAAGTTTTCTTTTTATATCTTTGTGAATTCTTATTATCAAATTCCAGGATTGATCTTTCCTGGCCTGGTGCTCTTCTTATTGGCGATGATGACTTTTCTCTGTGGACTGTGTGTTTATTTCCATTGTTATTGGTCAGCTTTCTTAATTTATCTCTTATCTGACTTTATGCCCAAGGGCCTGTTTGCTATTACATCAATATAGAAAACCATTACCATTCTAAGATTAAAATAACTAATTAACAGATTTTTTTTTCTTTTATATTAAAACAATCTTGTTTTTAGATTTTAAACTTTAAATTATATAATTAGTTTGCCATCTGTGCATTATATATATTAATTTAAATAGAATTATTAAATTCTCTTTATATATATATATATATTTCTACCTGAGGGTGATTATATATTTTTTCTACTTTTATTAGAAAGTAATGTAACGATATAGACATATACTTATACCGTTACAGTATATTCTTTATGTATATATCTAAAAAACTAAATCACCTATTTAAAAAATTAATATGTCCTATCACTTTCATAGATATTTTAAACAAATGTCCACAATTTTAACAAGGTATACTGAACTTGAATATATTAAATATCAATTTTAAAAATTAAAAAAAATATTTACACCACTCTCTAGCAAGCTAACAAATAAATAAAAAAATAAAAAAACAAAGAAACAGATTTTTCAACTTAAATAAAAGCATTAAAAAGAGATAAAGTATGATTTAACTTTATGGCAAAAAGGATTGCAATTTGCCATCAAGACATTCATGATTTGATAAAAATCTTCACAACTTTTGTATAGAATCAAATAAAATAATAAAAAATTACTACAATTTTGTGTTTGCTCTATTTTAATGCTAGTAAATCTGTATTTTAATCAACATTTTTGTCTATAGATTGCAGAAGTCATTAGGTTTCAGCCCTAGAAATTTTGTACATTCCATCTGTATTATAAAATAAGAGTAAAAATTTGATACATAATATAATTATAAAAATGAATTATATGTATAATATTAAAAATATGTTTTGATATATTTATACTTGCAATTAAAAAAATAATATATATATCATGTTTTTCTAATAAAGAAATAACATTGTAAGTTCATTTTTTAAAAATATATTAATTAGTTATTTGAAAAGTATGTTCATTTCAAAAGTTCTTTTTTTTTTTTCATTTCAAAACGAAAAGTATGTTTAATAGTAAATATATAAAAAATACATTTCATTATTTTATAAATTCCATTTATGCAGGATGTAACAATTTAATACTATCAATAATTACATAAATATTAGTGTTTGAATTATACATTTGTAAATTTCAAGCTGATATAGTTGGTTATTTAATTATTAGAAAGATAATAAACACCGTGTGGGCACTTTTGGTATAAATATGAATAATCAAAATTTTGAGCAGCGCATTAATAAACAAAATTTGTGTGCAAATTGGAAAAAAATTAGTGAAATATTATAACTATTGAACATGGCATATAGTGAAAATGCTATAAAAAATTGAGTGTTTGACTGGATAGCCAAACACAATGATGACAGACATTAATATTACAAATGTGTGAGATGCCATATGGTCTGACAGATGGCAAATGTAAGATTAATAGTTGAAAACTGCAAATCAATTGAAAAATCTATAGACTAATTTAAACTAAAGTATTAAACATAAAAAAAATTATTGTTATTTTTGTGCCTTGGATCTTGAAGTTATGAGTGATGTTTTTTTTTTCAAATATGAATCTATTTTTGAGAATAGTTAATGATGATGAAATTTAGTACTTTTAATATGATCCAATAGCAATATGTCATAGCATGTAGTGGAAATTTGTGTATTCATTGTACCCTTAAAAAGCATAAATGTGGTACTCATAATTTAAAATCATGCAGCCATATTTCTTTGATCACAAGGAATCATTCATCAAGAATTTATTATACAAGACAAACAGTCAAGTGACAATGCTATTTGGTACAAGATTTTATTTACTTCGGGTTATTAAGCGGGTGTCCCGCATGTCTTATTTGATTGGTCGAAATATTGTTTTCTTTTTTTAATGACGTAAAAACTATAAGCATGACATCAACAGAAATATGGGCATTGGATACATCTCGAATGTAGCTTTCTAATGATGTCTTTAAAAGAAAAATCCGATGAAATTTTAATTTTTTATTAATTTTTTTCGTAACAGGCACATTTTTTTTTTTATCAAGCAATAAAGACAGAAAACTTTTAACGGCCTCATGAATTAAACAAAACGAATTAAAAATATGCTGATTCACAAACAAGGCCTTCCATGGAGTCTAAACGTAATTGCAGAATATCGGACTCATAAGTATACAATTTTAATTTTTTAATTTTTTGAATAATATTTTAATTTTTTTTTTAATTATTTGAAAAATGCTTTAATTTTTATTAATTTACGTTTTTATTGGTGTGGGTATATAAATTCTATATTTATTTATGCTTATATGAATTCATATGTACAGTAATTTTGTGTTTTCTAATTCACTTATTTTATAAAAATAAACTTATTTTATAAAAATAATAATTCTCAAAAGGTTTAATAATTTATTATTATGTTTATATGGTGTGTTTGTATTTACTCTTGCATGTTGTATAACAAGTAATGATTTACAAAACTAATAATCAAATATACAGAAAAATTGTATATGCAGGCAAAGAATCAAATTCTGATTCTTGCCTATGCCTTGATACTCATGCTGTCAAGTCACTAGTTTTGCCATATCTTTCATCGCATTATTTTCAAGTCTATAGCTAACAAATGGACTATATGCAAATAAATTATATCTATGTGATACAATAAATATAACAAGACAGCATCACTGGTGTGTATAATGAATATAAACATCACTGATGTATACAAAAAAATATAAAATGAAGCGATGAAACTCATTTTATCAGTGAGACAGACAGTAGCCTATAATTTCTAGTTTTAGATAGACAAGAAGCCAAATTGCTATGATGACAAATGCATATCTGTCTTCTTGAAATGATTTGTTTTGTATCTTTTATTATGATGAATCTTTTTCTTATAGACACCTTTGGGATTTGGTAACTTTTGGGGTACAAGATAAAAATAAAGAATTCTTATGCGAATAATTTTGAAGATTCTGAAGCTATGGATTATCTCAGGTAAGACATATTATATATGTTTTGAAAGATAATTTTGTGAGGAATACAAAGAAATTATCACTGAAAATGTAATTTAAACTTAGTTAATGATAAATTATGAACAAACCATAAAGTAATAATTATGTCGGATGTTGAAATTTCTTTTTTTTTCTTATTTTTTAAATGATTATCACTATTTGTCTTAGACTTATTGTTTTCCTTTGTTTTTCTAGTTTCTATTAATGTAAATTTTTTTGCTCTAACATTATTAAAACTGAAGTTATTGTGAAAATTGTGTCTCAGGTCAGTTTTTAAAAAAATTCAATATGGCGCTCTTGTGGCCTGACAAGTGAATCATTCATCATGACAATGCACCAAATCTCAATACATTCTCAGTAAAAGACTTTCTGGTTAAAAAAAAAAAGGGAATAGCCAATTAGAACATCACTTCTATTCATTAACCTCCCTATGATTTCTGGATATTTTCAAAATTAAAAATGCTGAAAAAACATAATTTTTCTAAAGCAACAGATATCCAACAAAATATGAGATAGGTGCTCAACCATATTCCAGAAAATGAATTCCAGGATTAATTCCAGAAATGAGAATGCCATCTAAGTCACTGTATAGATGTACAAGCAAAGTACTTTGAAGATACTAACTGCCATTAGCATATAGTTTCATCCTTATATATTTTAAAGATGCATTCCACCAATTAAATTGTCATACTTTGTATATAGAAAATTAATCTTACAGTTTGAGCTTCAGCTATGTTTAATATTTAAAGACTTTACATATTTAACGGTCCAAAAGTAAAGCACAACTGATGAGAAAATGAAAGTAAACTAGTAGTTTACAATTTTTTGTGTTCTTTTGTACACTGATACTGAAGCTTTGTTTTTCAAATTTGTACTATTATATTATATTATTTACATAAAATTATTTAGAATTAAAAATGTTTAATAACTTATTTAATTGATTATAAAAACTTGTTATTTATTATTAGTGTAAGAATAGCAAAATTAGCATATTATACATTATCAAAACCTAATTGCAGTTGACTTAAAAAAAAATCTGACATATTAAAAAAGAAAAAAAAGTATTTAATGCATTCTGGGTTCACATATTATAATCAATATTTAAGGGTTTTTTTTTTACAATATGTATTGAGATCTAAATAATCGCACTTCATATATAAATACACTAGCTGAGACATTTTTTTTTTTTGCCATGAGATGTCACATTTTATAAAACATGGTGCCATTTTCTTTGAAATGATTTCAAAATTTCCCAATTAATGCAGTGTACTTGTAAAGGCAGATATACAAGCTATTTAAATAAATATTAAAGGTATTAATCTTTTTCAGTTTACTTGTATTGCATTTTTATCATACAAAATGTATTATTAACTACATAATGTATGCAATTTTGCTTACATTTTTTAAAACTGAATATACATTTATGTTAACAATTTGATTTGACTGAATAATTTAGCTAATATTTACAATAGACACAATTTATGAGCAAAATTTATTTTTAGTTTTTTGTTGAATAAAAGTCCCCCCCCCCTCCCTCCATTTCTATATATGCAATAATGTTAGACTATTCGGAAATAAATTATGACATGTTTTAAAATCTAGCAAATAAGTTTAGCGTTACTTTTAATTTGGATTTAGTAATTATTATGAAATCATTATTTTTTTTTTCAAAATAACAATTACAATAACCAAATTGCAATTTGTAGAAAGCAAAGTAGTTAGTAAAAATTTTCATCCATAAAAGTCAGTAAATATAATGTACACTTTTTAAGCTAATGTATGCATTTTTAAATTTAATACTATATTAATATATCTGGTTGTTGTTCTTCATTAAAATATAATTTTGATTATGTATTATACTGAATGAAACTTTTTTTTTCATTAGCAATAAAAAACTTTTACTTTGAACATAATATTAATGAAGTACTGACTATCTCACAAAGATGCTGTGTGAAAATTAAATAAATACTGTGTACTGTACATTCATTAATCATATTTTAAGTTTATAATCAAAATATTGTATACAACACTAATACTGTATTATGTATTACAAATAAACTCTAAATTGTACAATTTCAGCATGAGAGTTGCTATTTTTTTTTAAAAAAAAAGTTGCTATTTTGCTTTTGGAAGATATAGCATTAATAACTATCTTATGACATCATAGGGCTTACAAAACAACCACAATTTTTTTTTTTGAAATTTTGTTTAAAATTGTTATAGTGAATAATCAATTAAAAATCAAAATAATGAGTACAAATTGCTGATGGTCGCTATTGTGAATCCTTGCATAAAAGATGAGCACTAATTGAGGTATAGGTATATTGATTTCTTTATAAGCTAACATTTAAAATGTAGATGACATTATAATACCCTATATTATAATATAATCTTCAATAGTATCTCTTCCTCTTTCCTTCTTTATTTTTGCTTTTTTAATATATAACATATAATTTTTTAATATATAACATATAATAATATGAAGAGTGGAATGTTGTTATTATATGTTATATAATACCCTATCTGATTATGGCTTTTTTCTCTTCTTTTTTTTCCTTTTTAATCCTTTTGTAGTTGATTTTTTCTTCTTGTGACTGAAAATTTTGCTGTTTATCATGGCCTCTCTAATTATTCTCTGGAAATATGTAAAAATATCTAGACAATATTATAATATTAGTTCATATTAATATCACGACCAGTGTTCAGAATTTGTAATGAACGCTACTGTTGATAATGACAAACATTGTCACATGATCATCATTTATTATGCTTGCTCAAGTTGCTAAAACAGGCAAAACTCTCCATATAGTAGTGTTACCCAGTACAAGGCAGAGTAATCAATGGATGTAAGAAGGTTTGTGCATCCATTGATTACTGATTGTGCATTAGATAGGGATTTTATGCACAAACCTTCTTGCATCCATTGATTACTTTGACTTGCACTGAGTGGCACTACTATGTGGAGAGTTATGCTTGTTTTGACAAACATATTAACGAATTAAAACAAAGTTTTTAATCAGTAATCATTTTGCATATTCTGGATAAAGGCATTGATATAAATTTGGATAATATTCAAGTACTATACATAGAGAGATAATGAAAAATATTTGAGAAAAGTAAAAAAAAAAAGCTCAATTTGGTCAATTTAATGGAACTGCTTTACTCAACCTAACATGCTCAAATATTACTTTATTTCCTCTGAAAATAATCATATGTTTATATAGTGCATTCATAAATATAATAAAATATCAATTTTATCCATATGAAAGCTATTATAAAACATGTTATCAAAGTCATCAAACTGAAAAAATAATTTAAACTCAACTACAAGCAGATAGTATGCAATCTGATAACAACCTGCAAATATTGCCTAGATGGGGGAAAGCAAAATACAAACAACACTTCAATATTATACTAAGAATAATCCATATACAAGAAAAATCCTGAAAATTACATTCACACCCTTTCTCATAAAATTGCTATATCTAGGTAAAAATGTATATATTTCATATGGTATATATTATATTACTCATTATATTAAATAATAAGCTTTTTTTAAAATGTGTATACATACCTGAGAATGTATACATTATTATTATGTATTTGTAATCAGAATGAAAAAAAAAACAGTTTAATTAACATTTCATGTTAGTTAAATGTTTTAAAACTTTAAAGTTCATTAAAGTAATGGTTCTTTTAACTGCTTGCTAGAGATTTTGTAAGTATTCTAAAAATGAGTCACTGAAGACTAAGTCAGTAAATGTGATAATGTATAATTTGTGCTTTGTAGAAAAAGCAATTAGTGTGTACTTTGTTCTTTGTTTTTGATTTTCAAAAACACATTACATATATCACTTTGAAAAAATATTTAATAAAAAAATGAGTCAATTATTTGAGATGACATGATATTCAAGCTTTAAAGTAGGAAGTTGAACTCAAGAATTCCATTCAATTGACTAAATTAGAATTTTTTTTCTTACGTTCTTCAGCTAAAAATTGACTTAGGACTCTTAGTTCTTGAGTGGGTCTAATAAAAAAAAAAAGAAAGTAGTTGGCTTATAAAATCCCCAAAATTAGTATCTAGCCAATATATTAATGAAGAAAAAAAAAATTAAAGCAAATACATTTTGACCTGAACAAAACTCCTTCAAATGATTCCACAGATACAAAATCAGCCTTAAACATTATATATATAGTAACAAATATTTAAGATGAAAACAGATGATAAATTCACTTCAAGAGTGAGAAAAATTAAAACTATTGAAAATAAATCTAATTTCACTATTAATAAATAGAAAGCTAGGGCAGAAATCCCTGAAGCAAACTATATTAAAACCTCACTTTGCTTAAAGTATAGTAACACATTTAGCCTTAAACTACTGAGATAACATGAATTTCCTATTAAGTTGCTTAAAGTATAGTAACACATTTAACCTTAAACTATTGATAATAGAATAAATCTATGAGTAGGGATTATTTATTGTTGTTGTCAATAAGTATTTACTATTCAGAAAGATTTTTGATACTTTGTGTACTGCTTTGCTGAAAATCAAATTAAGAATGAAATTTGGTCACTGTTAATAAATAACAGGGAAACTTTATTATCATTATGAATTGTGGATTAATGCTTTTCACCTGTATTTTAACATACATTGCTAGTTTTTAATACAAACTGATGAAGGAGTTGTGTGTGCAAAAGTTACAGTATAATCTTAATAACTATTTTACAACTGTAATGATAAACTCAGGAAAAGATCTCAAAAGATTATTAAAGCCAATCTCAAATATGCATCATTACAAAGGCAAAATAGTTTCTATGTTTATCTGTGATCAAGTGCTCATTTTACTAATTATGTTTGAAAAATATTTCAATTAAGTAACATTTAAAAAATATTTTACAGAAACTAAAATAAATATTAATGATGACAATAAAAATACAAAATATTACTTACAATTTGACTGTGAGATATAAAATGACAAGATCTTAAAAATATAAGCATGTCTTTATTTACTTAAAAAATTTAACTATTTTCAAAAATATGTATCAACAAAGAAATACCTAATAAATAGCTAAACTCCAAATACCTAAACCAATGTAACAGAATAGGCATACTTTCCAAAATTGTAATTGGGAATACATAAACCCTTACATTACATAAAAATAAATTACAACAAATTACTAAAAACCTAAATTAGAAACATTAAATATTTATCAATATATTGAGAAAAAGGTAAAATTAGCAAGCCATAAGTAATAAGTAAGATTATATTATAAACTAAAGTGAAAAATAAAACAAATTAACTATGAGTTATATAATTTCTCAGCTATTAAAAGTAGTTGACAAATGTATTAACCATGAGACTTTTAGAGAAAAACTTAATCTCATATAAATATGTGATAAAAGAATTATATTTTTATTTTTTATTAACAAAAGTAATAAATTGTCACATTTTATGAATAACAGACATATACTATACAGATTAAATTTTTCAATAACTAATTGTTATGGAAAAAAATAGTATATTCTCTTAGTATTTCTTAAAAAAGAACACAAGCTAGATCAAATTTAATTTAAATATTGGAAATAAAATAATTTCTTAAAAAAAAAAAACAACTGACCAATAATTTTGGCCAGAATTGAGGAACACAAAAACTTTGGAATCTGGATAGTATTTGCGATAACTATATACAAAGTACTAGTACTGTGAGACTAAGTATTTAAAACAAATGATTCCAGTTTCAACATCTAAAACAGCTTTGAAATATATATGAATAGTAACAACTAAAATGGTTTGGAGAAGAGGTAAGGTAACTTTATAAAGCATGATACAATATAAACAATTTTAATAAGATTAGTTCATTTTCTTATCAATATCTTTTGATAATTTTGATCTTAAGACACAAATTAAATATTGTTTGTGTGATTGGATAAATAACTTTGAATATAATAGGTTAAAACAGCTATATAAAAACCATGATAAAGTCAAAACTTTTCTAATGGCTGGAAGATCTAAAGTTTTTTCAAAAATTCCTATATCAATACATGTATATGACATATAGTGGAGTTAATGTTTGTAAACAGTAGATAAATCACTGAGGCATAGAGGAATAAATAACCTAGCCTAAATGAATGACAACTTAATAAGCTGTAAAAACTTTGGAACAATTTTGCATGTTATTTTGATTATTAAAGTAAAAAACATGAACAAAAAAATGTGCCCCATTAAATGAAATAGCATAACAATTCATTATATTTAGTTACATCAATACATATTTGTAAAAAAAAAAAAAATCATATTACTAAAATAAAATAAAAAGAATCATTACAGAAATATAATAAAAATAAAAGTAAAGTACTGATATTCAAAAGTAATTTAAAATTCATATTAAAAAATATAATACTAAAAAAATAAATACATAAGACATTAAACACTAAAAAAAACATATATTTCAATCATTAATTACAATGCATTAAATTTATCAAAACCATTAAATAAATAAAAAATATACAAAGAATAAAGTATTTAATAATGATAAAGTGTAACAATAGCAATAAATGTGAAGATTATAAAACAAGTTGTTGTTGTTATTGTTGCTATAATAATAATGATGACAATGATGATGCTAATAGTAGTAGTTAGCATCCAACAATACTAATCGGGGATTTCAATATGAAATATCAAGATTTTATTTCAAAGTGGCTACATCAAATATCAACACCACATATGAGTGCTGAGGGTTTTCTGACAACTGATGCAATTTCTTTACACAATGCTCATCATACATCAAGGATTGACCTGTGTTTTTACTCACCTATGCTACACTATCTAATCAGCTTAAACAACAACTCATCACCTTTCTCTGATCACTTTACACAAACCATGTTGATTAACCTAGATGAAATTCAGACACCTTCACTTACACTTGGGAAAGCAATTAGAATACTGCTTCCAACTTCCACCCCGGAATTTATTTTTTCAGAGCCATATATAATATTCCAGAAAACAAAAATATGCAACTTACCCATAAACATTTTATCATTCAATATAGATCACATTACACACAGATGCCCTACACCCTCCAGATTACTAGTGCTGGCTGATGAAATACATAGACAAATTACAATGCTAAATCTGACACACACCAGTCAACAAAATATATGCAAGTTTACTCTAGCATACAACAATATCTGTAACAATCTCAAGAACTACCTAGCAATAAAAAAAAGTAAAATTTACCTCAGCCAACAACATACATGGACAATAAAATACATTCGCTGGGTCTTGGGCTACTCATTTACTGTCAGAGTGCCAATGGCACTTATGAATGAGGGCCTAACATATGCAGAAAATAACACATTAAAAACCAATCTACCATCATTTCAAACAAAAACTACAAACCTATCACCAAGTCAAACCTCTTTCTGATCTTTTTTGAAAAACACCCCATTCAACATTACAGAATTTGCTGCTAAACTGGCCACAATACCTAATACATGTCACCCAGGAACATATGGCATCCCAAATTTTATCCTTACACATCTCAATCAGTTCAGTTCCCAATACTTGTGCAATATTGCAAATCACTTATCACAGAAGCTACATGACATCCAAGGTTTATATCCAATTGCAATAGTCCCCTTCAACAAAAAACAAGCCTCCACATCAACACTCTCCAACCACAGTCCATCTCAATGGGATCCCTTACTATTAAAATAATTGAATAAGTGCTCAAGGATAGCCTAGAAACACACATTCTACCACAGCTGCAATAATCTTCAAAAGTCTTGAACTCAGTTCGGGACTGAAAAAAGTATTCACCAATTGAACTTCAACTTGACATAAAAGTGGCTTTCGACTCAGTTGACATTAATACATTTATCAACATGTTGGCTGACATCACAATACCATGCATTTACCTGTATCTGTTCAGTAACCTACTACTAAGCCATGAAATCCATATCACCCTCAATGGCAAAAATTATCCATAATTTACCTCCACACAATCCATATCCCAAGGTTCACCACTCAGCTCACTATTATTTACCTTTTACATCAACCTGCCTATAAAAATTCAACAAAATATCAGACATTCAGATACCAGGTACATTACAATATATAGCCTGCATTGCATATATGGATGGCACTTCCTTCCATCTAGAGAGCAAATACCAATGCTACAGAAAATGCTTCAAGACTGAATTAACCCACATTTCAAACTTAATCAGAATAAGATTGCCACCTGATCACTGTACACAAATAAGCCATGCATACCAACTTTCCAAGGCAAACCATCAGTGTTTCTCGGCTTTCCCTTCTATATGGGGATAAATGCAATGAAACACAAAATACAAAACAAGATAAAAGATGAAGCAGAATGGATCACTACTTTTCTATCAAATGCATATCTCTCAATATATGCTAAAATACAATTGTTCAACCAGCTAGTGATCACAAAAATAATTTACTATTCTCCCATAGTTCAATTCTCCAAAGCTTTCACATCAAAAATCTCATATTAAAATAAGCTTCTATGTAATAGAAAGTGTCAATATCTGCAAAATGCCTTAGTTGTCCAATAATACACAATGGTTTGGGGCTACACAACATATATATTTTTCAAAATTCAGAAGACAGCAAACCTAAAAGCTACTCTCAGACATTTCCCAGAACTTAATGTCTAATCCAAATAATACTTACAGACAAACCTCCACTCTCACACTGCAACCTATCATCAGTAATCAACCAGTTTAGAACTATACATACTCAATTATCACTGCAAACAACAACAAAATATTCATATTGGCAGATCTATGCAATGGTATACTCAGGACATATACCAGAAATTTCCACCCAGATACTCGGAATAAACAACCAACAGCTGCTTAAAAAATTTAAAAAATGGTCCATGGAGCCCAAATTCTTTGATTTCCTTCTTAGACTAAATATATATATGCTTTCCCAACATCATATTTTCTAAGATACAGATGCTTGTATATAAAAATAGACCCCTTCTGCATACTATGCCACCAAGCAGAAGAAACTCAACATCTGTTTTACAACTGCTCAGCATTAAACAATATTTGGCATGAAATAACTATTACATACAGACAATCAAACATCTCCCTGTAGGATATCACCAGCGCATTCTGCAGAATATCCACCCTTACAGTCGGCTCAACAACATTCATGCTCTATGCATTTTGGTGCACACAATGCACATTTGTGTTTGGCAATATTACAATGTGGCATGCATCAAGATCTCACAACAAATTAGCACAAATAAAAAACAGAGACAATAAAATAGCACACACAGACATTTTCACGGCTACTTGGTCACTCATAAAACAATGCTCAAATCTCTAATAGTTCGGCCATTCCTCAAATCACTTAATATACTCAAAAAGAGAGTGCAAGGAAATGGACATCACAAAATCCACACAACAACAGATGATAATAAAACATACAAAATATTACCAGCAGAAACATACCCCAGCTTACAAAACCAATATCTAAAGACTAACAAACTATTACAAAGCATATATGCAAATATATGTACTAGTACTGTACATGTGTGTCTTAATTATCCAAATGTAAATAAGATAACTTTCAGAAACAATTAAAAAAAAACCCAATGGAATTAAACAAACTAACAGAAGTCATATAAATTTAGTATTATAAGCTATAACAGACAATCCATTGTTCACCCAGTTTATATCTGTAAAGACTTGTAAAGAACTTAGATAGACACAATATACATAATCCTCAGGAATATCAATGTAAGCACATGTATACGGAAAGTATTAATGTAACCTGTTCTTCTAGTCTGAATGAAATTCCTCTTTGAAACAATGACAACAACAATAATAATAATAATTCAATTGAATAATAATAATAGTAGTAATAGTAATAATAATAATAATAATGGTGGTGGTAGTAGTAGTAATAGTAGAACAAAAGGATTTTAATCTAGATGATTATCTATTCACTAATAATATATTAAAAAAACTACAAAAATCCAACCACAATATAAATCCACTAATGACATTATTAAGATGCTGTCTCTGAATGTGTAGATTTAACCATCATTAACTATTTGGTTCAAAATTTTTATTTTTTAACAATTAAATGTCAAAGCCCATTAAATTCCATTTACAAAGAAGTACAGCATTAATAGGTGATCTTGAACTTTTTGATGATAGTCCAGTAAAATTGAAGAAGATTGAACTTATGATTTTAATGTTGGATATATGAAACATGTTCACATTTATTAAGATATGATTCTTTAGTTTTTTAAAGTTTTTTCTGTTGAATATTCTTTAAAGATCTTGATTTCAGGTGTATGCTAGATAGAAAAGGTATATCTTTAGTTAGAATTAGGCCGATCTACTTAAATGAGGTAAATTACAATCTGATATCTGATGAAAAACTATATGAAAGGATAGAAATTCACTACAAGGAGTAAATTTGAATGTATCATTGATATTTGTCATTGTACTGTTTTAAGTGCATATTCAAAAAACTTTGGTAATTTGTAATATGAGAGTGCATGGAAAATTGAAAAATGTCAGATATAACCAAAAATAGGCAGCAGTGGTTAAAAGATAAAAGATGATTGAAGCTTTTCTTTTTAGAATTCCACTTTAAATTAAATTGAAAAAAGTAAATGAATTTTAATTAACATAATAATTGTCTTTTAAAAAAATTAAATTAAAAAGAATTTATTTTTAAAAATAACAATGTTCAATAGAATGTACAAAAATATTTTAAAACAATCTTGCCTTCAAATTGTCATTTACATTAAGTTATAACATTGCTTTAAATTTTTGTTCGCATTCCTTTTAATTATATGACTTTCTTTTTTTGTGGAGAATTTCATAGGCTATGAATTTTTGTGCAAGAAGCTTGAAGACTTTTTTTTTAAAAAAAATTTCACCAGTTTAATACACTTAATGAATAATATTTAATTATGGGTTTTACAATTTCTCTTCAAGTATAATAATGAATGAAATTTAATTATAGGTTTTACATTTTCCCTTTAAGTATACACTCGTGTGATTAAGAGTTTTATATTGGTTTGGAATTTTTGTTCATGCTAAACTTAAAAGTGAAAAACTAAATACATAATACATTTCATAAAGAATGTTAAAACTTAAACTATTCAAATAATTATTGCTTTTAAAAATATTTTCAAAAATGGCATGGTTAAAGTGATAAATTAAATACGTGGAACAATTAATATCATTTTACTTTTGTCTTTAAAAAAATAAATAAAAATAAAATGATTTAAAAAAATAACAGTCTTCAATAAAATGTACAAAAATAATATTTTAAAACAACCTTACATTCAAAATGTCATTTATGATAAGTTATAAAGTAAGTTGTAAAATGGCTTTGAATTTTTATTCACACTCCACTAAATTGCATAATTTTTCTTTTATTTTGTGGAAAATTTTATAGGCTAAGAATTTTTGCTCTAGAAGTTTGAAACTTTTTTTAAATTTTTTTATCAGTTTAATATATTTAAAAAGTAATTGAATGAAATTTAATTTATTTATTTTAGAAAGAATGTTAGTATTTAAACTATTCAAATAATTATTATCTTTTTTTATGTATGAAACATGTTTTGCCTTTAAATTATTATTTGTTGTTGTTTAAATTGTTGTCTATTGTTGTTTTTTAGTAAGATTGTCTTTAAAATAATTAAAACCATTTTCTTTTTATAAATGACATTGCTCAAGTGATTAATTAAATATGTAGTTTTACAATTTCCCTTTAAGTATATTCTCACATGATTATGTAAGTTTTATATTGACTTGGAAATTTATTTATGCTAAACTTAAAAGTAGGAAATTAAATATGCGTGGATTTCATAAAGAATATTAAAATTTAAACTTATTCAAGAAATAATCATCTTTAAAAAAATTAAAACCATTTTATTTTTTAAAATAACATGGTTCAAGTAATACATTAAATAAGTGGGACCATTCAGAAAGATTGTCAACCTTGCCTTCAAATATTACTTTTAGAATTTTAGTGTAAATATATTTATCATGGATAAATGAAATTTTATTTTTAAAAATAAACATTGTTCAAGAGAATGTACAAAGCATTGAAGTAATATTTTAAAATATTTCAATTGAACACCATGTGAATAAGTCTATTAACATTGTTTTACTTACATAGTATCAAAATTAGCACAAACAAGAAAGACCAATTTTGCACATTACTCATCTGGGCATGAGCAATGCAACCAACAAGAGCTCAAGAATCTGCAGCTGAAATGGAAAAACAGGCTCAGAAACAAACGACATTCAGTTACAGAAGCAGATGAACAATCTGATAATTGCTGTAAACAGGCACAATGTCAAATGACATTAAGAGCTGCAGAGACTGAAGATCAAACTTTTGACCACTGAAGGGCTCAAAGTCGGTATCAGGCATCAATGAGAGGTGTAGAACCCATGCCTCAATATGAAATAGTTACAATTATAGAGACAATATGAAACAATATCAAGAATTGCTGAAACAACATCACAAAATATGTGCTTATAACCAGAAGCTCAGAGACAAGAATGGTGCTGTTTTAAATTAGAATCCATCAATTCATTATGCTGATTCATTGTTATTGTGAATCGGCATAAATGTCAATATTGTGGTGCTATGAAATAAAAAAAATAAAACTATAGGCCTTTGTTTTTTGTCAGGGAAGCTTTCCATCCCTTCTTTACCAGGACCAATTTAACATCTAAAAAATCTTTTGAACCAGACTAATAATTCCAAATTTTTCTTGCCCATATCTGCAAATATAATTCATGTTTTTCAAATGATGTCTTTCAGATCTTACTAAACAATCATGCAATTTGGATTTTCACCAACTTTCTTAAAGGATAAATATATCATAGAATTGGAGCAATTCTGATAATGTACAATAATGATTATCCATTCTTACAAATTTACTGTATGGAAAACTAGTTATATCTGCGGCTTTGCTCACATTAGGAGAATAAAAGATTGTAATGTAATTGATAATTTAAATAATATTTACATAATATAATAATATATGAATTTATTAATAGCAGGTAAAAATTACTATTGTAATGCATTTTTATAAGCAACTAGCCATACTTGCAGTTTTGCTCACATTGGTAAAATAAAAGACTGTAATGTAGCTGATAATTAAAATATGTTTAAATATTTACATGACATAATAATACCTGAGTTTTCAACAGCAGATAAAAATGAACTACAACAATGCTTATAAAAATGCATTACAATGGTCACTTTTACCTATTGTTGATGATTAATGTATTATGGATGTTATGTAAATATTATTTAAAATATATTTTAATTATCAACTGCATTACATTCTTTTATACTACTAATATGAGAAAAGCTGTGTACAGCTAGTTGGCTTATAAAATAATATTAAAAAATCTGTAAGAGTACTGCATCTCAATCCCAAATAATATCAGCTAGATTTCCATGGAGATTGTTCCTAAAAATTATTTTAATTTTAAAACTCTCAGCTGATGAATAAATATAGTTGTGATAAATTAAGCAAGGTTGTGCTTTGGTCTATGATTCAGAATGTTATTTATAATTTACAAAATGTTCCTTATTTATTTAGATGAAGAGTTGAGTTTACTGTCATTGTAGTGTTAGGGAAAAAGACTCCAATTTTGAAATAAATTAAACTTTTCTTAGACTTATTAAAAAACAATGTTAAATTCTGTAAAATTTTGATTTTGCTATGATTATCACTTAAAGCCACTTGAATTTTTTTATTGGAAAATATTTTTGAAGCAAATTAATAGTTTTTTGAATTTAAAAATTTTAGAGATTTATTTTGAAAATATTGGTCAACATGAGTTGTTAAAAATAAAACTTCAACAAAACTTCATTTTAAATCCAGACTATTCTAAAAACAAATGGCTCACAACTATTGGCATAAATCTTGTTAAGATTATTCTTTCAAAAAATAAACATAATGATTATAGCTGATAATTATTTGGATCATTATGAGATTTTTTTATATCTGTTTGCATTATAATCACACATTGTGATCTTGAATTTCCAAATTTGCAACATCCAGTTTCAGTTTAAAACCGCTGGAAATCAAGGGAGTCTGCACATGGGCTTTTTACATCTTCATTTCCATCTTTTTTTATAGTTTCACAAAATGTAAGTTTCATTTTTCTATAATAAAAATTAAAAATTTTATGAAAATTTTTGTAATCAAGTAAATTAATTTTTTTTTGACTTTCTCTCAGTTTTCTCATTTTTAACAGAATTGGATTTGCCCTGAAATTTACATCAGAAAAATGCAAGATTTTACCAATTTTCTTAGTCCGTATAACAAGTGATCATTATTGCAAGAAGCTTTCTAATTTTATATTTTTTAAATTATTATTTGAATTTATATTTGATAAAAAAATATACAAAAAAATTATTATTGAAACTAACATATTCACTGATCAAAAAATAGCTTATGATTGTTTAAATTTATATTGTGAATTATCTGCAATTTTTTGGCATGGTAGTGGGCTTGTGCTCCAGTTGTGCAGTATATGAATTAGATGATATCTGGTGTTCTTATATGAGACAAAAACAAACATATTTTGCAAATATTATGACCAGATTTAGATTTTTTTCTATAATGACTTGTCTGCATTTTAATAATAATAAAAATACGCCAAATGCTAAAAGTAAAGATTTTGACAGTGTATAAACTTAGAATGATTATAGACTACTGCAATGGAAATTTCAAAGCTGCATATAAAATGAAGAGAGGTGGCAGCTGATGAAGCTATTACTAAATTTACTAGTCTTAGTAGCATGAAGCAATGAGCCATCAAAACCTATAAAGGTAGGATAAATAATACTACATTTGCACTGACTCTAAACTACTAACTTATATACCTTAAGTTTAACTCTATAATGAATTTAGTAGTTCATTCACTTTTTACTTTGTTTTATTATTTTATTTTGTATATAGTGACTATTTTAGTAGTAATTTTTAATAAATTACAAACTTTATAGAAGTTCATTATTATAATATTCTAATTATACTAATTATTGATCAATATTAATTACTTGTTATTAGGGATGACATATTCATTGCAAACCCCTGTATGAAAAAACATTTTGAAGGGCTACTAAGAAAAAAAAAATGTACTAATATCTTTATTCTATGAAGTGTTCAAGTGATAAGTGTTATTATATATCAATTTATTACAAATTTAATGATGAATGCAACTAAAACAAGGGCTCTGAAAGCGCTAAGTCTGTTAATCAGAATATATATGCAAAACTCTACAAATTATTACATAAAAAAGTTTCACTGCAACACATCAGCGTATTACTAATCTACCAACAAAAGTATAATTTTAAAATGTAAGCATGAAAATTTAGAGTTTATGACATAATATGAAAATAATTATTAGAAATATTAAAAGTTTATACTTTTTTTTATTACTTTGAATATCAACGGCTATATTTTTTTCAGAATTCTTTGGTGTTTTATGTTTCAAACAATATATGTTATTTTTGAATAATACAAACTTAAGTTAGGATAAAATTTGTGGCTTAACATAATTTTTTAAATATTCAATATGGCTTCTTCGCCAACGAAAAGGTTAAGACAACTGCAGTATTGCTTTCATGCCATCTTCATGGAATATTATCTGCATAAATAATATAGCTGAAAAGTTAATTATGTCCATTTATGCTTTGGCTTTAGGTTCTGAATTTTTTGGAAACATTAAGGATTTTCCTGGTTTTAGATTATCAATTTCAAACTCACCAAAATCTATTGATTTAAAAACATAAAAAAAAAGCTTGTAGTTCTGTCTAATACAGACTTTTCTTGTTCTATTAATCTTGGATGTAGAAATATGATACATAAACTTAACAATATAATTGAGCAGTAGTAATGATAATTTGGCTAGAATACTTTCTATATCATCAAGTTTTTGTAAAAGTGAACAGACATTTTGACGAGGTTATATAGATTTTATTTTTCTACGGTCTCTCGCTCTCTTTAGTTTTCTTTTCTAGTACCACCAAAAGGTTTTACGTCAGCAATATAGGAATTTTTGGTATACAAATATTGACTAAAAAAAGTACTGCTGATTTTGTTGCAATTTAGAATTTAATGAATCACTTTCAATAGCCTTGATAGATAGATTACTGATAAATGTAGTTATGAGATTATTAAACCTAACATAAAAAGATTGTGTTGACATTTCTTGATCCAGTTAAATTGTCTTTAATTTCATCTAAGATCCGGGTAACTTTCAACTATGGGATGTGAACTCCAGGAGTGATTAAGACTTGGTTTTATGATCTGTGAAAAAAAAAAAAAGATTCAATATTAATATATGAAAGGATAATGATGAAATGTTTTTAAATTATACTTCTGAAATTGTTACTATGTCATTTTTGTCTGAAGGAAATATTCTTGTATGATTCCAGGTATATGCATATTATATCCATTCTAAAATTTGAAAGCCTGCTTTATTCTAAATTGCATACTCCCAAAGGCCATTATAAAGAATGAAATCCTATATAAATACAGA
Source organism: Epiperipatus broadwayi (assembly GCA_028023455.1). Taxonomy (NCBI): domain Eukaryota; kingdom Metazoa; phylum Onychophora; class Udeonychophora; order Euonychophora; family Peripatidae; genus Epiperipatus; species Epiperipatus broadwayi. The sequence goes on from JAQFVV010006289.1 coordinate 888,345, forward strand.
AAAAAAATCTGGAAGAAAAAAACAGTGTTGATTTGGATTGGTGGATTTGCAAAAATTGCATACATAAAGATTATCTATTTAAAAGATGACTGCTCTCATCTCTCAAGAAGAAGCATTAATGAAGCAATGCTGAATCTATAGAAATACAATTACAATGATGTTCTGTGCTACATAATTAATTTGAAAAAAAAATCTCCATTTTTGATTTTGATATACTTCAATGTTTACATGTAGTTATTTATTGTGTTTCCTAATTGAAAAGATTATTCTTTAGAAGGTACACTGGTGCTTGAAGTCTTTCATGATTATCAATGCTATGTAATTAATTTTCCAGACATGCTTCAATAATATACAGCAGTTTATATTAATTTTGTAATTTCATAATTTGCCATTTTAAATCTAGATTTCAACACAAAGAAAAGTCTGACTTTCAAGTGGAGATATTGTTTTCATGTTATAATGCTTGTTAATTGCAGAGTGCAGGAAAGTTATATCCATCCTTTATGACATATATTATACAGACATTTTTTTTGAGATTAATATTTTTGTATAAAGACAAATGAGCACAACTGCATAATGATTTAATTGCAGTCATGCACAAATCTAACTGAATTCATAGTACAATTTCAATTTTAATTTCAATAGCCAAAAGTATTATGTCATTTTGTTAGATCAAATTGTTATCAGATGATAATTTGGCAATAGAAGACAAATTAATATATTTTTTCTCTCTTGATTCATATAAAAACAATCATCTGTAATACATGCCCACAAGAATTAATAATTTTAAAATGAAAATGTCAAGTTGCTTGTCAAACTATCATATATCTGATCACTCTATATAGGCAAACAAAAGTCATTAATTTGAAAGTTTACTTCCAAACTAATTTTTATTACAGTGCTAGAATTATGAGGCATCCAAACTGTATACATATATTGCATCAAAAAGAGAAGGCAGTGATAAAAAATAATGATGAAAAGGACTGAATCTCCAAATTATGTTAAATAATATAACATAAAATAAAAAATTATCTCAAATCTTATGATATTAACAAAAAATCAAAATATATTTACCAATAAAAAGCACTATGATTGAAATTAATTCACACTCATGAAGATAATAGTGATAACTTTGGTTATAATGCTATTTAATAATATAATAATGTATAATGGTTTGTTGCCATATGATGTTTTAATATCAGGAATTTTTAGCTGTACAATCTATCATTCTATCTTTCCTTTAAATTGGATAGGTATTGTAAAAGGAAAAATATATCTAAATTAATCTATTTCTATAACCCTAATTATTAAATATATATATAATTTACCATGTATACAAAATGGGATACTGCAAATGCGCTTACAAAAACAGTTGAACAAACTTTAATAAATTTTTCTTTTAATATTTAACACAGGGTATAAAAATTCTATCTTTTTCTATTTTTGTATTCATATTTGATAGCAAATATTAATTTATTTTATCTTTTTATAAATATCTTAAATTTAATATTGACATATCCTGTAACACAATACAATTATTAACTCTTGAATAATATTTAAAAAAAAAAAAATTGACAAAAGGATATTTTTCTAATAAACATAATCCACCATACAAACAACCATTAAAAAAAATAAACGTATACAAATAACATTTCAATATTTAAAAACAGTAAAATCTCTTCATAGTTCCCACATATATAATTTTTATGGAACTATTGTGTGTTTTCAATAGTTGCAGAAAAGATGTATATAGTCATGAACCAATAATCAATAAAAATATCATTTTTAATTTTTACTGAAACTATTGTTTCCTTTCTCAAATCTTTGGAAGAAGAAAGGAAACAGGCTCGATTTATACTATTACAAAGATTATATGAGAAAAAATAATTTGAGAAAATAAATTGACATTTATATTGTAATTTATAACACACAAAATTAAACAGTAATTTTCATTTCAATAGTTAATTCCACCAAAAAAAAAAAAATCCTAAAACAAGAATTTTAAACAGTTAACATAATCTTTCATGTAACTAATATGTTCTTATCTGAAGAGTAGTTTAGATTTAAAAACAGTAGATAAACCAGAAATGCAAAGGCAACAGTGGGATTGTTATTGAAGATTTGGGTTCATCAAATCTAGGTATTGTTTTTGATAGTCTTTTTATATCCTCATTATCTTTTTCAGTCACTTAAATTAGTGAAGGTTGGGTCATCATAAGGTTCTGATGCTACTAGTCATCTCCTTAATACTAAATGTGACAATGGGATTGTGTATTTGTATAACTGCACTTCTATACTTTAAATATTTGCACAGTATTTCTAAGTCAATTTCCTTTTTAAGAAAGCAATGATGGGAGCAGGCTTAGTAGGCTGAGAGTTCTTAGTTGTAACCTTTGTTTGAGATAGGATAATCACTAATGAGTCTGCTTGAAATTGAATTTGAGGCAGAGAGTTCAGTTGAAAGCTTTATTTAGGGATACCTAGCTTACCATGAAAATGGAAGGGACCTAAAAATGAATTGTCTCACACAGTTTTGCTAGACTGTCTATCATGGATGGCAGATTACTCATTAAAGTGATAGAAATGGTAATAATATTAGTAGTAGAGTTAAAGTAAGAAAAAAATATATAAATCTAATTTTTTTCTAAGTATAAGGAATATGGAATGTGAGAACTATACTTGATAGAAATTCTTCAAGATCAGAAGGAAGAACAACAATGATGATTAGGAAACAATCAAGATTTAAGATCAATAAAGGTGCTTCATAGTGTAACTTGTTTTCCTGACAAAAGAAGTTTATTAGAACAGATGCTACAGTTATTTTTAGAACACTAAAACAGTCAATACAAAAAGGAAATGCATGGAGTTGGATTTTCTATAAATTTTAATTTAATTTAATTCTGTAAATTCCTTTTTGTATCAATGCAAGTATACATTTTATTACTGCCAATGCTTCAACATCAGATTTAGAGAATTGAGAGAAAGTTTTTAATCCTTGCTGGATAACAATATTACAGAAATACCATTAAAAAAATCAGTGTTTTCTTCTTTGAGACTTTAATGAATGTGATAGTACAAATAGATTTTTGGGCCAAAAATTGTGAAAATAATGATATTGCTGCTGTAAATTCAAATAGACTGTTGTTAGTGAACTATTTCTCAACATATAGATTGACTATTATAAACATTTTGTTTCAACAGAAAATTCACTATAAAAAAATATGGATGCATTCATATTAAAAGCAATAGTGTTCAATAGATTGCATTATAGTCATAAGTAAGAATACAAGAAAAGTTCACATTGCATGAGTACTTACAAACATAGATTGTTAGACAGATAACAGATTAGCACACTCCAAAATTAAAATGAAACATTAAAAAAACATCTTATTCCAATCACATTCGTAAGAAAATTGATTGTTCATTCTTTAAAAGTAATTACTATATGTACTAAATTTCAACAGTTATTAAATAGTAAAATTGCTAATTTGGATCTCCAGAATTGTTATATTAATGAAACATGGAATTTTCTTAAGAATAATCTTATGAATGCAGATAAATCTATTTTTGGATTCACTGAACATAATAATTATGAGTTGTTGTTTTTTTGATAATATTATTAGCAATTTGATTTAAAAACCTGTGACATTTTTGCTTGGGAGAATAACAAACTGAATGTGGAACTCCATAAAAAAATATACAAAAATTTGATAATTGCAAAGAAGAAAATATAGATATTTGCTGATCATGGTCTATTAAAACTTTTTTTGATGTCCTGAAAGTTTCATATAAAGTTGACAAATGATACCACAACTCTATAAAATCTAATGATGGCATTCTCTATAGGATGATAATGATATTTTGAACAGGTGAAAGAAATATTTTGCTCGTGTTTTGAATAAATAATATAAGTTGAAATGATGATTTTTAATGATATATCCATTTTATCTACTCATTTAGATGTAAATAAATAAATTAGTGATGTAGATAATTGTAATCTTGTCGGTGGAAGGAAATTAGTCTTCACACATGTGTTATTAGAATAAATTTATGTGCACTCACTGGTCAATTTTTTTAAAAGTATAATTTTAACACTTATGCTTAAAGCTTATTTTTATATAAACCAACACTTATTGACTGTGCTTATATCAGGAAAGTGAACTTCCTGTGATATATAAACTAAATTAGTACAAATAATTTGTCAATTGAAATATCATGCTCATAATAAGTTCAAGTCCTGATTTAAGCATGACTGTAAGCATTGGTTTATATAAAAATAAGCTCTAAGCAGAAGTATTACACTTATGCTTTTAAAATATTTACTGACAGGTGAATGAACATAAATTTAATCTAATAACATGAAGATTAATTTCTTTCCACAAGACTACTCATTTAAATTTACATGAAGTTATCTAGTTTACTAAAGTCAAAAGCTCTTCATAATTTTAAAAAATGTAAAGTCTACAGGTCTTGATTTCAAATATGATGGTAATATGTATGCTTCAAAAATATAGGACTTTAAAAAAACATATTTGGATTCATGAATTTGTGCTCCTGATCTTAAGAATGCTTTTATTATTGTAATTTTTAAAAATAAAGAAAATAATCAAGATTGTACAAATTGTCACAGAATATTATTATTATCCACTATAGCAAAGGTATTTTTAAAAACTTTGTTAAAAGGATTGTTTTCAGTCATAGTTAAATGATCGCCAGAGACTCAATATGGTTTTAAAGAGTCAAGAAGCATTGTAGACATGGTTTTTTGTTGCCAGGCTATCAGGAATAAAAAAGATATTTATATATGTTATTACTACACATGGAAAATCTGGGATATTTGAAATAAAACTGTGTTAATCAAGGATAGATACTTTCTCCAATACATTGTTATTAATTTTTATGGCAGTGGTCTTTGAACTGTTTATAAGCAGCTTAAATAAAATATGGATCAAGATACATTAAAGATTTGATAATGAAATTTTTAATATGAACCAATTAAAAGTAAAAACAAAAACTTCATTTGAATTTTGAATTTACAGTATGCTGATGATTGTGTTATTTTTGCTACTTAAAAAGATGATTTACAGAATGTGTTCTATGTTTTTAATACAACATATAAAGACTTTGGTATAATAAATGTTCTTTATTAGCCAATGATGGAAAAACAATGCCTAGCTAGCTTGGATAGTTATCAACTTAAGTCTATAGGTCAATTTAAATAATTTGATAGCCTGATAAGTAGAAGGAATGACAGATATTGAGATACAACACAGATTCCAATGTGCAACTTGTGATTTTAACAAGTTAAAAGATAAAGTATTTTACTACAGAAAAATAACATTACAACTAATATAGGAATTATTTTTATCTAATTTATTATAGGGAAGTAAGAATTGGACCCTCTAATGATGCATAATAAAGACAATAGCAAAGTTTTATTTAAGGATTCTCATAATTTTAAAAATACAAAGAAAAGACTGTAAAATCAATCAATATGTTTTTCAATTTGTTGGATGACATACTATAAAATCAGCTATTGTAAATTATACCTTCATTGGGTTGGATCTGTAAAATGAAAGAACAATGCAAGACTTTCTAAAAAGATCTTTTAATAGTGAATTTATGCATGGTTTTCATTACAGAAGTAAACCCTGTTTACATTATAAGGATTATCACAGACATCCTAAAGAAATGCAATGATGATAGTTTCAATTGGGAAAATGTGACAGGGAATAAAATAAGTTGGAGAGATGCAATTAGACATGGTATTGAAGTTTTTCAGAAAGAAAAGTTTTCTGTTGAAGGAATTATAAGACAGCATCACAAAATATCAAATAAAAAGTGACCATGTTTTATATGTGGACATATTTGTGTCTCACAGCTTAGTTCATATGAGTCACTCATTGCACAACCTATCTAAAGAGCAGATTTTTTTTGCCTTTTTTTTCTTTTGTCTCCTTGGAATTGAAATGACCATATTCATTTATCATTGGTTATGGTATACATGTACATAAAAGTACAAAAATAATAAGAGAAAAGGATTTAATATTTATTTTGTTGTTCTGGAAAATATATTTAGCAGAGTGAATTGTGATGTATTGGAAAAGAAAAGTATAGATTAAAAGAAAAAACCCATTTATAACAAAAATAATTATTATTATTATTATTATTATTATTATTATTATTATTATTATTATTATTATTATTATTATTATTATTATTATTATTATTATTATTATTATTATTATTATTATTATTATTATTATTATTATTATTATTATTATTATTATTATTATTATTATTATTATTATTATTATTATTATTATTATTATTATTATTATTATTATTATTATTATTATTATTATTATTATTATTATTATTATTATTATTATTATTATTATTATTATTATTATTATTATTATTATTATTATTATTATTATTATTATTATTATTATTATTATTATTATTATTATTATTATTATTATTATTATTATTATTATTATTATTATTATTATTATTATTATTATTATTATTATTATTATTATTATTATTATTATTATTATTATTATTATTATTATTATTATTATTATTATTATTATTATTATTATTATTATTATTATTATTATTATTATTATTATTATTATTATTATTATTATTATAATATATAAATGAGTTAGAGAATATTTGTAAATCTAAATGATTATATTACAGAAAAGATGGATCTAAAAAAAAGTATAAGACAAAGATGCTGCTATCTTGATTTACTAAATATATTATACTAAACAAAGGAAATTAAATTAGCATTGATGATAGGTTGTTGGTGTGGTTATGCTGGCAAATAATAAAAATAAGATTAATAAAATGTTATACAGGATTGGCAGTTTTATTCATGTTTAAGATGAAAATAAATGCAAATAAAATTAAAGTAATGAAAATAGATGGAGAAATAATTAAGAATCAGCATTTTATATAAGTTATAGAACAAGTTAATGCTTTAAAATATTTGGAAAGTTGTTTAACTGATGGTTTAAATACTGATAAAGACATTAAAATGTAGACAATAAAAAAAGAAACTGAAGAATTTTGAAAAATGCATTTGGAAGAGAAGGGAAAAGTTTGAAAGTTAAGATTAGTAATGTTGATGGTTTGAAATCAGTGAATAAATTTTTTTTTTTTAAATAAATAAATAAATCAGAGGGAATGGATTTGAAATATGCTTAAAGAACAAAAAATTATAATATATGTATCAAAGGATTTAGCTATATAAGATAAATATGACTTACAAAAAAAAAAGTCATAAATAAAAAAGATTCAATAAACAAACATTCTCCTCACAATGAAAATGTAACAGAAGCTTCCAATGAGTTATATAACATAAATAAACTCTCCAAAAGACATGAAAAATTTGGAGAGTTTATTTATGTTACATAACTCATTGGAAGCTTCAGTTTATAATTTCCAGTCTCCAACAAAAATGTTAAACTTTCTAAAATACAATGCAAATTATTTGAGAATTTTTTTATAGTTATGATTTTATTGTAGTTTTTAGTCTTATATGTTCTCCTTCATAGAATTATGTGCTGAAAAAAATATAAATATTCTAATAATTTTAAAATGTAGTAAATAAACAGTGGGTATTAAATATGTAGTATTTAATAATATTGTGTTTGTCTTTTCGAGTGTATTTATCCTAGATATTACATATAAAGCATATATATATGAGTAAATAAAAATTTAAATAGTAATCGAATTGCATTCATCAAGCAATTAAAATTTAAATGATTTAATCATTTTATCAATACCATTCTTTAATTTATGTAACGATTGTAAAAAAAAAAATTAATAATATATGTAAAAGAAAAAAAAACAAGATCAAATTTAATAAAATTGTCATCAACATGATACCACAAGAAGAGAAAAACAATATGTTTTTCAAGCACAATATGTTTAATAACTATAAAATATGACAGAGCACTTGACAGATAAAAGAAATAAAAAAATAAATTTTGTTTAGTGTTGGAACATGCTCCTGATAATAGAAGATTTAATAGTGGAGTATTATTAAAGCTAAATGTCATTTCTAACAAAATATAGGTATGCAATTTTAGTATTACTGTCAAGATTAATTGTCTGAAACAGAACCAAACAAAAAAATAAATAAATTGTATATATCAAGTAAAGGTTTAAAAGTTTCTAGAAAAAAAAAAAAATTATTAGTAATTTTCTTTAAACAAAAACTGAAATGCAGTTTACTACTGTTTATAATGGTTTAAATCAAGGTTTAATAAATTTCTTTTTCTTCTCTTTCCAAGAAAGTTATATGTTACATATATATTTTTTTAAAAAAAAAAAACCAGTTATTCGTTATTCGAATTTTAATGTATTTATTTATAAAATAAAAGATAAAATACTATATATATATATAATCGGATAATTTCATCACTTTATGTATAAATATATACAATCAAATATAAATGCAGATTTGGATATAGTATATAAAACAATACAATTTTTTCCTACTTTTTACATTAAATATAAAAAAAAAAAGAATAAATCATAAAGCAAAAATCTATAAATATATATACTTCCAGCCTCACTATTTAACTGTTATTTCTTTTTCAGTATCCAACTTTAATGTATAATTAAATCACAAGAGACATTAAAGCAGTAACAATTCTGATTTTTGTTTCTAAAGACATGTTCCATCATCAATTTCTTATTACAATTCTGCTCAGCACTAATTTGCAATGAACCAGCTACTAAACCAATGTCCTAAACTGGTATTTGGCAGAACATCAATAAATTATTCTATTATGAAGTGTTTTCTGTTGTATAAAAAATATGCTGTATTAAATCATTAAAAACCATAAATTCATAATAAAAATAGAAAAAGGATAGGACAAGAGTCATAATAACCATGCAAGCAATAAATAAATTTTGAATTTGTCCAAAAAAAACATATAATTAAATTAAGAAGCTATTAATGCCAAAGAATAAATAAATAAGGCTCATATAAATATAGTGGAGTTCTGTTTAATGAAAATAATTAGTTCCAGAAGCATATTCTCTCACTTGAAATCATTTATCAAATAATTTTCTAATACTATTTCCCCCAGCTCACAACTAAAATTATTTTGTATTATGCATATAGAATGATTTTGTAAAAAAAAAAAAACTCAGCATTTTCACTGCTTAAAGTGCCAATAAATGATAAAAGAACTAAAATGGTAATAAAATTCTTACAAAAGAACAATTATAAACATTCTATCAAGTCTTATGTGTGTTATATCAATCATTAAGGTTCAATGTAGCATTTGCATTAATTGATTTAGCCATTTCATATTCAGCATAATACCAAGAATTGTTTATGTTATGTTAAAGCATAAAAATAAGCTTTTATTTATTTAATATATTTATCTTATTTCTAAATGTTTTTAATAATTAGATTAAAAAAAATATTTTATTTTACATTGAAGGACATTTATATGAAAAAATAATAATTATAAACTTTAAATTGATTTAACAATGCTTAATTATAACTTAAAAGTGATTATGAATGTTTAATACCATTGTATTAAAATCCAATTCTTTATAAAGGGTCATGAAAGAAAGTTAACTTTAATGCATTCTAATACTGTAAGTTATGCACTTATATATTTCATGTTTAAATTTAATTCAAGTGTACATTATAGAGAAAATAAATTTATTAACTCAAATACTGTACACAGAGTAATTATTTAATGTTTGATAAGACAATTACACTAATATTTAGAGATCAAAGGACTTTGGATAATGGATCCAATGATTATGAATTAGAAAAATTAAATTAGTAATCAAACTTCACAAAATGCATTCAGTATATGGCTTAATGATCTTAATTTGAACCTTAATTTAGTGAGGAAAAGTTCATATTGAATGATTTATGCATTGCATGATATAGTTGTTATAAAGGCAATTTATATTAAATATATATTTGCAAGAGTTTTTATATTAAACAATAATCTGAATAAAAAATAGATAAAAAACAACCAAAAATGTTTAAACTATAATGATAATAATAATTTCTCTTTTTACATATGATTTGGATAAATTTTCTCATTTATTTATTTTTTTCTTTAATGTATTTATCTCAAAGTTTATCTTCTATTAATTATTCTCAATATTGAAAATTTTTCTAATTATCCATAAAATCGTTGCATATATTGCAATAACATTAAGTTGCTTTGCAAAGCAACTTTTGAAACTATTCTGTATTCATTTCCATCAGATACTTTATGAAAATAAAAAAATAAAAAAATCACATTTTAAATGTTCCATATAAGTTGCTGTATCTTGCACATATTGTGTTGTCAAACATTTAAATAACCAGATTATATGAATCCAAAGATGTCTGTTCATTTTTCAAATACAATGAATTTGGGGGAGGAGGGATTATAATAATTTGCTATATCATTTTTTTTTATTCATGTTTCACTCCATAATTATACATTATAACTCTTCCCCTAAATTTTCTATAGTGATTTGTCTGGAACTTTGGATAACATTTTTAGTTTTATTGGATTACAAGGAAGATGATAAAAGTAGTGTTCACCAAGATTGAAAGCAAGAAACACAAAGTGAAAAAAAAAAAAAAACATATAGTAATAACAAAATTAATACAATTTCTGACATCTATAAAATATTAAATGTAATTAACTGTATTCAAAATAAAATAATATTCAGTGCAACCCAATTAAATAAATTAATATGATCAAAGCAAATCAGGTGAAGGAAAACAATATTAAATAAGTACAATTAAGATTCTTAAATTATAAATAAATTTTTCATAAACCACGAGAATTTTTTTAAAAAGTGCAATTTTAAGTTTTTTTTTATTTTCATAAGCTCAACAATAATTTAGCACATAAGAAAAAATGAACAGATATAAATTAAATAATTTAATATAGCACACAGTTCTTCTTTTCAAAATAGCTCATAAATATCCAATATAGAAATAAAACAAACTAACTCCTTTTTAAAACTTGTTTTTTATATGACTATAATCATGAAAAAAAAATAGTCGAAACGTTGGATTTTTTTTTTTCATGATTATAGTCATATAAAAAACAAATTTTAAAAAAGAGTTAGTTTGTTTTATTTCTATATCAGATATAAATTCTACATCAAAGCATGTTAAGTATTCAATATATTTAATAATAAATTTATAATATAAGCACTGAAAATATTTTAAACTTTGAATTAAGCAACATTTTGAATAATCCATGTTTGAACTAAATAAATTATAATATTGTTTTTAAATACTATTGAAATATTAAAATGAACAATTGGTTAAATGATAGAAAACAATAATAAATTAATTCAGCAGTTAAATATAATATTAAGAAGTAATGAAAGAGAACAAGCAAACTATTAACCATGACATACTTTATTTAATCAATCAGAAAACTTAAGTGACTATTATTATTTGAAGTTGTGAAGAAAAATAAATTTGCTGTAGTAAATTTACTATAAATAAAAATTACCATACATTCCTTTTATACAAACCTGAAAAAGCTAAACTTATATTAATTTAAGTTTCTTATACATTCTTACCTTGATGTATAAAAATTGTAATAACATGTTTTAAACTTGACAATTTTTATTTTAAAAAAAGTTAAATAATTACATTTCTAAAAATCAATATGATAAGATCTAACAAATATTTCTCTCTCCCTCTCTCTATGTCTAGTGAAGTTAGAAAGTTATTTGATAGAATATTTTATAAAATCAGCTGTTACCATTTCCAAAATAATAATAATAATAATAATAAACCCTACAAAAGCCAAAAAGATTTAATATATATATATATAATACAGCATCAGAAAATATAAGAACTATTTTAAAAAATAAAATAAAATCTGTAAGCTGATTAAAATCTTAAGCAGAATTTCATTAAACAATGCATCTTGATGGTAAAAAAATTAAAAAGGTAAAGTTAGATAGTTCAAATTTCTTGGGATTTTTGTTATTTGAATCAAATTCCTAAAACTTTTTATTAAAAATGTTAGCTTACAATTCTTACATATCTACTTATGCCATCAATAACAATTAATATATTGATTACCACTTTTGTTTTAAAAAAAAAAACCCCAAACAAACAGAATCATTAACATGCAGAGCAATTGTTTTTACAGTTATCTTATTATTCACCAATTTGAAAGGCGTTTGCAAATGCTAATAATAAATCTTTTAATGGAGAACAGATATAAACATTTGCATGTAAAATAAAATCCTCTTGGCATCAAAAAATTAAATATTTATTTTTAGAATTAGAAAAATAAGCAACTAATGATTATTATGTAAATGTTTCAGATATTTTATAGATGAGTCATTAAATATTTCACACTTTTTACCTATTATTTTGACTGAAAATGGGATAAAGCCATATAAATTTATGAGTTCAAATTTAAAAATAAAATAATTTTTAATGTTAAATAGTTATATGTTATGCTGTACATATGTGTAGTACATATATATGCATAGAATATCTAATATTTACTACTACTAAAAATAAGAAAAAACTTAAAAATTTCCTTAAGTAAATTTTAAAAAGATGAATAATTTTTAATTTACAAGATTTGGTACTTAAGTATTAGACCTGCAATGTAGGAGACATGCTATGCCTTTTCATTAAACTTGAGATCCTTTCAAATAACCCATGTGATCTCATCCGATTTCATCCAATGATGTGATAAATTTACACTTTCATCTATTGTCCAGATTTCATTTGGACAAATTCTTCTCAAACTGTTTTTTATGTCAGTGTTGCTTTATTTTTCCATTAAAAATTTTTTTTTAACCAATACAAAATGATGAACATTTGTAGCTTACTGGCTACTGAGATCAATGCAGTTGAGTACATCTCCACTTTGGACAAGCAATGGCATTTTAATGTTCAAGGATATAATAAAATAGGCCTTCATAAGGGAATGTGGTTTGAGGGTATCAGAATTCCATTTTTGATGGTGATTCCAATTTATTTACAGCTGGGCTCGTAGGTTGACATCCATAGAATGGAAGGAAATGGAGCTTGATTTAGCAGAAAAAATATAAAATTGCATGTCTAACAAAATTATTGAAATTGACGAGAGCCTTCTGCAAAAAAAAAAAGGGAAAAAAACCAAGCCGTATGGACTATTCCAGAACATTGGATGTTTGATGGCTTGTGCAGGGAGTCTGATGAGTGTTTCATCATGAGAATTCATGATAAAACAGTGGTGACTGATGGAAGTCATCAAACAAAATCTGGAAGAGGAATCAAAATTTTATTGAGACTGTTGGAAAGCATATAAAACTTCTATGAGCTGCCGGTTATCAACCATTTTCAGTTGAAAAACATGTTAAACACTCCATTTTGAAAAACAAATTTACTCTCTGTCTCCATTTTGAAAATTTTTTTTATCCACTTAAAATAAAGTAAAACAGATAAATAATTGTTTCATCATCATGATAATTCCTGTTATATATTACATGATAAGTATGTTTTCATTTTAAGTGTTTTGTAATTTCATGCCAGATATACACATAACATTTTAGATATAGAAATACTTTATTATTATTATTTTTTTCTTTTTAGCCCATTTTGCTTTAGTGATTGTTTTGTAATTTCATGACAGGCTTAAATATCTGTATTTAATATAACATTTGGGAATTGTATAATGCTGTGTCATATTTAATATTTTTTCTGTGAAATTTATATTTTTAGTATTGTTAAAAGTGTACTTTTTCAGATTTAGTCTGGTGCAATTAGTGTCACGTATTAGAGCTGCTACATCTTTTCATATACATATTTAGATTGCCGATAACTTTGTAAATCTTGCAAAAATATCATGTACACGTGATCCGTTTTGACAAACTTCTAGTGTGTGCATTATTTGGTCAGATCACAAGATTAAAAAGTTGATACGAATGTAAAAAGGTGTAGCAGGTCTAATACATGAACACCCCAAGATTTTTCTACAAAAAGGCATTTAAGAAAAATATATATATTAGATAATTTAATTAAAGGGAAAGGATTTCATTTTTTAAACATATATGCCTTACTGATTTTATAATAACTTAACACTATTGTGTTGAGTACAGAGAAGACTCTCAAACCCAAACACAAGATAGACTTCATAAAAATAAGAGTGGCCATCTTATCTTTAATCTAAATTCTGATTTATATAGGCCAATCTGAAGCAACTTGGTTTGAGAGAGTGAAGATGTTAATCTATTCACTTTTATATCCATTATTTTCTTAGGCTGTTTTATAGTAGCGTGTGTGAAACCGCCTGAGGGCATTATTTCTATGCTATCACACAGATATATGCCATTTAGGTGGCCACCTCTGCTATTGAATGTTCTATTTCTAATGTGTAAGCGTAGAAATAGCCCATTTGTATGTGGTGGGTGTAGTCTATTTCTATGCTAATGCACAGAAACATGACTTTTATTAATCTGGCAGCAGAAGCTCCCATGTTTTATGAAAGTCTACTAACAATTATGAGCATTGTCTCATGCTTCCATAGCCCACATTTCCTGCTCAAAAAATTCAGCAAGTGCAGGTGCGAGCACGATTTCCATCAGATCACGCTCCAAGTCATGTTTTTACGAGAACAACCGCGAGTTTCATCAAATGTCTGAACTAAAGTTTCCGAAGATCAAAGTTTGGGATTTGCCTTGCTCCCAAACTGATGCCATTACCTTTCTACAGCAGTATGGAGTAGTGGCATCTGCATGTGGAGAAGAGATGACATTATACCATTGTGGAAGCTACCACATCAAATGCAAGGTCAGTTCGTGCGGACGTCGGTGTTTGATTCGCCAAGGGATGTGGCTGGAGGGATCACGGCTCGATTTCGTGACGATAGTATGTCTCCTGTACTATTGGAGCTGTGAGGAGCTGACAGTGTCAAGGGCCGTCTCCAACTTGAACCTGTCTCCAGGCTTCCTTGTGCACTCGACCAACGGACTCCGCGAGCTCTGTCACGAGAGCTTAATGTCTCGGCTGTGCCATCAAATCGGCGGTCTGGGCAATTGTTGAAGTTGACGAGACATTGTTTAGCTGGTAAAAGAACTACCAGGGCAGGGTTCTTCCACAGCAGTGGATCTTCGGTGGAGTGTGCCATGAGACCAGCGATTGCTTCATTGTGGCTGTTCCCTGTCAATCTACAGCCACCCTTCTTCAGTCGATTTGGGAAAACATTAAACCTGGATCAACTATTTTCTCTGACTGCTGGAAGGGTTATCAAATCAAAGAGCCTGAAGCTGCAGGTTTCAAACACCTGACAGTAAACCACAGGTACAACTTTGTGGACCCCAGCACAGGCGCGTGCACACACAGAACATCGAGCGCCTGTGGGGTCTGTTGAAATCGTGCAATAAGAAATAGCATAGCACAGCCAGACGCTCGCTGGATACCTACCTGGCTGAGTTTATGTGGCGGCGTGTGCACAAGGGGGAAGACATCTTCCAGGCCCTATTATTAGAGCTTCGAGTTGTTCCTGAATAACCAAATAAGTTTGTTTTAATTGTTATATATTTGACCGTTTAATGTAAATAAAGTTTTGTTGTTTTTATAATGGTAGAAAAAGTTGATTCAACCTTCGTTAATTAACTTGTAAACAATCAAAGCCCCCCCCCCCCCTAAAAAGTTGTTAGAAATATATTGATTTCACTGTTAAATGAAACTATTTATTTGTATTTTTTTTAAAAAAAAATTAATTTGGTAGAATAACAAACCGAAAATAAGTAATAAAAAGAATAAAAACTTAAATACTTTTTAAATTCATTTTGATTTACCTATTTTTTTTAAAGATTTATTTGATTTTTTTTTTTTTACTTTTAATGTCATAAACAAACAAATAAAAAAAACTCCGGCCTCAGACGGTTTCAACATGCTATTATAAAACAACCTTTTCTTATATACATTAACATTTGCGAAATCTTTCAATTTACTCCATATTAACATTACGAATTAATAGAAATTATGTAATGTTCAGATTTATTTATTAAGCACATAGATCACATGAAATTAAAAAGAAAGAATTTCACCTCTTTAATGAGTACCTTACTGATTTTATAATTCAATGCTGTTGTATTGAGTACAGAGAGGTTAATCTATTAACTAGGGAAATTTATCAGAAAATTATTTACATGAAAAAGTTATTGCTATAGTGTTTGTGGTTTTTGTATGTGTATATTTCATTTTAAAATAATGTCCAATGAATGCATCTGGAAAAAAAGAAATAAAATAGGTTATAAATCATGGATTAAGACTAGAATACACATGATTGATAATATTTTTTTAAAAAAGTTAGTATATGCCCTTCAATTGCAATAGCCAGGAGATTACTTCTTAGCAAATCTAAAAAAAACAAATCTCATTTGAAGTTTGAAATCCAATAGCAGGTTAGACAGCACAAAGATATTTCTTCCGTGAGATCCAGATTCATATATAATGTCTCTAAAATGCCTTTGTTTTACTACTCTGATCATGAGTTGCCTAACCCTCAATAAACACTTGAATACTTTTGTGAGGGGGTTAAAATTTAAAAAAAAAAAGAATACCACCATCAAAAAACCTGCAAACTTTATTAAAAATTAAAAAAAAAAAAAGAACAAATTAATGTTTTATGTCTCCAATTACAAATGTATTCTTAATTTAAAACTGTAGCTAAATCTTAGATCAGACCAGAATCCTTCACTAATATCAAAATCATTCACAAATTAAAAAAAAACTTTGGTATGAACGATATTTTAATATTATATATAAATATGATATAGTTTAAGAAATTTGTATATACTTTGGATACTGAAATAAAGTTTATATATATATTAGCCTTTTAGAATAAAACGTTTTATATACATTTATCAATAATTAAAGACTGCCATCAAAAAATTACATAATAGATATGTTAATAAAATGGCTATAGCTTGGAACCATAAAATCTAAACTTATTTTAAGGTGCAATAACAATTTTGCATAAATTTATAATAGGACAAATAAATCAGTGAGTAAAGAAGAATTGAGATCATCCAATAACGGGCCTGATATGAGTTTTACAACAATTTTAAATTCATTTTAGATTCATCCTTATACATGTTAAAATAATCAAATGCTTTACTATAAATTTTATTTTTAAAAAATCTAAGTAATTTCAATGTGAGAATTTATTTTTAAATAATTTATATAGATATTAAAACTGAGATATGCATATATATTATTTATAAATATCAATACTAAGGATCAGATATGAATTCATTAAGTTTTAACGATTTAAAAATAAAAATTTTGTTAATTATCATATTATACATTAATATGTTAAGATTTTATATATATGCAGATGTAATAATATTCCTGCTCAGAAGTTGTAAATAATGAATGATACATATATTGTACCGGTGGGAATTGACTGTCCACATAACATGATCTAGCATCTAGGCAAAAGTACCTAGAGTCCAATCATGTGCGAGATACATATGTCAGGAACAATCATGAACTCTGCCCTGTATGCCCAGATTCCAGGTTCAATTCCTTTTGAGCAGCAAATCCAATGGTACTAGAATATTTAATTCACCACTGGCCGACATTGCACATCGGAGAAGCAAAGAGACTTAGAGGAAAATCATGACAAATGCGTATATACGTTTTAAAACAGACAAGCACTTATGCTTAACTTTAGTGGGATCTTATATCATTCCACACATCATGATATTTAAAATTTAACTAAATCAATTAACTAAAGAATGAGCAATGATCATATGTTTAATTTTAAAATTATATTTAATAACGAACAAATAGAAATAAAAATCATATACATTTGAATTATATTAAATGGTGATTAGCCTCATATTACAAATAAATTATATTGTGCTTACTCGCACTTGAGCTCAAGTATTTACAAATAAGTTATGAAGAATTTTGATGCGGCATAATGACATTTCAATTAATCTAGCGCATTTATAAAGTGTACAATTTATAATAATTCTCCCGAATTACAAATGAAAACACAACCTTGACTGATCCCAGGATGGGTTACATAATTGTCGGTTTACTAACCGACCAAGCTATCATAAGTTTAATATATAAGAAAGTAATTTTTAATAAAGATTTATTTACTTTATTTGCATGACTAACTTATGTGGAATTACTTCTCTAAATTATATATATAGAGTCATTATGCGACACATCAAAAGTTATTTAATTTATGAGATACACTTAGTTAGATCATAACATTAGATATAGATATTTATAGGCCTGAGCTTTTTGAAAAGAAGGGTCTAATATAAAATGTCACAATGTTAGCATAATGGCCGAATATTTGCGGATCCAAATTTTTGAGGTGTTTTATCATATAAAAGAAAAGTCTAGCCGACTTGCCACCCCACATTTTGTGGAATCGGTTGACAAAGGGTCCTTGGATGGAGATGCACTGGGCCGAACTTTGCCGGAATTATCCCATGCATTGCTCTCGTTGTGCAAGTATATATATATATGGGACATTCATTGCCCTGCTTACGACCTGAAACAAAGATGAGACGGCTCGGGCATTCCGACGCGCATCTCTAGATAAAGCTTAAAACATGAAGAGTGGTCTATGCTAACAACGCTTTGGGACGGACTAATAACTAGTCACATATCTATAATTAAGCTTACAACCTATAATAATAACATCAAAGATAATGGTATGATTGTATTTATTAAACAAACTTTAAAGATATTATTAGAAAAGTATTTTTAATATCAACAAAAGTTCTAAAATCCCCTCCCCCTTTCATTACACTTATTTAATAAAATTCCACTTACATATAACATAGTATACAATTAAGTCTAAGGTTTGCTTTAAGAAAATTATTTATATGTTTGGATGGGCGAGAATAAAGACATAAAAAGTAATATATATATATTTAACATATTTGTTTGTATTAATATTGCGCTCTTACGGAGATTATTAACATTGTATAAATCGTAAACTAATCAAAGGTGAAACTTTATTTGTCCCTCTGTTGTTTACGCAAAAAGTACAATAATTAGTAAAACATTTTTTTAAAATAATCTCCCAACCTAGCAAGCGTTATAGTTTTAAAAGTAAAAACAAGCTAATTAATTAAGTGTCACTTCTATCTAATGTGAGGAGCTAAAGTAAAAATAACTATACTGGCGAGGGTGGGAGTTCATTGAAATATCATTTAGCATTTAATATATATATATATTAGACAAAATATTAATAAAATAATTGCCGCATTAAATTAAAAGTGAAAGAAATTATGAGGCTAATCAAAATGGTTATAGAATAAAATAGACTATAAAAGTTACAAATAATTAATATTAAATTTTTATATTTTAAGAGTTAATCAGGAGAAAGTTCGGAGTTCATAAAGGCGGCACTTTACAGCGTTACCTTTGGAAAGCAGGTAGCAGATCACCTGGTTGGTTCTCATGGTATAGCAGCAGGTTCAAGGAGGTTCATCTTTAGTGGCAGGCTGGCTGGAGTTGAGTTGGCCTAGTCATGGAAAGAAGGGGTTTCTTGAAAATTTGAGCGACGTAGATTCGTTTGGCGGATGCCTTACGAATCTATGTATTCTACTTGATGATTGAATTTTGGGCCCTATTTATATGACTCCGGTTTATCTAAGGAATGCTATTAAGTTATATTCCCTGCGGCTATAAAAGAATACTGCATAATAGCTTTTTTTTTTAGTAAGGAATTTCCCCTTTGTTAATCAGGTAGTGTCAAACAATGCAAACGAATTAGTATTTTTGAAACAATTGTTCTAAATCTATTTCTGACTCAGAAATAGATTTTACCAAACAATAACTTTTGTTTATGAAATTTATTTATTTTTCTAATATAGATAATAATTTAATCACACTAATTGATTTTGTTTTAGAATGCTTTTACAAGCTACCAAACCGATTACATTATCCCAACCGCCATTACATACATATTTTTTAATACATAAAATTTTAAATATACATTTTCATATAACATATACAAATATAAATATTAATTTATACATAATAACCCATCACTTTTAATATATACTTGTGATTTACGCACATATACGACCTATTAAAATTATATGAAATATTATTATTGATTTATTTAATTTAAGATTATCAAATCTCTTGTTAACATTTATTTTGAATACAAAATTAAAAAAAATTGAAACAAATAGGTGTGTATATATATGTAGGACTGGGATTTGAATCCAGTTTGTTGGTGAGGGATAGAATAGGACGGTGAAACGTAATCTGAACCTCAGATTCC
Source organism: Epiperipatus broadwayi (assembly GCA_028023455.1). Classification (NCBI taxonomy): domain Eukaryota; kingdom Metazoa; phylum Onychophora; class Udeonychophora; order Euonychophora; family Peripatidae; genus Epiperipatus; species Epiperipatus broadwayi. The sequence continues at coordinate 908,639 of JAQFVV010006289.1, forward strand.
GTTTCAATATTGTATTTCTTTGAAACATATATTTTAAAGTATCCTTTTTTACTTCTTTGTACATCTTTTGGAACTTTGCACAAGTTATTTTAATTTCTTTTTTTTTTCCTTTGATAATTTAAATTTAGCACTATTTTGCTGGATTTGATCCATAATTCAAGACTATTTGCTAGATGTTCTCAGTTTTTAGTATTTTTTCATATTTTTGCTGAATATATGTCTTTTATTTGTCCACAAGAATTCTTGCTTTGTTTTTAAATTTGTCATACATAACAATCATTTAAATAGAGTCTTTTAAAAAAGGTAAGTGATTTTGAATTATTTAATTTTTGTATACAAATTTATTTTATATAATTATACATAATTATTACCATGTCAAATATTCAGAAAGTTAGTAAATCATGTGAAGTCTTTGAAAATAAAAATTCACCTAATAATATTCTTACAATCTATTAATAGAATTAGTAAAAATAAAAAATGAGATTAAATTATTGATGTATAAAAAAAGAAATGATAATTTAACAGTGCTGTTGAATCTGATGCTCTATTAAATACTAAATTTTTCTTTTTCAAGATCTCATTTAATCTAGTTACTCTTTGAACTTTTGGTATTAATGACAAAGAACCACTTTAAATATAGATATATTTCAATTTTTTTAAATATTTAACTAAAAAATTATTTATTATATGTTTTTAGAATCAAGAATAAAGAGTTCAAAGAGATGAAAAAAAGCATTTTAATGTAAATTTAAAGAATTTCCTTTCATATCAATATCAGTAACAAATAATCTTTCATTTAGGAATGTATAATTTATAGAGCACAATTTTCAATAAAAGTGGATGGATGGTCTGTTATAACAAAGTATATTAATATAGATATTTAAAAATATATAAATATAATAGTATCAATGTCTAAAGTAACAGATTATTTCAAACTTCCAATTTTGGATTGGCTGAAATATGATTAACAATTATGGAAGGTATTTTTCCATTTCATATTACTTTCATAACCACAGCTTCAGAAATACTGATTATACTAATAAATTATTGGAAAAAAATTATAATCTTCAATTTTCTTGGGCAAGAACTAAGTGCAAGTCAATAATAACTTTGATATTTAAAAATTATTATGATGAAAAATTTCACAAGATTTGTAAAATGTATCACTTGTCTGTTTTATCAGATGTATTGAACAATAAGGAAATGAAATTACATCCATTTTTATGTTAGAAGTGGCATTCAATTAAAATTTTTAAATTTAGAATGTATTAAAAATCATAGTAACTTTTTTCAAAACATTTATTTTGAGTTATCACTGAAAATAATTTTAATTCTAAAATTGTGGTATATCAGCGGATAATATAAATACAAATTTTGGAGGATAGAAATGGAAGAGAAGCAATAATTTACATACAAAAATAAAACAGTTTTTGTAGATAAATATATTAGGAATAGATTGTAATGCACATACATTATCAACTGCTATAAATATAGCTTCTAGTCCATGCTAATTGATGTCAAGGTTATAATTACCATATTTTTATATTTTAGCCATTTTATGGTTTTGTGTGGTAAATTTAAATTTTGTGAAGAGGCTAATACTGAATAAAAACAGCTTCTCAATTATTCAAAAGTAAGGTAACTTGTTTGATGCCAGCATTAGAGTGCATTCTCAAATTATATAAACCACTTCAATCATATTTTTTGAGACTGAGTAAATGTCCTAAAACACTGAACACATTTTTCAATAAAGAATACTCGGAATTGATACTTCCTTTTGTGCATAGCCAAGTTTATGTTTTTTGCTAAGTTATATAAGAAATAGAATCTAACAATATTTTAGTCACAGAAGTTAACATTATTCTACATATAATTATTTTACAATATAAAGCAAGATTGCAAAAAAGTTTCCTATCCCAAATTATAAAAAATAAATTGTCAACTATGTAAGATCCAATCCAGGCATAAAGAAAAAATGTAAAGAAATTGCAATGTTTTATTAGACATGTTCTACAACCCATTAAAGAATGGACTGCTAGTTTAACTGCATTCTTTTAAAAATAAAATAAATGGATAGATGTTATTACAATAGTTGATTTTTATAACATGAGACTAAAACATTGTTATTGATATTTTTTTGTTTAAAGAAATAAGATTTTTTTTCTTTTTAACTACTGAAAAACTTAAAAAATAGGTGGATAAAAAATTGTTGTGGTAAAAAGTGGGTAGAAATATTTACTCACTTTAAGAAACAATATATTTCATATGAAAATCTTAATCTTCTAATTGAATTTTTATTGTGATAATCGGGCAACAATGCTTCTATTGAGTGTTTTCAATCCATACAATGTAACATGTGATATAGGTTATAATGATATTAACAAATTATTAGAAGGAAATGAATAATTACTAAAATAAATACATTCATTGAAAAATATGATTTTTAAAAGTAAAAAAAACTTTTTACATTGTTTAATATAGCATTAAATAATTAAATTACTAGGTGCTTTTAAAAGCAGCATAAGTAATAATGTTATTAAGGCTATTCGTGCATTATTAGGCAATAAATTATTTTTCCCTACTTGCTGTACTTTTTTTTTATTGCAAATAATTGGTCACTTTATTTACATTAAAATATGAAGTTTAGAATTCATGTTTTGTAGCACCCATTTTCATTTTGTTAGGTTATTTTGTAAAAGAGATAGTAAATTGCATTTTAACTTTGTGGTTATGGAATTATATTTTATTTGATGTATGCTAATAAAATATTAAACTTGTTTATTATTAAAATTTAGAAATTGTCTCTTGGAGTATTTGAGAATGAGATTTGATTGTGATAAAATACAAATGGAATTTCATGTTTCTCTTTGTCATAATCAGACTTAAAAATGTATAATCATAGTGATAGAAGATACTGTGGAGAAACAGGACTAAAACATCTCCCTGGTAAATTTCATACTATTGTATAAATATGATACATAATAACATGGGGATACATTATATATTCAGGTAACATTGAGTTTAAGATACTGGTATAGAAATGTTATCTGATGAGAGGTTCAGGTGCCAATAATCATTTCATTAGCTTACCATACTCAGTTATAAATAAATCATTTTCACTCTATATTCTTATTAAATGGTGTTATTACTTAACAGCACTTTAAAAGTTATTATAGTTTTATCAGTTCAAAATAAACTACTGCAAATCCACTAATTAATTTATTTATAAATGCTGTTATTTCAAATAAATAAACAATTTATATTTTCCTTCAATAATAAATCAAAACAAAAGTTAATTAGATAGCTTACTAAAAATGTCTTTCCCAAATATTTTTATTTATTTATTTTCAGATATTTTATTAAACTATCCATCAGCATTATAAAAAATATAAATGATCTTATAGTCACTATCATTATCGTTTCAATTATTATCAATTGGAATCATTGTAGAATTTTTCAAATTTAATCCAGTTTCTCCAATCCATAGTTCCTCTTCTCCAATATTACTTCAATAAATGTACTTATCTCATCCACGGTTTGTTTCTAAATCATTTACAATCTTTTGAAATTGATTTTAAGATTAATCAACTGTCCATGTACTAACACTTCCAGAAATATATCTCATTTAGCTTAATTTTTAGGATTTTAATTCCTTTATTGATGTCAATGATATCTGTTTGTTCTCTCATCTATATAGAATTAAATAACTTCCACAATCCCACACATTCTTTTGGAATCATATGAATAGAGATACAATAAAAGACAAATGCCCCCCAAGATGCAATTCATGCAGAATCTGTACTCATCACTTGGCCCAGGTCAACGTCACTAATATACAACTTTCCATATATCTCTGTAAGGTTTGAGGTCTCTATTCCTCTTCTTTTAAGCACACATTTTAATATTAAATCATTTCTACAAAAAGCACACCATTCAAATTTAATTCCATAATAAATTACATTCAATATGTTTTCATTTCAAATGGTATTTATAATTGTTAATTTATTCTAAATCATTATTATCAATCTTCATTTGCTTTTTTTATATAAAAACAATTGAGCACTATTCAAGACTTTTTCTTGCTTTCATTTGATTTGCCAAAACAAGCAAATCATCTCTAAAATTTAGAAGATTTAAATCATCCTGATTTATTTTAACTTCCTCAACTGTTCATTTTAAAGAAAAAATACTTATTGTAACACTGATATAAAAATCTCTGTGGCTTTGGAATCACTAAATCATATTTCCCGATAATCATAATGTTTTCAGTATCTTCATGTAATCAAATCACTGCTGTTGCATTTGATACATATGCTTAAGAAATAAACAATTTCCTGGGTCTATATCTTGTCATTCCAAAATTTAGATCATTGCAGAAATGTTTACAATGTCTTATCATAATTTACAAATCCAAAGCATAATTGCAAATCATATCAACAAGCCTTTCTATAACTTCTCTTTCTATTTGAAATGATCTATTGTATTACAAATAATATAATATCTTCTTGTTAGTTCAAACTGCAAAATTTTCTGTAGATAGGTTGTAATAATTTTAATAAAGAACTTGTACAGAACTGAAAGAAGACAGATAGCTTATAATTTTTAATATTTTTTTCACTTTTCTTAAATATCAATATCAGTACTACATATTTCCAATTACATGCTATAACTTTATCATTTAGATATTTAATATAGTTTTTCTAATAATTTTTTATTTATTTCTTCACTGCCTTTTTATGATATCAATAATAACTCATTTGTTTAAACTTTTCCATTTTTCATAAAGTTGTTGATGTCTCGCTTCTTCATTTAAAATTATTGGCATTTTAATTATAGGAATTACTTTGTTTTCTCATTCTTTTTACTATATTAAGTTTTTGTTCTACATATTTCATGTCATCCCTTTATTTAATAGCAATACTACCTTTTCTTATTACTGTTGAACAATTTTCCTACTAATGTCAAGAATTTGTATTACACTTTTGGAATTTCTGTTCTCTTCTGTAGATTTTGTTGCCAATTCACAGTTAGATCCCCCCCCCCTTTATTATTAACTTTTTTTTTTTTTTTAATCATTTTACATAAATTGAAATATTTAATTCATTTAAACGGATTCTTTTAAATATTTTCAAATTCCTTTTCTTTTTTACTTCATATATTGTTCTGCTCTAGTTGAAAATTTATTTGTGAACTGCTACTTAATTGTATATGCATAGCAGTTCTTAATAGAATATCAATTATCTTCTCATTGAATTCATTCAAATCTAAGTTGTTATTGAAGTCGGAAAATATTTCAAAACAATTTGTATCTGGAGTATTTCTAAAACCAAGAAAATTATTAGGTTTTGTATTTCCAGCTTTCTATTAACACATATCTTATTAATGTATGATTAATTACTTAATGTTTTGAACATATTCAATACATTAATGCTTTAAAATACGTTTTCTATTAATTATAATGTCCAAAATTTGTTATATCTTCACTTGGATACTTGCCTTCCCATTTCTTTTTTAAATTTTTCTCAAACTAAAAAAAAAAAAAGCCATAACATACAGATTTTCTTTTTCTATGTCACATCTGATTTTCATTCCCATATCCAAAATTTTCTTCTAATACTTTTATCTTTCAATTATTTTTCAATCCTAGCATTATAATTTCTTATGACAATTTTAAAATATATAATCAAAAACATTCTAATAAAAATATTTTACATTTTCTTTAGAATGAAAACTTATTGGAGTATAAAGCTGAATTACCTTCATTTGATATTTCCCATTAAGTTGAATAAGATATTCCCCATTAAGTTGAATAATCAATCTTACCACTAAATCTGATATATCATCAATCTGAATAATATTAATCTTCCATTTTTTTATGAGAAATAGCATTCCATTTGTGTTTCTATATTTGTGCCTTTATAATAAAGTCCATGTCCACTTTTCAAATAAATCAACCTGCCTTTATTTCTAAATTCATAACCCTAACAGTGACCACTTTAATATTAGACCCATTCTTCCAATTCATGTAAATCCTCCTTCAGCTTAATATATATATTAACTTAAAAAAAGATCTTCATTGAATGGCAGCCTAGATTTGGAATGCAGACATTCTGGGCACTTTCTGTCTTCAGCTTCAGCTGCCAAACAAACCTAAGTTTTTGATGTCTTTAATTCTGAGATACAAGAGCCATAATTAATTTTTGATTATTATGATAGTAAATATAAGCATTCATATACTTTCCAAAAAATTCAACTGACATATCAGTTAAATCTTATCAGGTATTAGAAAAGAAAAACCACAGACCTGTTTGATCTTAAAGTCAGAGATAAAAACCAGTAAATTCATTGTGTTGGCTAATACCTGTTGGGAGCAACCTACTCATGTTAATTTATTATTTGAACAATGACATAATAACCAACAACTGCAATGTCAAGAATAGATCAAATGGCGATTAAAATTTATTCTGCTTGGGTTCTTTAAGGCTTAAAAAATGACTCAAAAAGATTTCTTTTCATTAACAGCAAACTTTTATTCCTATCTATTTGTGGAGAGTTTTGCATAGCAAAAATTGACTTTTATTATGAGTTTGGATGATTAATATTTGCTACAAATAGACTTTCAAATAAAATAAAATAATCTAAGTTTGACTTTTAAAATTTATTCAAAATACTTCTAGGTAATTAATGTGTTAAAAAAACCAATTCCTTTATGATTATTCAACAAAATTTCTATAAAGTAACTTTTCCATAATTATTCAAAAAAACTTTCTGATATTATATCAAGACTTTTTCTTAAAATGTTTCTTAACTCTTAATTTTCAATTGAAAACTACCCTATTTTATTAATAATTTGTTTTCCTTGCTTTATTTTCTATTCATTAATTAAAGACTGATCATCTTTTAATTAATTTCATTTATTACATTATTATGCAATGTTTGCATTTCTTATCATTGAATGCAGGTTATAATATAAATGCCAAAAAATTTCACTGTAACATATATGCTTTAAATGCCAATCTCATAATAAAAACAGCAATTATATATAATCTGTTGTCATAATTGTATTACCATTGTAACACTATAAAATTTGTAATATTTTCAATGGCAATCTAAAAAATTTTAAATAGTATTTTTTATTACGTCAAGATAAAGTTTGACAATACAAAAACTGTAACTCAAATAATTAATTTACAAGATATATGTAAATAATCAATCAGTGCTTAGATTATTTTGATTTTTTGTATTTAAGGCTCATGGATATTGTCTGGGTTTTTTTAAAAAGTGAATCAATATATTATAAAAATGTTTGCATTAAATTTAACACACTAAAAGATTCTTATTGTAATTTGTGAAAAACAATAAAATAAAAAAATTAAATGGCTTGTAGATTAGATGATATAAATGCATAAATACCATGTAATCAAATTCTGAAGTAATAATCACATTTTTTTTTTAAAAAAAGTGATAAATAATTAAATGATTTTAAACATTATTATTCATGAAATAGTTTGATGCAACAATTCATAAGAAATTTGAGCAGTGAAAGGGATAGAACTCATATTCACAGACCTTAAGGTTTAGAGTTTGCCAATCTATCACTGGCTGCACTAAATGGATGCTGGGAAAATTTATGAATAAACAATGTATACTAACTAAATATAATGAGCTGTTAATACATAAAACTTCTCATAAAAAAAAAAAAAATTGCAGAAAAAAATGTATTCACAATGATTCGCATTTTAGAATTTAGTCTAAATTAATTTATAAAATACCAATACAAGTAGAATTTTATAAAGGGGGGAAAAAACATATATGTGCAAACCATGTGCCTATCCAAAGATATAAGAAAGAGTGAGTTTTCAAAAACTTTAGCAGTTTTAAATAAAATAAAATTCTTTAAATTTATTAATATATTTATACATGTTGCTAATGAAATGCTAACGTCGTTTGAGAAGGTTTAAGGACATGGTTATAAGTCAAATTAACAAATAACTCATCTCAGAAATGTTTTCATTAGATTTGATTCTATGCCATTTCCATACAATTTCTAATTTTAAAAATTCCTTCTAGTCAAAATATTAAAATATAAGAGACATGTCTGCTAATCATTCATCTTACAATTCTTAAGATAATTGGTTTGTTAGTACAGTTTATTACAACAATTTGCTAAGTTGTACTTAACTTACATCTCATCATTTTAAAATGTTTTGCAAAGGGCAGAATGTTTCATTGTCAACTTTGATATTTTTATTCTGAACAAAAAGATCCATCAGTAAAAATTTATGAGCCATCATTAATTTTACTCGATTTAATTTTTTAAAATTATGAATTTAAAGAAATATTATTGAAAGACTGCTGAATTTATAATCCCTTTATTGCTTTTCTATCTGATTACTATTGTAAAATATATTAACTATTAGTACTTATTTAGTTAATATTAATGATTAAATTAAAAAAAAAAAGCAATAAGACAAATGATGTTTATTGTGATAATATATTTTTGAATTATAATATATATATCCTCAAAAATAATATTTGATTCTAAATATGAAATTATTAGAAAGCTGGCTGGTTTTACTTGGGGATGTGATATAAACATTTAAAGACAGCTTCCTAAGGACTATTATATTCTTCTATGAATACTATGCCACTGTTTGGAGAAAAAGTTTCTACGGAGTGGAGTTTTTCAAAATTACTATGAAAATTTTGCTGGCACATATATGTTTATTCTTTTGCAATGGCTTCTTGTTCTTTCACATATTCCCCTGCCAAATATCAAAAGAGAAGACATCTCACAGCAAATTTATAAGAAGCTGTTAAGCAGATCAAACATGCCAATAAATTATATTACTTCATCATCAAAGACTCAATTGAAGTCAAGATTCTTTTTGGATGTTCAATCAAGAATCTACAATCAAAGAATTATGGCATACAATATTAAATTGATATGAAGTTCTAAACAAATTTCTTTTTCTAGATCCAATAAAACCAATAGTATTTTATTTTCCTAAATGCAAATGGAAGCTCATCAACAGATTCAGATAACCTATGGCTATTGCATTCATGTGCTTCATAAATGAAATTTAACAGCCAATGATCTATATAAATGTGAACAACACAAACCATAAATCATTGGATAAAGATTGTTTAATTTATAGTTATAATGGTAGAATTAAGGGATTTAATACAACCGCTAGTAAATCTATTTCCTGGTTGGAATCTCTACAGATTGCTTTATGATTGTACTTAAGCTACTTAAAAGATTCTATAGGCTAAATATCAATATTAGTCCTGCATGGATTAGTGGTAGATTCTGGAAGTCAATGTCTATTAATCATGATCTACATTCTTACTTTCGATAATCAAACTCTTGAGCAATAAACGATTCTATTATATATATAATTATTTAATTTCAAACCATATGTATAAAATGTTAGGTTTCATCTCAAAAAAGAGGAGGTAATAATTTTTACAATAAAAATATTCCTGCTCATCGCCACCCTACCTCCAACATTACACTACTTTAAAACATGTAATAATATAAAATAAAAATTGTGACCATGATTACAGATGAAAGACAGAGAAGGAAGGGGCGCTAGAGAAACAATTTTAAAAGTTGCAATCTGCTTGAACTAGAAACATTTGGAAAGACATTTAATAATAATAAAAACGTTATGAAAAAAAAAAAAGGGGGGGGGGTAAATTTAATGAACACATTTTTAAAAAAAAAAACTTGCCCCTTATTAGACAATACATTGTTTGACTTCAGAGAAGTTTCTACTTTATAAAATTTTGACGATATGAGTTTATGTGTGAGAATGTGTGTTTTATTTCTCACTATATGATTAATATTATTATATTAATAAGTTTTATTTTAAAAAAAAACCCGCAGATAACAAAAATCTCATCAACACTTAATTTCATTATATTAATCTCATAAATAAAATGTAAACAAATTCACAGTTTCAAATGCTTATTATAAAATCATACGGCTGATGTCAACAGTGACAATAAGAATATTTGGATAATTTTATTTGCCTGAACAGCAAACAAGTCCCAATACGTTTTGCAATGTCTTTATCATCTTGCTGTTCTTTCAATCTTCTTGGAAAGAAATGACTCTCTAAAGAAAACTTGGATGGAGGCGTTTCTCATTGTGCAAAGAAAACTAGAGAGCCTTGGAGCCTCGTCAAGAATACATGACTGAAAGTAGCAAATGCTTACAAGCTTCTAGTCTCTAGAAAGACTCCAATTAAATACAAGTATTAATAGAAAACTATTCATGCTTTAAACTTGATGCTAGGTTAAATCAGCTTTTATGCAATACTTCTCAAATAAATTTAAGACTATTTTTAATAGCACTATTATATATATGTAAAGTATGTGTATACTGTAAGGGAATAAATTTATCACTAGGAGTACATCTCTTTAAAACGTGAATAAGACAACCAACAAGTAAAACAATATATTTATTGAAACATAAATGAAACAATATATATATTGTAATGGTCAGACTAAGCATGTTTTAATGATTTTACTTTTATTATTATTGCCATTTATAAAATTTATAGGAGTGCCACTTGACTTTAAATATCAAGAAATAAACCAGCACTTATATGTTCAAGCTTTAATTTAATAGAATAATGATGATCTATACACAGCCTCTACTTGCAATACCTGGCTAGATCCTGAATAAATGTAGACCTTACAATATTACATTTAAAGAGGCTAACATATAACTTACTTTTTCTTTAACAAAGCCTTTTCTCCAATCTCATATATTGTCTTATTTCATATACGCATTACTTTTTAAATGTTCAAGGTTTCTTTGCTAAATTTAATCTTAATCTTCAATAATACTATAATAATAATACAGTGATAGAGAATCAAATACATGTGCCATATAGTGAACATCATTAGACTTTAATAAACTTACAATATAACTTTAGATATACCAAATATCTAAATGATAAAGATATACCAGATGATTGGAAGAATGCAGTATTAATATTATTATTTAAAAAAGGTGTTAAAGAAGATATTAGAAATTACAGACCTATCAGTTTTATATAAAATTTTTACCAAGATAATTACAACTCATCTACAGAGAATATTGGATTTCCACCAACCAAGAGAACAAGTGGAAAGTGGTTTTAGTACAGTAGATCATATCTAGGTATTGATAGAAGTTATAGAAAGGACAAATGAATATGAGTTGCCATTATGCTTTGAACTTGTAGATTATAAAAAGGCATTTGATTCTATAAACATTTATTCAGTGATTAATGCATTGGATCATCAAGGTGTAGATCCAGGATATTGTCATATTTTAAAGAATATTTATAAAAATGCAACAGCAACAATTAGATTACATAATGATACTGGGAAGGGTGACTCCATACCTCCAAAACTTTTTACAGCAGTGATACAAGAAATATTTTGTGGATTAAAATGGGAAGCTAAAGGAGTTGGAGATTATTTAAGTCATTTAGATTTTGCAGATGATGTAGTTGTTTTTTGCTAATAATGCTTTAGAACTGCAGGAAATGTTGCAGGAGTTATCAGATGAAAGTAGGCCTAAAGATAAATGTTAAAAAGACTCAACTTTTTCAACCCTTGGTCCGCGGCCCGGCACCGGGCCACGGAACTTTTATACAGGTCCGCATGCTAGACGGGTAGTAAAAAGTTTGTAATAATAAATAATAAGAATTTAAACTTTTAATTAATATAGCCAATTTTTATTTATTTTTTCATCTCATTTTTACCCAATTAAAAAAAAAAAGAAAACAGAACGAAAACAAAATCTAATCAATCATTCATAAATTAATTTGTTTTTCTAGTTATCACAGATGTTTATGGGGGGGGGGGTAGATTTAAATTTTTTATTACTTTTCTAAAAAAATATAAAAAAAAGTTTTTTATTATATAAACTCCATATATATATAAAACTGTATCTTATATATTTAACATTGTTGTTTTGATCAGTTATAACAATTATGCTTATCTTTAAGAAAATTTATCTATAGACTTCTGCTGGTCTGCGAAATCTTATCCTTAATTTTGCTGGTCCGTGGAATCTTATCCTTATTTTTACCAGTCCGCAGGTGTGAAAAGGTTGAAGACCACTGGACTAAAGTAATGTTTAATAGATTTTCTCAAAATATGAAAATAAAGATTGATTATGATGAGTTAAGAAAAGTTAACAGTTACAAATACCTTGGTCAGATTATTAATACAGATGGAAACATAATGGATAAAATTAATCATACAATTAAACTTGGTTGGAGTGCTTTTGGTAGAAATAACTTGATACTAAAGGGAAATATGCCTATGTGTTTGAAAAGGAAGCTTTTTAATAAACGTGTTTTACCAGTTCTTATTTATGGATCTGAGACTTGGACATTGAATAGAACAGCAATACAAAGTTCAGACCACTCAAAGAAGTATGGAGAGATGTATGTTGGGAGTAACAAGAAGAAATCGAAAACAATATATTGGTAAGAGAACAAATAGGTGATACTGACCTCATTGAAAAAATTAAAAGACTGAAGTGGAGTTGGGCTGGACATATTGCTAGAAGAAATGATAATAGATGGACAATTGAAATCTTAAACTGGATTCCAAGAGATTGTAAAAGACCCAGAAAGAGACCACATGTGAGATGAATGGATGAAATAAGAAAGTGTGCAGGATTATGTGGAGAAGAGAAGCTAAAGATCGAAGAAGATGGATTGAACTTGGAGAGACCTTCATCCTGCAATGAAATGATAATGGTTGATGATGATGATGGATAAACCTATAAATATAAAATGTTTATTTGACTCACAAGTTTCCTAGTATAAATACATGCCCATACCTTTCTACAACAGTAAAACTATAAGGAATAACCATTTTATGTCTGAATTTGTAATTTGATACAACTATGACTTCTACAAAAATGGTCTGTTTTGAATCAAATTTATAATTTAGAAAAACAAAATATGAATGAATCTCCCATATGAATACAGATATATTTAAACAATTTAACAGTGAACAAACAACTGCAATTATATACTATAAGTTCATCTACACAAAATCTAATTGTCAACAATCAAATGCAGGGCTGAATATAAAAAATGAACCCAATTAGATACAATTAAATCATTTAACTTAAAGTTATTAATAATTTGGATGATTTATGCATAACATTTAAAATGAATATTATATCTTCCATTATCATTATTTTTTTAATTGACAATTTCTACAAAATAATTATTTGGTTAACATGTATTAAAAGAAAAGTTTTTTATAAAATGTTAACATAACATACATATATAATCCAGAGCAAATATTATAATGTTTTTTTACTTCAGCTGCATTAAAATGCAACTAACATTAAACTTTTTTTTTAAACTTTAGCTTCCGGTTTTAAATAATTCATAAGATAAGATATAGTATATTAGTATTAAATACAGACTTTTTCAGTTCAGATAAAGTCTAAAGCAATATAACTGTAATGTAGTCTTTCCAATCGCAAATATTAAACAGCTGTACATAACCATAATATACTTTAGCAATCTCTAGCTTCACAATTTGAAATAAGCATTGTTTCTTCATTTGAATCAGATTTATTCAAAATAGTGTGTCATGTTTCCAGATGTCCAGGTTAGATTAGCAGATGGTATTTTTTCCTCATTTTACTCATTAAGAATACTGAAGGTCTGATATCATTCTAATAATGGTAGAATCCAATATGAATGCAATGTATTTCAATTTTTCATCCATTCTCATCCAAAGTTATTTATTTTGTTCCAAATTTATATTTGAAATAAAATTATATGTTTTTAATTTAAGTTCTGATAATTCATTTGTTTGAATAGAAAATAATTTATTCTTTTCATTATCTCAACTATAAATAAATGGATATAAGGCTTGTTTAATCTTCTTGTATTACACTACCACTCTGACAGAATTTCTTTGTTTTCATTTTCTGTAAGCTTTCAATTTTCATTGTAGTATTAAATCATTTTTATATATCACAATATAATAAATTTGACTTCATTTGATAGATAATTTTGTTTAGAAATTAAATAAATTCTAAAAAAAATCAGATTTGTCTTTCACAATTATTTTAAAAAGTAGATTTTAGTCAAAACAAAGCATCATTTATTATTCATTGTCAGGAGGAGTAGATTGAATTTGCAAAATGAATGAAATCTTCTTTGTTTGACATTTTCATTTAAATTTGAATGAATAATTATCAATAACTGGTAAATCTATCAATTTATGCTTTAAAAGTTTAAAATTTTTTTAGTAATTTTTATGATATTTCTAAATTTTCTAACAGACTGAGAATGATTCTATTTTCTGCCACAATGATTTCCATAGTAGCATTACTCAGGAAAACAATCTTTTATATTTAAAAATACAACATTTCTGTAGAAAATAAATATGTAATAATATACATCTTTACCCTGCTCAGTGATGGCAATTGGTTTCCTAAAACTCATCATTACACAAGAACATCTTATAAAGAACAAACAGTTATAATGGTTTCCTATAGAAAAAAATTTGGCTGGTTACTCCAGTTAAAAATTACATTATAACAAAAAACTTAACTTAGTATATAACGTATTTTAAAAAACCTCTTACTGTACATTAAACGCTAGTGCACACTGTGCTATGTGTATTATGCAACTGAAATCTATGTAAAAAAAAAAACTTAGCATAAAGTTGTTCTTTCTGACGATCCATTTGTCAATCATAATTAACCAGATTTCTGAGTCAACAATTGCTAATTCTAAAGTTCCCTGTTGTCTTCTATTTTTTTTTTTTGAAGAACTGTACCAGATGTTGATGACTGATAATCTCTGGAGAAACCTATAGAATGAATCATTGATTGCTTGGATTTTCTTTTCATATGATATATTGTGATTATATGATTTTAAAAGTTTGGGTGAGGATTCGAGTGCTTTATTCTAGTTTGTCTTTTTTAAAAAAAAATAGTGGTGATAGTATACTTGGTTGGATAAACCCATAAAAAAATAGATGCCACAATTTCCTTTTCTTTCCAGTCAATGTACCTTTTCTTTCCAGTCAATGTAAGATATACATTTTGGTTTCCAAGCTCAGAGATTTTCTTGATTTTTTCATGACATGATTTTAGTTGAAAATGTATTTAGCTATAAACTTTTAAACAGTATTACTAGAAAATCCCCCCACATCTTTTAACTATCCAAAAGTATAGCAAAATGGATGAGAAAGTAAACTAGCAATTGATAATTTTTTGTTCTTCAACACAACTATTTCTCATTATGCCGAGAAAAAATTCATATTGATGTTTCATTTTATTTGTATTATTATATTATATTACTTACATGAAATTATTTATAATTTTAAAAAAAGTTTAATAATTCATTTAATTGATCATAAAGTTTTTTACTTATCATTAGTGTAAGAATAGCAAAATTAGCATACTATATGTTATCAAAACAGAATCACAGTTAATGTTAAAAAAATTGTCTTTGAATATTTATTTATGAAGTTACTGATTAATTAACATACTGTATATTCATTAGTCATATTTTAAGTTAGTAATCAAAATATTGTATACAGCACTAATGTTGTGCATATTGTATACTATAAACTTTGTACTGTACAATTTCAGTATGAAAGTCAATATTTTGCTTTCGAATGATATAGTATTAATACCTATCCTATCCCATCATCAGTCTTACAATATGACTGCCATTTTTAAAAATGGCCACCAAAAATATTTTTGACATTTTTTTTAAAAATCATTTTAGTAGAAAATCAATTATAAATTATAATAGTGGGTACAAATTGATGATGAGCATTACTGTGAATCCTCTCATAAAGGTCAAGTGCTAAGTTAGAAATAGACATATTATTGATTTTTAATAATTATCACACAATTATTGTGCAAAAATAATCATAAACTTTCCAAAAAATCAAGTTTTTAGTCATTCATAATATTTTCTTAAGTAATAACACAAAGTTTGAGACTTCCAAGAAGATAACAAATGCTAACTATTGTGGAGCATAGCAGTTTTGAATTCCCTACATTTTTGATTATTTTGATATCTGTAGAATTTTTTTAAATTTAAAATATCAAAAAAAAAAAATATACATGGATTTTAACATTCAAAAAACGTTACCCAAAACTGTAAACAAATTGAATGTTTTGATTTCTCAAATGCTGGAGCAGCACGGTGAAGTAAGATATAGTCAAACTATATTTGAAATTATTCAATTACTACTATAAAATAAGCATTACTTATAAAAATTTTAAATTCATGAAATAACAATTAATGATATATTTATAATGTTCCTATATTAAAAGTTCTTGGTAAATTTCAATCATTCATAATAAGGTTTATATACAAAGTTTACAAGTAATTTACACACGAATGAAGAAGTCAATAGTGTCTAATTTTAATTTTAATAAATTATTTATTTCAGAGCTCTGATATATAAATCCTTAAATACTTAATTCTTTTACTTTTTATTTGAATTCTATTTATGACATCCAATATTAAAATTCCATTTCGAACATAATCCTTTATTCCATTTCTCAAATTACTATAACTGATGGGACAATTCTTAATATTTTATTCCTAAGGCATTCTGAAGACATTCCAGTCAAAGTTGATTATTGTATCTAAGAAGGATCTTGTTAATTTCAGTCTACCATTGAAGCTAAATTTATGCTAGAAATTTTAGCTATGGCAATTTCAGAAAAATTTTAAACAATTTCCTTTCTTTTAGCAATTTTAGAATATGCAGATGATTTTAAAAATAAAAAAAAATTTTTTTAAAATAATGTCAATCATAACACTAGATTAATGTGCAAATAAGAATTAATAACTGTTTTTAAGTGCTTTATAAGTTTCAAAATATTAATTATACATTATTATCATTTTTAATAATTAAATTTAAAATTATCTTATACAATATTTAAATGACATTATGTAGTATTAAAAAAAATCCTTACAATATATATTGTGACTCTTAGCTTTTGCAGTAAAACTGAATGTCAAGTTTTGCTATAATATTTTTAAAAAATTTAATCGTTTAATTTTTCCAATAAATAAACTTTGTTGCTAAATAATAATTAAGTGTTTATGTAACTTATTAACCATTTTATAATGACTATTACATCCATAGATTATGTTTAAATCCTATAAAAAAAACTCTTATAATTTTAAATATTCAGTTATAAAGTTATTAATGACTTAGTGTTAATGAGTATTAACTTTTAGAGTGGCAAAGTTAAAAGAATATTAGACTAATTATCATATCTTTTATTAAATTCAAATGTTCAAAAAAGCATTTTAAAACAAGTTTAAATTCAAACTAGGTATTAAATATTAAGATAATTGCTGCTAGTGCGATAATCCTTAAATTTAGCTGATTAAAGAAAATAAATAATTTCTAAAACATAATTAATTCCTATAGTTAAGCTAGCATTATAAATTAAAGAATTTAGTAATAAGAGTGTGAGTTTGTTTGCACGTGAAAGTTATTAGTTATTAAAATACTTCCTGTTAAAACTAACGCTCAAAGTTATTTTATATATTTTTATTTTAAAAAAGATATAATAAATAGTCTGAGATTTTATTAAACAATGTAAATTTTTATTATGTTTAAAGAATATAATATTTTATATATTGTAATATATTTCAATTTGTTAAATAATTTATTTTAAAAAAATATTTAAAAATGTAATTGTTAGTTAATTGATTGTTTATAGTTTCTGTCTAGACAGTCTCCAGAAAGCTCTAGAATTATGTTATTAAAATATATTGTAAGATGTGGTTTTACATCCCACCAAAAATGATTAAACACCATTCGCTACTTCAGACCTGATACCCACAATAACAACATTTCATATCTATAATATAAAGTAAGTTATATGTATAAAGAGAATGTACACCAGATAAAAACATTCCCGAAAAATGAAACTGTTCACAAGTATTGTAGTTGAGAAACATTTAATTGTTTCTACAATTAAATATTTAACAAACATGTGATAAAATACATAAACCAAACTAAACTGTAAAACTTAAATATTCATACTTACCTTTATTATAAAAGCTCTTGTTAATTGTTTAATATACACACATTACAACAATATAAAAAAAAGATGACCAAGTATAGATGCAAGTGAGAAAATCCAAAAACATAAAGGTAAAAAATAATAAATAAAATTTTATTATTCACCCACCATATATAATATTTGTAAATCATAACACATGACATAAATAATTAACTCAATGCATGAACTCGAACTCGCTATTTGAAAGAGTCAAATTGACAGTAAAAAAAACAACCTTGTTTTGGTGATTGGTAAAATATATATACAAACAACTACCTTCTCAAAAATTAGATCAAAAACTCTTGTCAGCTAACCAAACATGTATACTTTATGAGTAGAAAATAGAACTTGTCACTCAAAAAGTCTGCAGTCATCAAAGTAAAACCTTAAATGAAAGGATCTCATTGAAGATGGGTAAGAGCAGAAATAAAGTGAATGGATCTAAAATGAGCAAACTAAGGGATTTTATATTATAAATCCCAAAAATAGTTTTACATTTATTTAATACTTCAGGAGAATTTTCAACCTTGAGCTGGAAAGTTAGATCAACTTTAACTTGAGATTCCCAATAGCCAATACAAACTCAGGACTTTAATCAACTATATATATATATATAGAAACACAGACAACCAGGTGCTGCTAAGTATAAAGTTGCCATGTGGGAAGATTCATCTTCATGGAGCTGTAACTGCCAAAATAGAATTTGACTTAAAAAAAGCATCTATTCATCTATGCTGAAGGCACTACCAACTTTACTATTTGAATGTGAAGCCATAAACTTAACATCTCAAGTCGCGTTATATAAAAGAGAGAAATTATGATAACCATCATGTACATTTTAGAACACTCGAACCTCCCCCAGTTGGATCACGAACTATAGCAATAAGGACATATATAATCCTTTTAGGCCACTTTCCTTTGTAGACTCTTGATTTATCTTAGGTTGACAGTCATGTTCTTATTTTATTTATCTATATATTTTTTTCATTTCTTTCCTTTACCATAGGTTGAGGGAGTATAAATGCTTGATATGTTAAAAAAAAAAAAAACATTATTAGCTTTACTTTTAAATTAAAATAAAATATAGGGTCAGGTGTGAACTAGCTTGAGGATGAATTTAATCATCATTAGATTTAGAAGTAAGATTTTATACTCTTACACATTAAATATCAACACTTGTACAGTTACAATGTTATTTCTTGTTTGTTCATTGATACTAATCATTTTGTTATTTAGTTTTTGTTTTTTTCAGTATATATAATTAATAATTTCTACCATGAATGGTCTTTCCTATCATTGTAGAAACAAATCACAAAAGAAGGAAGGATCCCATATCATCACCACATTGTTAAGAGGAATTAATCAATAAACATATTGGAGACAATGAATTACGATTTTACTAAAGTCTAAATTAGCAAGCAAGTGTATATATAAATAATAACAAGTTTTAACTTTTCCTGTTAGCACTAATATTGAATGATTATTCTTTGAGGGGAAAAGAGAGATTGGATTAATAAGTATTAACGGTAGTAATCAAAGAATGGTCATAGATATTTAAACAAATTAATTGCTTTTGTTATAATATCTCGTTCCATAAATTTTAATAATTATAAATAAATTTGTTAAACATATGATTTCAAATTAAAGATTCTTAATTTATATATCAATTTATCACATGCTTGCACAATAAATATAGTAATATGAATATTCCGTGAAGTCTAATATTATGTGTATTCTCCCTAAGCTCAAATTCTGGGATAAATGGAAGGTAAGGATGGAGAAAAAAGATGAATATATATGTAGATATTTAATGTATGGTCATGTACTAATGCGTCATCTCCCAGGAAAGAGATCGGGGTTGGTTTGTGTCTAGAAGTTCAGGAATCCATTATTTTTAGAAATTTTCTAGTGGATACTGACAAGTTTTTGACTTTTTGATTAGCAACATTGATTGGGATGTATCTTAGTTGTTGATTATATCAATCAAAATTTATCACATGGCTTGCCTTATATAAGGTAGAAAAGTAGACATACACTTGCTTAATTTACACATCTATCTTTATCTCTCATCAGTTTTAATTACTTTTGATTAATTTTATTTTGATAAGTTAGTAAAAATGCATTGTTAAAAGTAATATTTATCCAAGCTATTCTTAACTGCCATCTTTCAACATTTTAAAGTTTCAACAAGATAATGCATTATAAGAAAGTTTATCCTGAACTTTTCAAGGATGGACTTTCTTTTAAATATGTTCCAATAATGAAGCATAACAAAAGGTATTATCCTTGCTATATAAAGACTTTATTAATTTTACTTTTTATGCAATATTTAAATCGTTATTTAGAAAAGATAATATCTAAAAGAAAAGACTAAAAATATTTCGTTTTAATATTAAAAAGATTTTATTTATTCTTCTTATGAATTTTATGCAATTTTTATACTTAAAGTGAACTTAATATTTTATCATATTTTAAATATGTTCTCTTCTGGTATAATTTCATTTTTATATAAAATAAAAACTTTTAACAAGGAATTGTAGGATTGTTGAAAGATAAACAATTTTATGAAAACTATATTTTAAAATTATTATTTATTGTCAAAGAAATAATTGGATAATTAAAGACTTTTATTGTGCATTTTGTTTTATTTATGAAACTTCTTTGTCTAATGCCTAAATAGAATAAATGCTCTTTGGAATAAAATTATTTTTAAGCGGAAAAATATAACAATTTTGACTTTATGAATATTAGCATATTTTTAATAAAAGACATTTAATTTGATTATTGTGAATATATTTAAAGGAAAATATAAAATTCATTTGTTAATTATTAATATTTACCAGAAATTTATTCCTTTTATTAATGAATACTATAAATAACAATATTATAAAAATAACTTAATATGGGTCAGCTGTAAAGTTTAAAAGAAATATATAATTTTCAATTACTGACTCTAACTTCATAAATATATCTGCTTTTCAATAATTTTACTATATGATTTATTGTAATTAATAAATAATTGCTTCGTGTCTATATTTGTAATGAGTAAGATATATGCAATATATATTTTACACAAATAAAATAATAAATTTTTAAAGCAAGTGAATAAATGAAGTGCAATAAATAAATAAATAATTGGCTATTTGAATTTATTTCGCTAAGTACTTTTGAAGGAATACCTTCATTATCAAAGCTGAATGGCGGAGTAAAAGTGTTGCTATGAGCAATGTAAAGTGTATGCAAATTATTTGCCATTTTTTGGAAATTGCATAACAGGTATCTCTTTTGTTCATTGAATTATAGTCGAAATTAATAAAATAAGCCTCTTTAAGTTGTGGTGCTCCGTGCACATGACTTGAGGGTTGTCTGGAACGCAGCAGTGGCCTGCGGAAATACTGCTGCATGAAGATGTATGTATGCATGGAGTCTGTTTGTGCTTTATGATAAGCATACATGACATGCTATGTTGTATACTGCTTGCTGTGAGTGTATTGGAGGAAGCTGATCTTTAGTATTGTTGAGAAGTCTATTAAAATTGGGGGGAGTGCGATAGCATAAGCTGAAATTATTGTAAAAGATTCTGTATAAATTCTTGTATATGTTCCACATATATGGGAGAAGGATTCGAGGTTGACTCTGTGTTTGCTGGGTTAAGTTGGTATTTGAAGGTTCTTATTATTTTGTCTATGTTTTTTCTGTTATATCTCACCTTTAATAAGTCTTCTCGATGCATTTCTGTCGGCTTATGTTCCAGAAATATTAATTTGAAATTTGCTCTTCAACTTATCATGCTCCATTTTTCCAGAATAATTGCTATTCACAATAATTGATAATAAATGGTAATATAATAAATGATAAAATATATGCTTCTAAGATAAATACTCAGTTATTTATATTGTATTATAAGATATGGATAAAATATATGCCTCTAAGATAAATACTGTCATATTACATTATATGTTATAAGATATAATTAATGTTTGTTGCATTTATTATATTTTTCCAGTCTGATTTGCTTCCTCATATTTTAGTGAAATATTGGGTATGCAAATTTAATATATAATACTATTACAATATCTTGAAAAGATTGCAGGATTTTTCACAAACTTTTAGTGACTGTACTCAGCAAAAAAAGTAGAAATATCAAGATGAAGAACTTTACCTTTATTTAATTTTGGTAATGGGCATAATTATTAATTTTAAATATTGTATTTAAAAGATTATGTATTTTATTTCTATGCATTTTGGTATAATTTTATATATAACATAACAGGTATTTATACTAAGATTCAGAATATGGTCAGATGTATTATTATTATAAATGTCTTATGCTTATCCCTATCTGAAGTTATTTTATGAATGTGTTTCAAATGCTTGAAGAATGCAGAAGCTGGTATATATTCATTATTATTTAATTATTATGCCACAATTTTATATTTATTCATATTATTTTATATAGCACTATGTTTTTTATGTAATAGTAATATTAGCGATTAAGCCAATGCACATGCGCTTTAAAGATAAATTATAAATGAATACTCTCAATTTTTCCAGACCCAAGATATAGTATTTTAGAAAGAATGGAATGAATCCACCCATTCTTTCGGCCCAAATGTTTATGTATGGGCAAATCTTAAATGTGTAAAATTAAGAGCGTGAAGGTGTTACACGATCACTTTAAATTACATTTGTTATATTTGAACAAATGACACTTGTGAAATCTTTACAATTTACGAACCGTCATTCTTTAGTTGAAAAATTAAACATAAACGTTTGGGTCGAAAGAATGGGTGGATTCATTCCCTTCTTTCTAAAATACTATATCTCGTGTCTGGAAAAATTGAGAGTATTCATTTATAATTTATCTTTAAAGTGCATGTGCATTGGCTTAATCACTAATATTACTATTCCATAAAAAACAGCGCTATATAAAATAATATCTCATTATATATGTTTAATTTTTCAACTAAAGAATGATGGTTCGTAAATTGTAAAGATTTCACAAGTGTCATTCGTTCAAACATAACAAATGTAATTTAAAGTAATCGTGTAACACCTTCACACTCTTAATTCCACACACTTAAGATTTTCCCATACATAAACGTTTGGGTTGAAAGAATGGGAGAATTCATTCCCTTCTTTCTAAAATACTATATCTCATGTCTGGAAAAATTGAGAGTATTCATTTATAATTTATCTTTAAAGCGCATGTGCATTGGCTTAATCGCTAATATTACTATTATAACGGTTGGGGTAGATCTGCAATTAACCAGTCTTACCGTATTTGCACTACAAGGGCGCCATCTAGGCATTTGAACCTAGAAAATTTATAAAGTAGACAGATACACGCTGATAAGATCACGACCGCCAGCCCAAGTCACTAGCTCAAGTAGATGCAGAAACTTAATATATTTATTTAAATATATTTTTAATAAAGATTAGAAAAAAAACAATCACTAAATCACTGCCAGTACTATTAACACACAAAAAAGATTTTATTTACGGATATAATTAATAACGCACAAACTTTTTTTTTTAAAAAATTTTATAACAAAAGAAAAAAGTTGTTTTATTCCGTTTCATTAGTTATTATTTTCTTTGTTTTTAACTCTAATTTTAAATCTTTAGAATGTTGAGTATAAATGAGCTACCTAGATGCACTCACAAATTTTCAAATCACTTGACTCCAGACTAAAAATCCTCAGCCACACCAATACTCGCTTCCAGATATATGTCAGCAACTAATGCAATGTGAACATGTTAGCATAGAATCACGCAGACAGGAATGTGCATCTGAACAGTGTGATATTATTGAAGAAAACATGGCCTTCGTCCAACAGGAATGTGCATCTGTCAGGTGAAGGAAACATGCATATAAAATAATAAAAAGAAATGCTATGTATGGATGGGAGAGCGGTCTTATCTTGCCGGCTTATTGTCCAAAATCCATAGAGCTGGAAGGGGTCAATGGCGCAGGAAATACGTCTGCGTCCATTTCAACGATATGACTACCGCTTTGGGGTCATGCACTCAGTTGGGCTCATCACCCTAGGTGCTAACACACTTCACATTTCATTGATATAAATGTCCATATACCTCTCCACCAGCATTGACACAACTATGAAACAAATAGTCCAAAATCCAGGCCTCTTTAAACTAACATATATTTAAACTAGTCTAGTAGCCATCCATACTCAACTAACATTTAAATCATTTTATTAATTTAATAAAAAAAATATTTAGTTTACCGTATTTAACCTATTTTAAAATTATATTGCATTCAATTTATTTTTTTCTTGTTTACACAAATAATATTTTTGACATATTTTTAAAATCTCGTAATGCACAAATAATGATGCGTATATCTGTCAAATTTATGTTGACCATTGCAAACCCCTATCCTATTACAAACAGACCTTATACTAAGATGAATAAAAAAAAATTATAACACATATTTTAAGAGATTACATTTTTTAACTTTAGATCATAGTTTTAAAATTACAAAGTTTATAAAAGATACAGAAAGTTCAGGTTTATTCAGGTAAGAAAGTTTATAGTTCATTTTTTTAGACACAAATAAAATCCGAAAGATTTTAAGCTTAAGAGAGTTTATATTTAAGTTGATAATTTATAAATTTATACCTCTTTTTATCCATGCTCGTTCCTTCGCGACAAAGATCTGAGTTTACGCAAGGGCCATTCCTTGCAGACGATGACGATTTTATGAAGATTTCCGAAAGACATTACTAGTGGTTCTATGCTGGAATCCATGGAGATGAAAGCTGCCTTCGGCCGGCCGGTCTGAGGAAAGCACGATTAATACAGATTACATTTTTGGTAACAGCGACAATATTTATTTTAACTTTTCAGCAACAGACGAAAGAATTTAAATTTTTAATTTTTCTAATCTCCAACTCCTTATTTCTTTTGAATTCTTCCTTTTATGGTCCTTGGGCACCTTATCTCAAGAATGCACGGATCGATCGAACATATTTCATGTCTGTGATTTTATTGGTTTATTGGGTTTGTGTCCAAGTAGATTTTGGGTTTTCCACTGAGGTCTGTGTCTATATTTTTGGGTGGGAACGGGAACTCTTATCTATTTCGTAATCATCTTTTCAATGGTCATTTTGCCCTAAGGATCTGTTTGTAATTTTTATTTTTAAGATCAAAAACTCTTCGCTATTATTAAAAAGTTTTTATATATATATTTATTATTTATAGATTAGAATCTTTGTTTCGATTCTATAATTTATTTATTTTTTTAAAGCTCATTTTAATATTTAAATCAAACATTAATAAATTAATAATTTGTTATTTATGCATTTTGAACATTTGTGCTTTTAATTCAGTATTAGATATTTACCAAAACATTACGTATTATAATTTAAATGTAACGCATATATATATATATCCCGTTACACTATAAACTATTTTGTTATGTGTATCATTTTATCAGTTTTACACATCATTTAGTTACTGTTGTTTTAAAGTGATTTGTAACATTTCACTTTCTCTCTTATTGATTATTTTATATTGACTTTATATTTTAAGAGAATAGCATTAATCTCTTATATTTTCTAATATCTTGCTAATGGATTTATTGTTCATTTATCTGATATTTAAGCATGTAATGCTCTATTTAAGCAAAGCCCTATTCTTTTTTGATAGTTGATTCTCATTCCCTAATTGACAAAATCCTAGATCATTATTGCCCTTATGTATTATAATGGTCAGAAATCTATGGCCAGCTGAATAAAGCCTAGGAACCAAGCAATGACCACTAACTTGCATTTCCATGGGTAACCTTGCCATAAATATTACCACAAACAATATGAAATCAATTCCATTACCTATGCCTCAGATACTTGCCACATGACAAAACTGAATTTGGTGCATCTATTTTTTTCTCATATCCCACTAGGTCAGGGAGATACAATAAACTCTTAAAACCATATTAAATAACTACTTAATTTATTGTAATAAGGACAAAGAGCAGGATATAATGAGTGCAGAAAATTTTATTGGTAACAATACAAAAACAAAAAAAAAACAAAAGTGAATTAATAGTTCATATGGCTAGATTTAGATTTCATATTCTATTGCATTTGTTGTAGATAACCAAAAAAAATTTAGCGGTGAAATAACTTGATTCTCGCTAATTTACATGAAAGTGGGACTACAGATTTTATATTTTATAATAATCTTTAGGGTGGTATTCTACTGTAATTTAATGATTAATTAATGAATAATTAAGCAGGTTAAGATGGGAATACATACTTAACTATATTAAGATTATAATCATCAATATACTGAGCAAGATACTAGGTTATAAAAACAGAGGAGTATATCCAATGACAAAACAGGATGGGGGTACACACGTCTTGGCGAAGCTGTATCCAAAAATTTCCATCAGATCAGGGAGTCATGGAGCAGGAATGAACATCTCTGCTTGTACAACCAATAATGAACTGATTACTACCAAGCATAAATGAGCTTCTATGTTGACAATAATAGGAATAATGACAAAGATCCTCAGAGTTTAAACATATGAGATATGCATGCTATCCAAGAAAAATACCCAGCAAATTATTTCCCCAAAGCAGGGATGAAAGTCTACTTGAAGACAAATATACTTATATAAACCAGCAACACAATTTAATTCAATTAAGAATGAGTAATAAGTAACTGGAAATTATGAAAAATGAAAACAAGCATAAGTGACCATATTATAAGTTTGAACAAGCAGTCATATATTACTTTATTTGGCTAAAATAAGGCCTAAATGATTTATCACATATAAATACTTTAAAAAAAAAGATTCAAATAAGCTCTGCTTAAATGAAGGTCCATCCTACAGATCTTACACAAAAAAAATTCATTACAGATAGCAGGAGAGGTCTGTGATTTAGATAAATAATTCGGTGTTCTTTTAGTAAGTGATATATGTTGCTTTTAACTGATATTAGTCATGTCACTCGAGCTCTACATTTTTCATGTTTTGGCCTTTTTTATATATTATGGATCTCATATCTATTTTTAAAGTTTTGCTTGACTAGATTTATAATTTTTTTACGTTTTGGCTTTTTTATTTATTTATGTGATTTCATATCTATTTTGTAAATTTTTGCTTGATTAGATTTTTGCTTTTAATTGATATTATAGTCACATGATCCAAGTTTGTAAATATTTTGTTTGAACTTTTTCCCCAAGTAAGTCACATGACACGAGTTCTAAATGTTTTGCATTTTCACATACTTTTTTATCACTTAGATGTGCCACATGACATTTCTGATAATTTTTGAAATTCAAAATGATGGAGATCATATACTAAAAGAGCACCAATAATTCTATTGAAATATTTATGAAAGCTGACTTTAATTTATCTTGGTTAACATAAACCAAATGATATATTTTTTTGTCCCTTCAAATAAAATGAAAATTAACCCTAGTTTTAACATGATTTCAAAATTAACTTATTTCATATTTGTTTATATATAAAAAAAAAAAAACCTGATTTTCTAATTGCAAAAGTAAAATCTCAATACATAATTAATTATATTTTAGAAAAACAAAATGTTTGATAGAAGGGGAAAGAAAGATTATTCTATGAAGTGAAAATATGTGTACAAAAATTGCACTCCATCACCTGTTTTTGGACTAATAAAAAGATCTCAGAATGATCACATCTAATAATATATTGATCATTCTCAATAAATACAGGTTAGTTAACTAAATATATATAATATTAAAGTAACTATTAAAAAAATAACCCAAAATAAAATAAATAATATCAGTAAAATAGAAACATTAACTGCATATGAATTGTTTTACTTGTCATAGAAATGCAGTGATCTGAAGTTTAGAGTTCAAATATTTGTTTTATCTTTGTGAAAGGTTTGAAAATATGGCAAGATATGAAGAGCAATATGTAAATATAATACCATGTAGTTATGATGATGCAATTCACATAATCCTAGATGGTCCTTTCCTCAGATATTAATAATTGATTGAAGGTAGGCTGGTTCTTTGGATAGCATTCGACTGAAGGTGGCATAATTGACTAGATGGCTTCCTATTTCTGGAATGATGGTATGGCAAGTTAATTAGCAGGCTGAATTCTTTGATGATGACAGGAACACAGGCATAGTTCATGGTTCACTAGAGTTCAGATGGAGAGCATTTCATAAACTCCAATAGGATTCCAAGCTTGCACTCCCTAGAGATGTCGAAGAGGAAGCGGATGCAAGCTGTCTACTCACTGGTTAGCATGATACAGGGTTCTAGCAGCCAAAAACATTCAATGATCTTAATAATAATAATCTTGAAGAATCTTCTCAGAAGGACAATAATAATAATCATCTTCTACATTTTCTGAGGTATTTATAAAACTTTCGGACAAAAGGCAACTGGATTAACTTGAAACAAAAACATATTTTGTGGATAATTTTGATCAACTTAATTACACTTTAATCTGGTACTTATTTATTAATTAATAAGCTTTTCCAAATTCCTAATACCTTCTGTCTATGACATTCCTGGCAGTAATTAAACACATTTACCACCACACCAAATATAATAATAATAAGACATTCTTGTACATACAAAGTGATTACCTTATTTTTCATTAACTAGATATGGTTTTAATAACAATTATAAATGTACCTATGCTCTATAATTAATCTGCCTTTACCAACTAACATGTTCAGGAACTTTAATTAGCCGAATTTTAAATTAATTGTTTCATTAGAATTTTCTAGAATCACATACATTTGAATGTTAATTATTTATTTAATCTCAGCTCTCTTTCTGACTCCCACTACACACACATACATGTGCCTTTATAAAATTTTATTATTTATTTCTAAAAATAAAATTTAAAAATTTCTATATGAAGTTTATATGTATAAATTAAGAAGCATATATATATATAGCTTCAGTATAAGCATTTCTTTGAGTTCATGTCATCATCTTATTTTGCCTTCATTTTTTTCTTATCCCTTAGTGAGGATTATATTTGTTATATACTTATTTTAAGTCATATGGAACACATACCCATGACTTTATCCTGGCAATTGATATCTTTAAGGAATTGTGGAATGTCACCCATACTTTTATTCATGCTCTTTGTTAATCTGAGTTTTAAATGTGTAGGTCTTGCAATAGTTAATAATAAAACTTTAATTGTATGAGTGGCTTTATAAATGGTATATATCTTCTTTAACATTCATAACCAATTAAGGATTGGTAAACTTACTGTAATTAAGGTGTTAAAACATTTCCATTTAAAGTCTGTATAATTGTATGAGAGAAAATTAAGTGTTAGAAATTATTGCAATCATTAAAGCTATAGAAGAATTTATTAACTACCGATTAATACTAATATTATTTCTAAATTTGCAAAATATAATTTTCTTGACATTATTTCATTTTTATTCTGAGAAATTTATTTTGATAAATATTGTAAGCCATTTATAAAACAGCTTGATATTTATTCTATAAATGTCATTAACCTCATGATCGATTATCGCGAATCATTACATTTTTGACTAATTCGCCCTGGTGAATTTTTTTATAAGTATTAAATGTGTGTAAAATGGTATATTTTATTATAATAAATTTTTGCTGAAAAAATTTGCGTTAAAAGGTAGGAAATTCAAAATTCCCACTCTTACAATAGACATGAGCCATGCCCTGACATGTTCAACCATTGTCTGTTGCCAAGGCTGTAAAACGTTTGGCATTTTATGACATTGTAGTTCCAATGACCCAAAAACATGTTCATTTGCAAATTTATTATGGTTTTAGATTTTTTTTTTAAAAAAATTTACACTATACTTATTATCAGCTAACATGAATATGGCCTGAAGCAATTTACAAGATTAGCTCTACATAAGCAATCTACTTTATATTTATGAGTATGAAAATATTGCAATTTTGCAATAAATATTAAAAAAAAACTTAAACTTTTAAAGCATAATTCATTAGATATAAGAGAAATAAATAATTATTCATTCGGATGTTTAAAAATAATAAGAATTAAGAAATATTTCATTGATTTTATAAACTGAAAATAATCTTTCTAGAAACAATGACATATAAAGTCTTTGTTTTGAATATGATCTTATTTTTTTTAAATATTTACAGAAACAAAATGTGAACATTTAAAATTTATTTCTGTAGTAAACAAAAATATCTATCAAATGAAGTCAAATTTATTATTTTCTGATAAGTAATAATCATTTTATCAGATATTTTACATTGATGTGTGAGACAAAGAAAAATGTTAGAAAATGCTGAAATGTGAGTGCATGTCGGAAAGGTTAATGTTAATAAATATTTTTATTATTAATTTAAACTTAATCACATTTGATCACCTTCTGCATTATTTCAGAAATCTAATTATATCAGTTACCACTCAATTATATTTGTTTATTATGCATTAAAAGTACATGAATACAAAGAACTGATATAAAAATCATTTTATTTGAATTGCATTTCTGATGTTAAGAAATCAACAAAGAAAAAGATTATTTTATTTAATTAAAAATTAAAATTATTTAACCATTTGGTGTAAGATCACTATTGTCAATTTCATTTACATGGAAGATTACTTTGCTTTATTTGGAAGATCATTTGATTTTATTCATCAATTTAAGATGACAAGATTGCTTGGTTTTATTTAAAAGATTAAATGCAAACTTTTTGAGTGGTTATCAAATCTCTTATTTACTCATAATATCATGAATGCCAATCCTAGTGTATTATCTTTATTTTAATTAAGAGTTATTCAAGTTTAATATTCATTGTAAAATTTATAATTGTAATTCAATAAGACATTATCTTAAGGGTAAGAGTAGGCCATATTGTTAAGATTGGTACTAGGATTACATTCTTTGTTAGGTTTTCTAAAATTAAAGAGAACAAAATTATAAATTATTGAGATAATTTATCATATAAGAACTCAGATATATTTTATTTATAAGATTATTTGTGTAAGAATTGTTACTTTTAAGAATAAATCAAAAAGAAAGCTGTGTGGCAAAACATAAAAAAGACATGTTCATTTAATAAAGATAAACCTAATGTTATGTCTGATCATTTTGTAAATAGCACTATGATAATTATATGATATAATGGTATTTTGAGATGTGTTATAAAAGAAGATTTAAAAGTAACCTAACTCCTGTTTTATGCTCCTTGCTTTAAAGTTTAACAGCTATAATATTAAATTTTAAAAAAGAGAATATGAGAAGCCTCCTTCTCTTAGTTTGCTGTGTTATTACATTTGCTTTATTAATGCTTATTGTTTACTCTTATTATTGTAGCATATGAACATTTGAATCCTGAGCTTAACCTGTACTACATTATTAATAGTATTGTTTGATTATATTTTTGAACTGATAATGTTTTTAGCTATTATTTTCATTTTGGCTTGCCCAACATGTTAGTGGTTGTCTGATTGGTTGGTTGAATGCGTTGAAGTATTCTGATTGATCAGTGTATGTTGCTTTTCAAGCATTGTATGTAGTTAGCACTATATTTTATTTCTTGGAAGTTACAATATATATTTATCATTAATGTATAAATTAAAAACAAATATTTTACACACATTCATATGCACAGATATTTACATGCCATATAACAAATGAGTATTTGTTAGTACTGAGTTGTTTACTACAAATTTTTAATATTATTATATTCAAATGGCTTTATCCTCACCTTGCCTTGCCTAGCTTGTCTCCATGCTATACTACACCCCCTCTCCCAAATCAACTCTGACTTCTACGAAATAAGAATGACCATAATCATATGACATATTTATAACATTTCACATTTCCAGTTACAACAACAACAAAAATAAATAAATAAATAAAAATAATAAGTAGAAAATAACAGAAATAATTGTTTTAGCACTTATATACATAAATAAATAATAATAATACATTTTTAATCCTTGCCCATATTTCATCACCTTATTACTGGATCATTTCAATGTTACACATATCACTATCTCAAGCTTTGTTATAGAAAAAACATTTAAACAAAGTCTACATTAATTTCACATATTTTTCAGATTCCCTCATGACCTGACACTTCCCTCTCAAGATTCAGATTTTCAAGTGGATTTTGTCCTGAATTTATGCTCCTTTACATATAAAATTGTCTTCTCTATCTATTCACCAGCTGGTTATGCTTTTCCCTGTGATATTGACAATTTAGACTTCTGCCCAATATAGTATTGTAATTTCTAGAATCAAAAGAAGCTTATATAATGGCTGTTTGTTTGTAGTTGATCATTCCTTCAGAGTTTCTTTCAAAGTTCTTATATACTCAAAATCTATTGTCATCAGTAAATTCTCTCATCCTGACAATTGTACACTTTCTGCTCCTAAACTTTATTTACTGGACTATGGCATATTATGATGTATTGTCCTGATAGTCTGCCCTACTGATAAAAAAAAGGTTATGAGAAATCTCAATTTGGAAGTCTGATGGTAGAAAAATTGGGTGTGAGTTTCACCTAAAATCATAGGACATCTTTCTTAAGATTTCTATACAAGATATTGTTTTGATCTTCATTCCAAAAGCTGTACAAAACTGCCTAGCAGTAATCCCCAAAAGTTTATGATTTAATTCCCAATGAATGACACGAATATTTTGTTGTATCAGGTAGTTGATTAGATGGCACTGCTAATCTTTTTTTGTTCTCTCAATGTGTGGAAATTTTAGTTCCTTTAAGCTCTCCAAATACATTAATAGATTTTCTGCTACATTCCCTTTAAAAGTGCTTATGTGGATGGATTTTTTTCTATTATTTGGCTCATTTGACAACACATACTCCTTTCAAAAATATTAAATTAAGTTATCCCATCTTCATTTTCCTTACACTTTCCAAGAAGTCATAATGTATCATCACAATCTTGCTTGATGCTTTTATTGTTTTCATACTATTTAAATTCTGTAGAATGATTATATCTCGTCTCTATATAACTTACTTTATTTTCTATTTCTTCTATTTTTCTTCCCATTGCTTTGAGATTCCATTGTATTGATTCTTTTTGGGTCATTCTTTAATTCTTCATGCTCTAGTACTATATTTAATAGTTGTTCCTTTGTTATTAACTTTGCCATAATACTTATTTACTAGTTTAACATCCTTAGTTATTTTATTTGATTATCAAAAGTTTCATTCCCTGAAATTCATATGCTTTTCTTGCATTTGTCTTAGCTTCCAATATCTCTAAAGTTGTTAGAAAGTTCACAAGTTTCTTCCCTATATCTTCTTTAAATAGGATAATGTCTTTCTCTATATTATCCATACTGCCTTTGCCAGCATGTATTTATTTTCACAATTGTGTTCTAAATCAATCTTGACTTCTATAATCTTGTTCTTTATTTCTTCCATTTTATTCTCTATCTTCCATTTTACTCAACAATTTATCTATCTATTTTTTTTACATTCTCTTCCATTTTATTATCCTTCTCTTTTAAATTGACATATTATCTTCAAAATAAATGTCTGCATTTCTTTCTTTTCTTGAATATCTCTTTCTGAAACAATCATGTTACTTCAGGATTTTCTTCCTCAAATGAATAATTTTCATGTTTCTGAGTTACATTTTCTTGTTCCATACTATCACATTCAAATTCTCTACTTATATTTTTTTCAATGTTTTGCACTTTTTTATTAATGTACTTTAACAATAATTATTCATAAACAAAATTCCTTCCTAAAACAGTCCCAAACTTCACAGAAAGTCTCCATGCACTTTTATTTGTTTTATACCATTTATATACCTCCCACTCTATACTCATGTCTTAATTTAGTTGCAACTAGATTAAGTTTTAAAGCATATAATTAAGTCATCAGAATTAAGTATTATCTGCCTTAAAGTGTTGCACTAAATAAATTACTCTTAACATTATGTTAATTACCACTTATTTCTAAGGTTGTGCTTTAAATAAAATCTAGTCCTTCACAATGGCATTGCCACAGATAATTCAAATATATTCTACTAGAAGATCTACAAACATTTGATTTCTGATTATGCCATTAAATATCTTACCTCAATGGTAATTTTCAAAAGCAGATACTTTTCACTCATGTTATAGATTTATCATAGCTCCACAACTGAGAAGCCAAAATAAAAATTTACACAAAACCATTAACATATTTATTGAAATATAACTAAACCAATATATATATATATGATTTCCGATTCAGTTGTTTTATTACTAAAATTTAAAAACGGAAAACAACTTAATTAAGTTGTTTTTGTCATTAAAATGTTTTTATTATTACTAAAAAAAAAAAAGCATACGTGTTTATATTTAAAATAGTTTACTTTCACTACTTTGTTTATAAAATTGATTTAATAAATACTTTACTTTCTCCACCTGTTTTAATCAATTTGATTAAAAACAGGCAAGCTTGCTAATTATATATTCCTGTTGTTTTTATTTCAGTCATTTTAAAAGTTAATTCTAAAAAAAAAAAGCAGAGGTTTAATTGTGTTGTTTTTGTTTCAATAATCCCTGGATGGAATTCTTAAATTAGATTGAGCGGGAAATTAATATTTGCCCTGCCTGAGATCTGGAATTAGAGACTAATGAAAGTTTTTCGCAGGAAATGTAGCAAGGCAAGGATAGCCCGCCAATTTTTAGATAGAAGAGATTGAGTATAGAGATAGACACTTGGATTATTGCCTGTTGAGAGTCACACCATTTTGGATAGCAGTTCGGACATTTAATTCTTGCTAAAAAACTTAAACCATTATCGACAAACTTCGTTAATGTGCAAGATGTCAAAATTTATCGCTATGAATTTTACCATCATTAGAATGTCTTGCTAATTTAAACAAAGGACGGACCCATACCTGCCAGCTCTCCTTCAGTCATGCCATGAGCCTCTAAAATAAACACTGCCTCTACCTTGCCACTGTCAAAGGACCTCAAAATGGACTAAGGATAAATGTGTGCACTCTATGCGAACTGTGCTTTATCGTAAGATGAAATTTTGTTATTCTTTCCAGGGTAAATTTATTTTCGTTAAATCTCCGCTCAATCTAATAAACCTGTAATCTAAATTAATATTTAACTTCATATTGATTAGCTATATTTATTCTCTTTTGTTGTACTTTGTCGTGTCTTGAAATCTTAGTTTTAAGATTCCAAGTTTGCTTTCAGTTATTGTTTATTGGAGAGTGACGTGTGAGTTTTGCTATTGTATGCCTTCTTTTACTAAATGCTTTGGCAGTCGCGTATATTTTGCAAGCTTACCTGTATTTATTTTAGTAGCCCGAAATAATTTTAAATACTGTATTTGCGCTTTTGCAAATCACCAAATCTTTTGGCTGGTGACTTTATTTTCATAGACTTCGTTTCTTATCTCTCTGAAAGTGGAAACTATAATTGTTTTTTCTTTGTAATTTTATAAATCGCTAGCAGGAATATAATATGTATCCCTTTTGTAAATTACAGGTGAGAAAGACATTTGCTGCTAAAGCATTTATAGCTTCCATATTTTCGTACTCCTGTGCACTCTCCGATAGATTTATTTTGTATTTACATGTATAGGTTAAAATTTATCAGAGCATGTACTCAGAACTTGTGTCATAAATTTATTTTTTATTATAATTATTGGTAATTCATTTCTTTAAATGCTGAGGCAGACGTAACTGATTTTCTTATGATTTACTTGTCTCCTATTGAGACCATTAATTCTTAGACTAGTTTTGCCAATCGTTTGGTTGGGGAGTCGTCAGTTTTATTTGTTTGTTTTCCATTCATTCTGAAGCATATTTGTCATGGTTCTTGAGGTGGATCAATCATCTTTGCTTTGAACGTAGTTTTAAGATGCAGCTTCTACTAGCATATGACATTTTGGGTCCCGATATATTTGTTTGGGGTCTAAAAAAGCTCACTGGCACTGGTTTAGTTGATTTATTTCAAGAACGTATTGTTTTCGTACCTGTGAATAGGGAAACCAACATTTGGGTGACTTATCTTCTGCTGAATGAAAGTGCTTCCTCCCTGTAGAATTTGTTATTAGAGAGTCAGTAAGTCTGCTGGAGCAATGTGTTTAGTCTTTCTAGTACACGCCTGAGATAACCCTAATGATTTTCATGTAAACTTTTCTTATAAGTTATTTTGCTTTTAAATAAAAGTTTAAAATTTGTTTAACTTAATTTGGCTGACATTTGTCTTTGTGCTTTGACTTCTCAACTGTCTAAACAATATTTAAGATATCTTGTTTCTCACTGAATTTAGTCCGGCGCATTTTGGTTCGCATATCCTGTCCACCCTTAAAATAAATGTCTAGTTCCGATTTCGGACTAGTGGCGCCCTCGTGGTCAGTATATGTGAATCTCTTAAAGCTTTCTCCCATTACGTACATAAAATTTTAGTGCATCAACGTGGGGCTTCGAGTTTTCAAGCCCATGTGAGATTTTGTTTGGACGGTTGAGAAAGATTTCAGGTGTAAGTGGCAAGATCTAGTTGGTAGAGGTTCGATTTTTGTTAATTATTGCAGGTATTGTTGGAGCAGTTTGGTAGAATGGGGGTTTCATCTTTTTCATATGACATAAATAAATAACAAATAGCGTTGTTTTTTTTTTTTGGAAAAGAAAAATCTTTCGTAGTTGAATTTTTTTTTTTTTGAATTTAAAATAGTTCATTGTCTTCTTGCATATAAATAAATAGCGTTTTAGTGGCTTTGAGATTTTTTGTTTAAAAAAAAGTTAGTATAGCGAGTTAGCCTTGTATAAAAATGGAAGGTATAGAAGAAGGTGACAGGGCGGCAGGTTTGGAAGAGAGCCCTGTTTCATTTAAATACCCCCAGATAGTAGAAGAGAGCGAGATACAGATGATGATAAACTTGATGAAAGAAATACGACAAGAGTTGCTAGAAATGAAACAAAGTCAGCAAACAATACTGCAGGAGTTGAGAGCAGAAATGAAAAAAATGTGAGAGGAAATATTGAAGAAAGTTGATAAAAATCAGGCAGCTATAGAAGCCATAGAGAAAGATTGGAATAAGGAGGTTCAGGAAGTTGAAATTTTAAAGAAAGAGATGAAAGAAGTAAAAGATGAGGTACAGCAAAGTAGTGTTAGGACAGGTAGTTTAGAAATAAAGATGGTGCAGGTTGAAGGGATGTGCAAGGATTGGATAGACATACATAAAGCAACACCGGTAGAATTGGAGATGTTAAAGGAAGGAGAAATGCAGAGAGAAATAGATCTGAGGGTTGATAGTGCTGTCAGGAAATTAGAAAAGATGTTTGAAGGCATAAAGGAAAGTAAAAATAATATTGAAAACAGAGTGCAACAAACCTGTATTGATATGATAAAAGGACTCGAATATAGGCTAGCTAGGGATAGAGAATAAACCTAGGGCGTTCTATACTAAAGACAAACAGAATGAAACAGAAAATGAATATAGGGAGTCGAGAGGTAAAAGACAGGAGGGGCCCTCCAGTAGATTCTTGGAAACCCAATTCCTAATAGAAACGTTCAAGGCTGAGGTGGGAGAAAGCCCATTAAATCATTTAGGAAGTTTAGTTAATATGTTTTGTGTCCAAGACTGGCCGAAAAAGGATAAAGTTACAGTCACCAGTAACTACCTTCGTGAAACAACCTCTGACTGGTGGCACACTTTATTCACCAAACCAAGAATATTTGAGGAATATAGGCACGCCATTTTAAGAACATTTTGGAGTGAAGCCTGACAGGATGGGATACTCTATAAAATATCCCACGAGAAATATCCCAGCATTCGTGGTGAAACATATACACAATTTTTTATAGACAAGTAGTGAAACTCATGGCATTAACAGCATTTCCGTTGTCGGACGATCAAATCATGAGGACTATCTGGCATAATATGTCACCACACATACAACAAATGATGTTGAGTAATAATGAGCGATTGATAGAAGAAATGGCTAAACTTTTAATGGCTGTAGATTTTGGCAATGTATCAAGAGAACCTGTAGACAGGTTCAAGAGAGTAGTTCATCCTGACCAAACTCTCCATAAAAAGTAACCGCCTGACCGAGCGTAAGTGATATTGATCGGAAGTACTGTTTAAAAAAAAGGGATTGTGTTAATGATTTATGAGAATGAATAAATGTTGGAATTGAATTATTTTGTTTTTCCTGAGTGTGAGGCAAACGTTCAGCCGAATTTCTAGGGATAGTTTAAAATTGTTTAGTTTTTTTTTTCTTCTCTAAAAAAAAAAGTTGCAGGAATGTTTTTTTTTTTTGATCGCATGTTGAGGCAGTTGAACCGGATTGATTTCCGATTCACTTGTCTTATTACTAAAATTTAAAAAGGAAAAAACAACTTAATTAAGTTGTTTTTGTCGTTAAAATGTTTTTATTATTATTAAAAAAAAAGTGTACATGTATTTAAACACATACGTGTTTATATTTAAAATAATTTACTTTCACTACTTTGTTTATAAAATTGATTTAATAAATACTTTACTTTCTCTGCCTGTTTTAATCAATTTGATTAAAAACAGGCAAGCTTGCTAATTATATATTCCTGCTGTTTTTATTTCAGTCATTTTAAAATTCTAAAAAAAAAAACGGAGGTTTAATTGTGTTGTTTTTGTTTCAATAATCCCTGGATGGAATTCTTAAATTAGATTGAGCAGGAAATTAATATTTGCCCTGCCTGAGATCTAGAATTAGAGACTAATGAAAGTTTTTCGTGGGAAATGTAGCGAGGCAAGGATAGCCCACCAATTTTTAGATAGAAGAGATTGAGTATAGAAATAGACACTTGGATTATTGCCTGTTGAGAGTCACACCGTTTTGGATAGCAGTTCGGACATTTAATTCCTGCTAAAAACTTAAACCATTATCGACAAACTTCGTTAATGTGCAAGATGTCAAAATTTACCGCTATGAATTTTGCCATCATTAGAATGTCTTGCTAATTTAAACAAAGGACAGACCCACACCTGCCAGCTCTCCTTCAGTCATGCCATGAGCCTCTAAAATAAACACTGCCTCTACCTTGCCGCTGTCAAAGGACCTGAAAATGGACTAAGGATAAATGTGCGCACTCTATGCGAACTGTGCTTTATCGTAAGATGAAATTTTGTTATTCTTTCCAGGGTATATTTCTTTTCGTTAAATCTCCGCTCAATCTAATAAACCTGTAATCTAAATTAATATTTAACTTCATATTGATTAGCTATATTTATTCTCTTTTGTTGTACTTTGTCGAGTGTCTTGGAATCTTAGTTTTAGGATTCCAAGTTTGCTTTCAGTTGTTGTTTATTGGAGAGTGACGTGTGAGTTTTGCTATTGTATGTCTTCTTTTACTAAATGCTTTGGCAGTCACGTATATTTTGCAAGCTTACCGGTAATTATTTTAGTAGCCCGAATTAATTTTAAATACTGTGTTTGCGCTTTTGCAAATCACCAAATCTTTTGGCTGGTGATTTTATTTTCATAGTCTTCATTTCTTATCTCTCTGAAAGCAGAAACTATAATTGTTTTTGCTTTGTAATTTTATAAATCGCCAGCAGGAAGATAATATGTATCCCTTTTGTAAATTACAGGTGAAAAAGACTTTCACTGCTAAAGCATTTATAGCTTCCATATTTTCGTACTCCTGTGCACTCTCCGATAGATTTATTTTGTATTTACGTGTATAGGTTAAAATTTATCAGAGCGTGTACTCAGAACTTGTGTCATAAATTTATTTTTTATTATAATTATTGGTAATTCATTTCTTTAAATGCTGAGGCAGATGTAACTGATTATCTTATGATTTACTTGTCTCCTATTGAGACCATTAATTCTTAGATTAGTTTTTCCAATCGTTTGGTTGGGGAGTCGTCAGTTTTATTTGTTTGTTTTCCATTCATTCTGAAGCATATTTGTCGTGGTTCTTGAGGTGGATCAATCATCTTTGCTTTGAACGTAGTTTTAAGATGCAGCTTCTACTAGCATATGACATTTTGGGTCCCAATACATTTGTTTGGGGTCTAGAAAAGCTCACTGGCACTGGTTTTATTGATTTATTTCAAGAACGTATTGTTTTCGTACCTGTAAATAGGGAAACCAACATTTGGGTGACTTCTCTTCTGCTGAATGAAAGTGCTTCCTCCCTGTAGAATTCGTTATTAGAGAGTCAGTAAGTCTGCTGGAGCAATGTGTTTAGTCTTTCTAGTACACACCTGAGATAACCCTATTGATTTTCGTGTAAACTTTTCTTATAAATTATTTTGCTTTTAAATAAAAGTTTAAAATTTGTTTAACTTAATTTGGCTGACATTTGTCTTTGTGCTTTGATTTCTCAACTGTCTAAACAATATTTAAGATAACTTGTTTCTCACTGAATTTTGTCCGGCGCATTTTGGTTCGCATATCCTGTCCACCCTTAAAATAAATGTCTAGTTCCGATTTCGGACTAGCGGTGCCCTCATGGTCAGTATATGCGAATCTCTTAAAGCTTTTGTCCATCACAATATATATATATGTAATCATATAATTAAATATTAATAAATACAGACATTGAATAAGAATATCATTACATATATATATTTTAACGGGCAACTCCGGTATTAATTTTGTTGTTTATATAAGTGTCTATCAAAAAATTGAATCTGTTGACCACGTAGGATAGCAAACGCAAAACTATGGCTGTATAGTCGCCATAACACCTGCAGATAGAATTTGAATAATATCCACCGTATTGGGATCGAATACAAATCCCTTTCTTAAATATATCTTAAGAAATAAAATCTATGTATCCTATATCAGGATTTACGTTAAAAAAATATTTTAAAAAAATCCACCTAGTAGCCATTATTTTATTTAAAAAGACAAACAACAGATTCTTCGGAAAAAGTATATTTATAAGCATCAATTAATAAACTGACCCCAAGCGCCAATCTCACTAGTACCGTAATAATTATACCTTTCCTTTTTAAGTAATCTTAAAACTATCGCTAATTAGGTTCCCGGCCCTTTTAGCTAGCTCAAATCCCAGGGCTGGGAGGTAATAATACCCATCAAGCTGAACAGAGGTAATGGCTAAATTTGCATAGTTGAAACAAGCTTTCCCTGCTTTATATACTTCTCCACTTAAGTCATGTATGTTTAAACTTAAGTATTAGTAACGGTTTCTTTTCTATACCCCTTAAATTAGATTACATATTTAAAATTAGCTATTGTTGAACTCCCTCTTTGTACACATTTATTCCCTCTATTCACGATCTATTTCTTTATCAACTCTCTGATTTAGAAATTAAAATTACATGTAACATAATCCCCTATTCTGAAAACATACTTCATTCATTCTGATATTCTTCCAGGAAGGAAACTAGGCCAATATAAGTAATAAATATGTTCATTAATGAGAGACAATTTGTTTTAACGTAAGTAGACAATTTTATTACTATGGCTAATTAAATATTGAGAAAGAAAAACATATATATAATTTATATATCAATGATAACATAAAAGACAAAAAACAGAATTAATGAATTATAAAAGAACATATAATTAAACATGTGTGTGGGAATGCATTTATACGTTGTAAATTAAGATGTATAATTTTACATAATGACTGCACCTTTGGAGAGTAACGATAAGCAATTTTCAGTTCTTTTAAGATAATAAAACTAGTTGTAGTTACTTTGAAGTACCCGGGATTTTTAATATGGATAAGTTTATTTCAACGTAAGCTTGGTTTTGACGATTCAACCAAAGTTTATATATTCTTTTACTATCGAAGAATAAACAAAATTTTTCTGCCAATAGTAAAAGTTTTGTATTAAAAAAAAAAAAATGAATGCATTCTGAGTTCAATATTTAAGACTTTTGTTACAATGTGTACTGTGCTCATCTAAACAAACAAATATTATAGTTGTAATAAGTTTTATCGGACAGGACTTATCACTACTTTATCAAGTGTGGTAGCCATATTTTTGCAATGATTTAGCAATTTGTCTAATACCACAATATGTTTTGATAGCAGAGTTACAGGCTATTTAAGTAAAAATTAAAGGCATTAATCTTATTCACTTTATTTGTATTGCATTTTCATCATACACAATTTATTATTAATTGTATAAAATCATCCTTACATTTTTTTCCAAAAATGCAATGCAAATACAATAGATAGCAGTTTTGATTTGATTAGCATTCGTAAACATTTTAATTCAAAATTGATTGTCTGATATTTTAGCTAACATTTATACTGTACACAATTTAATATTGACATTAATATATGACCAAAAATTATTTTTAGTTTTATGCCGAATAAAATTTAAATTTTTTTCGTGGTACTGCATTTTTTTTACACTTAAAATAATATCTCCAGTTTTCAATATCTGATAAGAATTATGAGATGATTTAAAACCAGGAAGCAGTTAAGTGTTATTTTTAATTTACATTTAGTAATTTTTGATATTAACTGTATAAATCTGAAACTGTTTACCTTCTTCCCCCCTTGTTTTTTCAGAAAATATTTTAAATTAGCGATGGTAGCAGTCGATTTAGAAAAAAAATTAATTCCAAATTAATTGACTGAATATTTTAGCTAATATATGTGCTGCACCTTTTTAATTTTATGTTGAATGACAATTTGCTATTTTACACTACTGTGTTAATTTACATTTGATTGCTGAATGAAACTTTTTTTTTTTTTATTTTGTAGTCATTAACAATGAAAAATGAAGTACTAAAAACAATGGATGAAAATTTTAAATATTGTACATTCATTATCATAACATTGTGTTTATGAATAAAATATGTACCATACAATTTCAGCATGAAAGTCATCATTTTGCTTTTAGATGAGATGACTTTAATAAGTATTCTATGGTGTTCAGTGTTACAAAATGACCACCCCAAAAAAATTTTAAAAATTGTTTTTTTACTATTGTTATAATGATAATCAATTATAAATCAAAATAGTGGGTACAAATCGATAATGATCACTATTGTGAATCCTCACATAAAAGCCTGGCTTTAAGCAGGTTAAAGGTAGGTGTGGGATTACTGAAAAGTAATCCACTTGCAGTTCAATAAAGAATTATCTATTTTATTCTAAACAATGTTTATCAATAAAATATGAACTATTATATGCTATATAAGTTTGAATAAAGGAAGCTTAGAATAAAATATAGCATAGTTCGCAGCTCCACTATAATATACTATATTTATTCAGGATGTGGCCCTTGGATAAATCCCTTTTTTGTGTGCATCCCCCATATTACTTAGGACTGGAGAAGCTTGTTATAGATGAAAGGACTAATGTAGATAGATACATAAAGTTTAATTAATATATTCAGAAATATAAAAGCAAAAATAATATTTTAAAAAAAAAAAAAATTATAAATTTTAAATAAGTTTACTATTTGCTGAAAACTTGTATGATAAGAGTAATTTTATAAAAAAAAAGCATTTAAATCCAAAATTATATTTATGTAATGAAATTGGGGGGGGATTTTTGAATGGATTTTTAGATTTTTTTTTACTTCATATTTTATACTGCAATTATTTTGAATATTGTTAGTTTAAATTATAACGAATGGAATTGAGCATTTTATATCAAAATATCCAAACATAAAAAGCTCCACTATAATATACCATGTTTATTCAGGATGTGGCCCTTGGATAAATCCTTTTTTGTGTGTGCATCCCCCATATTACTTAAGACTGGAGAAGCTTG
Source organism: Epiperipatus broadwayi (assembly GCA_028023455.1). Classification (NCBI taxonomy): domain Eukaryota; kingdom Metazoa; phylum Onychophora; class Udeonychophora; order Euonychophora; family Peripatidae; genus Epiperipatus; species Epiperipatus broadwayi. The sequence continues at coordinate 952,437 of JAQFVV010006289.1, forward strand.
TTATAAATGAAAGGACTAATGTAGATAGATACATAAAGTTTAATTAATATATTCAGAAATAGATAAGCAAAAATTATATTAAAAAAAAAAAAAATTACAAGTTTTAAATTAGTTTACTATTTGCTGAAAACTTATATGATAAGAGTGATTTTATAAAAAAAAAAAAAGCATTTAAATCCCAAATTATATTTATATAATGAAACGGGGGGGTGTGTGAAGATTTTTGAATGGATTTTTAGAAAAATCGGAGATTTTTTTTACTTCATATTATTTTGAATATTGTTAGTTTATGTGACATAAAATAGTTACAGATACTAATAAATTATAAAGAATGGAATTGAGCATTTTATATCAAAAATATCCAAACATAAAAAAAACTCTGCAAAATAAAATAAAAAAAAACAGAAAAATATAAGTCATTAAATAAAAAGTGAGTTTTTCTGTAAACCAAAATGGCAACCCATATTTTTTATGTCGTATTTAATATTTACATTGTAATGTTTTACTATTATTACTATTATTGAAATACAAGTATAATATACATACTTAACCAAGATGTAATTAAAGGGGATTTGAACCCAAGCTCCCTACAGTCATCTACTATTATAAAAAAGATAAAATGATCTCCAATATATGTATTTCATGCTGAATCAACAGTCATCAGTTGATCCAGATCATTTACCATCATATATATAATTAGTACTTAATTTATATTAAAATAGAAAATCTATACACTTTAATGGACAGGTTTCAATTCTCTCCACTCCCCAACTCTTCAGCTTATCTATATCGCTGAAAATCTGATGAATGGAATGCTCAAAGTCCTTGATGATGCTAATATATAGTTATACCCATGTTGACCTTAAGCCAATCTGACTCCTCATATGATAGACCTTAATAAGACCATTTAAATACACAGAAAAGCGATGGGCAGAATACAGGCTGAATATGTAATATTGATATATAAATATAGGGTATATACTTAACCAAGATTTAATTAAAGGGGATTTGAACCCAGACTTTCAAGCTTCCTATAGTTATCCATTCTATTCAATATAACCAATATACATGTGCTTACATACATATGAAAAAGATCTCTAACATATTTATTTCATGCTGAACAGGCACTCTATCAGTTGGTCCGGTTCATCATCTCACACACATATATATAATCAGTACTTGGTTTATATTAAGATAGCAAATCTATCCACTTTAATAATCAGGCTTCAATCCTCTCTACTCTCCAACTTTTCAGCCATCCATATAAAAAAAATCTGAGGATGGAATGCTCAAAGTCTTTGATGATACCAATATTATAGTCATACCCATGTTGTACCTCAAGTCAGTCTGACTCCTTATATGTAGGACCTTAAGCACCTCTAATTACATCTTAGTTGAGTATATACTGAAGCAGTGGACCTGATACTCAGATCAAGCCTCACAGCCCACTCAGAATCTCCCATCACCAAACCATATTCAAACTCCATCCTTATGCATGTATACATATTTATTAATACATATAGTTTGTAGCTTAAATAATAAAATAACTGATGTAGATATATATAGATATCTTAATGTAATTAATTTTAATAAATAAATATTTGATTTTATTTTAATTCATATGCGTGCATAATGGATGTGTACATATTACAGGTGAGGGGAGATTAATTTCAAAACTTATATAAAGGGAAAATGTACTATATTAGTGTGTATTTTTAAAATTATATTTAATTTATTATTTATTTTAATCATGGTGGTCAGAAGAATTAAAGATGATGCAATCCTTGTAAAAATATTCTCGAATGTAATTAAGACAATTTACCGGAAATCCAATTAGTCCATCTAAAACATATGATAATTTTATAGAATAATGTAAAAATCCATTAATGGAAATTTTATTCACTTCAAATTTGTTTTAAAATTATAGATCATATTTTAAAACAATTGTTCGAGAAATTTGTAACAGGATTGCATAGTCTTTAAAACTTACTTAAACAAAATGTGCATCCGGTCAGCAAATTCCAGATCCATTAAGTGAATAAAGTGCCTCAGATCTAGCAGCTAAGTGCTTTCCAAGATAAACGGAAAAATAGTATAAATACTGCTAGATTTGAATCCAGAGAAGAGACTCATAATATTTAAACAGCAATGGTAAAGATAATCCGTGCTCGTCGCAACAATAATTTAATGTATAGTGAGTAGTGGAAATTTTGACCTTTCTCTTTGTTCAAACATGTTCTCGTTACCCATGAACTTTAATATGCTTAGAGACTGAATAATTAAATGCTACCTCCCTGACTGACCAAATCTAGATCTAGTTCACCAATCCCAATGGACACTGAATCATCAAGGATAGCCACTAATTTTATAAAGGTAAAAGAACTCTAGCCACTGCTTAATGTCTAAACTTCTAAATTCAGCCATCCATAATTATTTTCTAATCACCCTGTCTATAATTTAAGATATCGTTCTATTAGATAGTTAATATTGTGTTAAAATGATTTATAATTTACTTACCATGAGATTCGTATATAACTCTACATAATTTTCTTTAATTTCTATTATTATTGAGCTTCTATTAAATAAATGTAATATTTTTCTTTCACCTTCATGCGGCAATAATATTTTATAATTTTCATTATTGTGTTCTATATATTTAACATGCCAATAAGTCCTCAAATTCGCCAGTGTCGTTTTTCTTTTATTTTTATTTTCCCCCTCTCTACTTTATGGGGTGACTAGATTACGTGTAATTAAAACAAGTCTTATTTTTATCTTAGCAAATGCTTGCAAATTTGGGGACAAACAAATTAATTATATAATGTCATTGTAGAAAAACAGAGTAAAAATCTGTTTTTCTAAAAAATGTTTTTTTATTTTATTTAAATAGTAAGCACTAACCTTAAACTGGATTTTGTTATATGAAATTAAGTCTGTTATTTTGAAATTAATAACCACCACCCCATCCGTATATGTATTTCATTAGGTTTATTATAATATAAAGCACTTATTAACTGAATTCTCATATTTATTTAACGTTGTGGGAAGTTTATAGATAAAGTAAAGTAAGGGAAAAGGGGAGTCTCTATTCTAATGATTATGTATCTTAGTAATAAGTTTAAATAATCCATTACTGTTTAGTATTTAAGTCATACTATTATGTTGAACATTCCCAATATATATATATATATATATATGTTATAATTCATTCATCCTTAGTGTTAGAATATTATATGTTCTTCGTTCCAAGCGTTGTATGCAAGCAGGCCTCCACGTACAATTACACCTATGTGTGTCTTCGTGCTTCATTCCCAGGATTTTCAGTAATCCAAATCCCATATCCCCCTCCCCCCTGTGGAACTTATTTTGTCATATAAGCTATTGACATAGGGTCGCTCCGGGCAATACCTGGCCTATTGTTATTAATAGCCGACACCTTCGTTCTGTGAACCATACCTGCCAAAGTAGCAGAAAGAATTTGGTCACCATTCTTCGTCCTCAAATTTGGAAGCACATTTTTCGGATCCGAGATTGGATCATCTAATTCTGCCATCATGCATACACCGCTCTCCTAAAGTTCTTGCCATAACTCAAACCTATGAATGTCCATAAACCATAATATTATGATTCTACTAAACAGATCTCTTTATTATATTTATTACTGTCATATGCATGTCTTTTTGCGACACCATTATATATATATATATGTTAATGAGCTATCCCATACACGTTTCTCGCTCAGTAAAACTGAGATCCTTTCACCTATTAATAAAAAAATGTATTTTTGTAATAAAGTTAATATTTCAATCATAAAATAATCTTTGTAAGCTAAATCGGTTAAGTGCTACATTTTTCTCTTTCTGGGGGTGGATTGGTATCTCGCAAATATATTTCCTCATAGCACTAAATCAACTGTTCATCAATATAGTTATTCATTATTGACATATGAGCTAGCCACAATAATATATAAAATAAACTAATAATTAAAGTTGTCATTTTCTAAGTTATAGACAAATGTCATATGATTTACCTGGTACCGTATAAATGTCATTTAAATTATATGTACATGAAGAGGCTAATGATGATTAATAAAATAATAAAACAAGTATTTATGCATATTTCTTTAAATTAATAAATCTTATATAGATCATAAACTTGCAGAATCATTGTTTCTTTTATTTAAAAATATTAATATTTTAGTTACTAAATTATGCTCACCCTGACTAGATGATCTTCCGCTAATCTTTTAGATATAATTAACACTTTGCGTGCCCAATTCGTTTAAAAATGAAGTGGCTTGACATCACTCTAAATCGGTCACTTTTTGTACTATGATTACGATTTTGTGCTCTTTTAAAGATTTAAAAAAGTTTTGTAAGATGCTGCCCTCTTTACAAGTAAAAAAATCAATAAAAATTGCCTTATACATCAAACAAAGAAAAAAATAACGCCCTGGCTATTAAATTTTGACAACAAAGAAAATGGCTGCCAAAAAGTAAAGAGTTACGATCTGTTTTTGTTTTATTTCAGAAATGATAAACGAATGTTTTAGACCATTTTAACAGTATTTTCTAACAAATTATAAATTATTTTGATAAAATATGCTAAAAATAAAATTATTTTGGAAAAATAGTTAAGACTTTTAACAAAAATTATTTGCTTTTTCTGCAACTAAAATTGGCGAAGAAACTCACGTCATTAGCAAAACATTTTGACTGGTGAGTAAGATTTTGTTTTACATTTTCCGCTAGCGAAAATTTATATAATTATATAATAACAATTTATTTTTGAAAAAACTTTCGTTCATTTTCATAACCTGACAAATTATTAATATACTTTTTACAAACAAAACTAAAGTGAATATAATATTAAAAGATGAATATATTTTGACGCTTGAGTTTGTGAGTTGACCAATTTGATGTTTGAGTTTGTGAATTGACCAATTAAAAGTTTTGACTTTTATCTCATTCGGCCAATAAAATAATTAGCGCTCTAAAGGTTAATATGAAAGGTCATGACCTCTAAATGGGTCCAACTTCTATTTAATGCTAAAATATTCCATTATATAATTTCAAATTAGTCTTTTTGTGTCTCCACTTTGCAATGCTGGCGGAAAGAGATAAATTTGATCGGTATCATAGGGATTGTTGTTCATAAGTTGGTAGATCTGGAAAATAGGGCAGAGTTCATGAGTGTTCCTGACTTATGTATCTTGTGCATGATAGGACTCGAGGTACTTTTGCCTAGATGCTAGATCTTATTATATGAACACACAAACCGACTGGTACAATATACTATACATGTTTTTTCAATATTATATATTCAACCTGTATTCTGTCCATCCTCTTCTGTGTATTTAAATGGACATATTAAGGTTCTACATATGAGGATCAAAATGACTTAAGGTCAACATGAGTATAACTATAATATTGGAATCATCAAGGATTTTGAGCATTCCATCATCAGATTTTCTGTGATATGGATGACTAAAAAGTTGGGAAAATGAAGAGATTAAAGTCTGTCCATTAAAGTGTGTAGATTTGCTATCTTAATATCAACTCAGTCCGGATGAATTGATGAATGTCTGCTCAGCATGAAAAACATATATTGGAGATCACTTGTCTTTTTCACATGTATGTAGTCATATGTATTGGTTATATTGAATAGAGTGGATGACTGTAGGCATCTTGGTTAAGTATATACACTATACTTGTATTTCAATATTACATATTCAACCTATTTTTTGCCCATCCATTTTCTGTGTATTCATCAAGGAATTTGAGCATTCCATGATCAGATTATCAGTGATATGAATGGCTGAAGAATTGAAGAGTGGAGAAGATTGAAGCCTGTCCATTAAAGTGTGTAGAATTGCTATCAATATAAATCAAGTACCAATTATATAAGCATATGGAGGTAATCCGCACCAACTGATGAGTGCTGGTTCAGCATGAAATGATGTATAATGAAATATGTATAGTGGATGATTGTAGGGAGCTTGAAAGTCTAGTTTCAAATCCCTTTCAATTATTATTGTTATTTTAAAAAAGAAATCATTGTGCAAAAATTAATTACAATATTTACACTTAAATTTGTGTGTGTGTGTGTGTATTAATTTATTAACAGAAAACTGAATAAATATATATATAAATACAATAATTACACTTCATTCATGTCAGCAGCATGCAATCCCTAATGGCCTCCAAAATCACTACAAATAAAACTTGTTGGTGGTGCAATCGACACCACATAAATTCTTCTAAATAGGAATCAAGGTGTCATTGCATGGGGTGCCCTGGTGTTTTTTTGTTTTGCCATTGGGCCAGCGCCCAAAGTCTTTCAATGTTTTGTGTATGCATGCCAGAAGATGTTTAATAAAGTTATATCTGTGATTGACTTGGAAATGTTCAAATCCTGCATGCCTTAATTTACCATTTTTATATGCCTTCCAACAGTCCAAATAAAATGTAGATCCATCTGCAACATTTTGTTTTATTATGTCCATAAGAATACCCACTGTTGTACCTGGAATATTTACAATAAAACACTCACTGGTTTCTCAGCACAAGCCACTGAACAACCATTTTTGGTCATTGGTTTCTTTGCACAAGCCATCGAATAACAACTGCTGTTGATTTTTGCTTAGTCAAATAAGTTTTGTCGATTTCAACAATTCTATTAGGTCCTCCAATTTTACATGATTATCGAGATGAAAGGCAAGATGTGCAGACTTTCCTCAGGTAATTGTTCCAATTTATGACAGGGTAATAACCAAATCCAAATGATTTTTTCCTCATTCAAATTACATTATATCTTTGCTCCTTAAATAAACAAATATGAGTGCAATCAGAAATGGAATTTTAGAGCCCTCAAATCATGTTTCTTTATGAAAGAATATTGTTTAATAAAGATTTCACATTGCATCACCATTGCAGAGATGTTTGAATGTAAAGTTTCATGCAGTGACCATTATGGCATACTTTTTCGAGGGCAGGATTCTGTACCTTTGGAAATACTCCATGGTATCACATTCTGCGACAGGATCCCAAATTTTAATCATGATGACAGTTTATATATATATATAAAAACTGCTCACAAAAAAAAAAAAAAAAAGCATGAATTGAACCAAAATACGACAATGTTAAGAGTATCTTGTTTTTTTTTTTCAATTTGTAATATATAAGTAAAAAAAATGAAATAAAGATTCTTAATGAAATTTATTGGGATTTATAACTTTTTTTAAATTTAACAATCGATTCATTATAATTATTGTTTTAATTTAACAACTAACCCATCTTCGGGAGATTGTAGGCTCTCGAAACTATATAATTTATCAAAAATTGGAGTGCCATCTTGATTTACAGAAAAACTAACAAGTACCAAAAAAAATAAATAAGGATTAATGTAAAATTTAAAAAAGTAAATTTGAGCATGCATATCCGTTTTTTGAAAATTTTCTTGGTGTGATAACACTGTGTAATCCATATGTATATATCCATTTATATTGCCACACATCTTAAAAATACACATTTATCAAAAGAATACATACTTTACCACACACATACATAAATACAAACACAGAATATAAACAAAAAATCTTTCATTTAATTTGATTTAAATAGTTTGCTTTACAACGATATTTATACAAGACTTTTTTCTTTGATGTGCCAATTTTATTTCTCCTCCTGTAACACATTTGATTTATATCCCCAAAGAACTTCCATAGTCAATTCACAATGGACACTAAGATAAAAACCTTTTATGTAATGATGTTTTATTTTGTGATTGCACTTCAATCTCCTCTTATTCATTTTACATCAAATTGTATAATATTTCATTGAAAATATTAAAGCTTAAAGCAAACTGACTAATCAAAATGGGGGGGGGGGGAATGTAGATGATTTATAAATTATGCAACTTACAAGACCTAACTAATTTGAAATATTCGGTAATCATGAAATCAATTAACCTACATTTAGTGCATTAACAGTATTTCATTATTTATGACAATCCTCAACTCAGAGAATGGTCAATAGGTCAAACAGTCAATGAATTAAATTCTGCTAATATTACTCTTGCTTAAAATGAAACTTAATATATTATAAGTAAATGCTGTGAACTTTTTGTTTTTAACCCTCATCAAAACAGATATATCAGTTATAATATCAACAACAAAATTGACAAATTTTAGTTAAATGCTCGTTATTTTGTCAATTACTTTTGTCGGATAATGCGTTTTTATTATAATCAATAATTTAAAATATTTCTACAGTAGGTCCGAATACACATGAACATTATATGAGTGTGTACATATATTCTCAACTTGATGATAAAATAAAAATGGAAAATCACTAACTAGCAATTGGCACATCTTCCTCGCCCGAGATATATTTAATGAAAGGTTATTTTTACCTTTCATTAGAAAGATATTAATATATAGATGATTCAAAACAATCAGAATTCTTTTTCTATTAATCTAAACAGAATTTTGCTAATGTTTAAATTGTTAAATGTATTTAAAACATTATTTATAAAATGTAATAATAAACTGTTTGATATGTCATTTCATCATCATCATCAACCATTATCAATCCATTGCAGGATAAAGATCTCTCCAAGTTCAATCCATCTCCGATCTTTAGCTTCTCTTCTCCACATCACCCCCGCACACTTTCTTATTTCATCCATCCATCTCACATGTGGTCGCTTTCTAGGTCTTTTACAATATCTAGGAATCTAGTTTAAAATTTTAACTGTCCCTCTATTATCATATCTTCTAGCAGTATGTCCAGCACAACTCCACTTCAGTCTTTTAATTCTTTCAATGAGGTCAATAACACGTGTTTGTTCTTTTACCCATATATTGCATTTTCGATTTTTCCTTCTTACTCCTAACATGCATCTCTCCATACTTCTTTGAGTAGTCTGAAGTCTCTGTATTGCTCTTCTATTAAGTGTCCAAGTCTCAGATCCATAAGTAAGAACTGGTAAAACACATTTATTAAAAACCTTCCTTTTCAAACACATAAGCATATTTCCTTTTAGTATCAAGTTATTTCTATCAAAAGCACTCCAACCAAGTTTAGTTCTATGATTAATTTCATCAATCATGTTTCCATCTGTATTAATAATCTGACCAAAATGTTTATAACTGTTAACTTCTTCTAACTCATCATAATCAATCTTTATTTTCATATTTTGAGAAAATCCATTGAACATTACTTTAAGCTTTTTAACATTTATCTTTAGTTCTACTTTCCTACTTTCATCTGATAACTCCTGCAACATTTCCTGCAGCTCTAAAGCATTATTTGCAAAAACAACTACATCATCTGCAAAATTTAAATGACTTAAATAATTTCCATTTACTTTCACTCCTTTAGCTTCCCATTTTAATCCACAAAATACATTTTTTGCAGCAGTGCTGTAAAAAATTTTGGAGGTATGGAATCACCCTGTCTTACATCCTTCTCAATGTTGACTTTCCTAGTATCATTATGTAATCTAATTGTTGTTCTTGCATTTTTATAAATATTCTTCAAAATATGAGAATATCCTGGATCTATACCTTGATAATCCAATGCTTTAATCACTGAAGAAATGTTTATACAATCAAATGCCTTTTCATAATCTACAAATCCAAAGCATAATGGCAACTTATATTCATTTGCTCTTTCTATAACTTCTCTCAATACCTCAATATGATCTACTGTACTAAAACCACTTTTAAATCCAGATTGTTCTCTTGGTTGGTAGAAATTCAATGTTCACTGTAGTAGACGAGTTGTAATTATCTTGGTAAAAATTTTGTATAAAACTGATAAAAGGGTGATAGGTCTGTAATTTCTGATATCTTCTTTATCACTAATACTGCATTCTTCCAATCACCTGGTACATCTTTATCATTTAGATATTTGGTATATAACTTTGCTAAAAAACTTTTTTTATTTCTTCAACTGCTTCTTTTAATATATCAATTATAATTCCATCATTACCTGGAGTTTCCTTTCTTCATAAAATTTAATTGCATGTCTTACTTCTTCATTTAAAATTCTGAGCAATTTGGAAGATATAATAGATATATGAGGTACTTGTTCTTTATTACTATATAATTCTTGATAGAAGACTTCTACCCATTTCATGATGTCATCTCTCTTTTTAGTAATAGTTCCATCTTTTTTCCTTATTGTAGATATAAATTTTCTACCAATACCAAAATGTTGTTTTACATTCTTGAGACTTTTATTCTCTTCTACAGCTTTCCTTGCTAGTTCAGAGTTATACTTTCTTATATCATATTCAACTCTTTTCTGCACCATTTTATAAAATTTGAGGTATTCAATCTTTTTTAATGCATCATTTTTATATATACCTAGATCTCGTTTTATGCGGATTATTTTAATGCGATTTTGAAGTTATGCAATTCATATTTCTTCTTAATATCCTTCATATTTCACTATATTTATTAGATATCAAGAAATTTAAATTATTAATGACTTATTTTGACTTGAAATACTTTTTTTTCTTTTAAAAATATAACGTTATATTAGCAGCTTATGTTAATATGGCCATAAGCTGTATTCAGAATCTTAGCTTCTGGTAAATAACTTATTTATACTAATGATAATAATAATAGATTTATACATACGTATAAAAGTATCGCAATAAATATTCAAAAATTTTAAACTTTTAAAACGTATGTTGCTAAATATTAACAGAAATAAATATTTTTTTAGATTTTTAAAATAAATAATAACGAAGATTTTATTGATTTTATAAACTGAAAATAATCTTTCGAATGATAATGTCTAATCTTTTTGTTTTGATTGTATCTCATTTTTTAAATATAAAAATAGCACAAGACTGGAAGTGGCGCGAGTTGTACAACACATCATAAATCTGATTTCTTACTACTTCACAAACAAACTCATATTGTAAAGTAGCGGTAATGATTAAAATATGTATGAAAAAATGTAAAATTAAATATTGTAGTTAGTAAAAAAAGTTTATCTTATATTAATTATTTTTATATATTTGAAATTTTTTATTAGTCATACTTTATTTCCTTATTTTTTTTAATGCAAATTTTAAAGTAATTTTTCTTTGTTGCTTTGCTTTTATGCCAATTTCTGAAAATTACTGGAACCTATCCCCCTTTTTTCAAGGTAAGTTATGTTTATTATTGTGCGATTTCTTTTATGCGCATTTTCTGAGGAACCTATCTACCGCATAAAACGAGACCCAGGTGTATTTTCATATTTCTTCTTTTCTTCATAAATTCTGTAGCCTCAGTAGAAATTTTATTAGTCAAATGCTGCTTTTTTCTACCAGCTATCTTTGTTACAGTTTTTAAAAGTGTATCAGTTATTTTCATATTAATTTCATTCAAATCTGAATCATGTTCAAAATCTACTAATACTTGAAACTGATTTGTAAGTTCTAATTTAAATTCATTAGAATGTTTCTGAAGATTAGGAATATCAACTGTAAATATTGGTTTTTCTTAATACATTTTTGTCTCTCTAGTTATGCATTAACATGTATCTTACATCTTACTAATCAATGGCCACTTTCTATGTTGAATTTATTAGGAACATTGCAATCTTTAAATATGTATTTTCTGTTAGTCAAAATATAACCCAATTCTGCTGTACTTTCATTTGAATGTTTCCATGTCCATTTCCTTTTAATATTTTTCTCAAAAAAAAAAATTCATAATATAAAGTTTTTCTTTTTCTGCAAACTCCACAAGTCTATGTCCTCTCTCATTTCTATTACCATAACCAAAATTATCTACAACACTTTTATGTTTCATTTGTATACTAATTCTAGCATTCAAGTTTCCCACAACAATTTATGTCATTTAATCAATAAATATAGTAAATTTTACATCTATATTACTCATTCATTTACAAATGTCAAATTTTCTGCACTAAGAATTTTGACATAGACTACTCTCGATAAAAATATTAATGATCATTACTAATTATTTATTAAATAAAATATTGTCATTAGTCCAGATAGAAATGATTAATCTCGGTTAAAAATTAATATATATGTATATATATTCTTAAAATAATTCAAACTCTTCTCTTTTTTTTATATGTATATCTTGTTAAATATATTTAAACTTCCATTCCATTACTTATTCTTAGAATATATGCATAAATACATCTGAAAAGGTCAAATGACATCAAAGATTCATTTCATCCTGATCCAGTGATCTTCAATTAACTCAAGTCGCACTCTTACACTTGATTTCATAATTTGTTCAGTATTCATCAATATAAAATTATTTAATAATTTTGAATGTTTTACTGATTATAATAGACACATTTTGGTAATGATATCAAGGTTCCACATTGTCTTCAAATCCAATTCACAAAATTAAAATAAAGTAAAAAAAAAATTTAAGTCAACATAATGTATATCTTTTTGTATTTTTTTATATTGGACTATTTCCATCATCTAAGATATGTGTATATGTGATTGAATGTCTTTAGAAAAAATTAACTTTACTCAGAAAGCATTGCAAGTACTTCACTGATTTAGAAAAAAAGTAAAATATCATATTTCAGCAAATTTCCTCATCTTTCTGGTCTACCTAAAATCCATAAGGATCATGTTCCATTAAGACCTATTGTTAGTTCTAAAAATTCACCTTGCCAAAATTTGGCAAGATTTCATCTCAAAGTTCTAAGTCCTTTGGCATACAAGACCCTGTCCTTTGTCAGGGATTCTAAACACTTTGTAGAATTAATCAAGAACATGAAAATTGAAAGAACTGACTTACTGGTAAGTTTTGATGTGGAAAGTCTATTTACGAATATACCATGTGAAGAAGCATTGTCTATTGTAGGGAAAAGAGATTAAATAGTGATAATAATTTACAAACCAGAGCAGCTCTTCCTAAACATTACATGATCACTATTTCTTATGCTAGCACATTACTGTTATTAAAACAGGCAAAACTCTTCATACAGTAGCGACACTCAGTAACAACCAGAGTAATCAATGGATGCCAGAAGGCTTGTGCATAAATCCCTATCTAGTGCCTACTCATCCAATATCCCCAGATTAGTTTCTGGCTTGTGGCCTTCATCAGTGAGAAGCTTTGGATCTGAGAGCACTGCACCTAGATCTTAGGATCTAATGCAACTCTCCAGCAGCCACCTTCTATTTCTACTTAACTACAAAACTATGAGAATAAAATTGAAAACATTAATATTTTCAATCTAGGCTCAATGGCTTATATTGTCATATGGGTCTGAATCCAGTTCAGTACCTATTCATTTTGGTGTCTTTGGCTCTTTAACAATCATAGCCATCACTATCCTATTAGGCAGGATTGGTGTTAAACCACTAAACATCACATGATCACTATTTCTTATGCTAGCACATTACTGTTATTAAAACAGGCAAAAACTCTCCATACACTGAGTGGCACTACTATATGGAGAGTTTTGCCTGTTTTAATAACAGCTCTTCCCGTTAATAGTATAATGGAACTATTAACATTCTGCAAAAAAAAAAAAAAAAAACTACTTTCAATATAACACAGAATACTTCCAACAAAATCAAGGACTGGCTATGGGCTCACCATTATCTCCCCTGATTAGCAATATTTACATGGAAGAACTTGAAATCTTAGCCATAAAAACTATTCCATATCCATCTAAAGTTTGGCTTTGCTATGTGGATGATACATTTATTGTATGGTCACATGGTGAAGCACTGCTACAAACTTTCTGGGAACATATCAACAATATATCCCCTTCAATGAATTCACAATAGAATCAGAACTAAAATTAGCATTCTTAGATGTTCTTGTGACAAGAGTCCCTCATAACAAAAATCAAAACTACAGTTTATCGAAAATCTACACATACAGGAAAATACCTAGTCTATACATCCAATCACACCAGAAACACAAAAAATTGGAGTTATACTATCACTACGAAACAGAGCAAAAAGTTTGTTCAGAAACCAGTGATTTGGAAAAAGAAAAGATCTATATAGAACACATTCTATAAAAAATGGTTATCCATCAGCTGTTATTAAGAAAACTTTAAATAGACAAAAAAAGCCCATTAAAAGAAAAGACAATTAATGGTACCATAGTGTACCCATACATTCCAAAAATAGCAGACAAATTAAGAAATTCTGCAATCAGTATAACATCAGAACTGCTTTACAGAGCCATACTACCCTAAAAGAATTCTAACATCTACAAAGCCTAAACTTGAAAGAAAAAACTGCATCAATGAAATACCATGTGAATGTGGAAGAACACATATTGGTGAGACCAGTCGTCCCATTGAAAAGCACTTGCAAGAACACAAACTGATGATTAGAAGAGAGAAAACAGATGTGTCTAAGATAGAAGAACATGTATGTACCAATGAACATATGTTCAATAGGGAAAATACAAAAATTTTGGATAAAGAAAAGGTACAAAGAAGAAAATTTAAAGCTGCTCACCTGACAATGACAAAAAATCCCATAAGCCAACCTAGTGTGACTATTCATAATGTATAGAAACCACTAATCAATTTTGATCTTAGGAAAAAGTGGAGAAATCAGGAGCCACCTCATGAATAAGTATATGAAATTACCACAGACTGTTGCCTTTGGCAGGATGGCTATTGGTTAAAGCATTACTTTAAAATTCAAAACTCAAGAATCTAAGGACTAAGGTTCAAAATCCCATGCTAGTATTGTCACTGGTCAGGCCAGCATTACCTGAAGAAGAGGGGGGGATTAATACCTTTCAAAACATTGTGCACATACTAACCTGTTTGATGTGCTATTACTAACAGTTGAATGTATTTGGAATATTTAAATAAAGTTAAATTTTTCTAAAGACATTCAATACATATATTAGATGATGGAAATAGTCCAATATAAAAATACAACTAGAACCCCATCATCACAAACCTTCAGGAAAACACAATAATCTATATCTATTTATATATTCATTTTCACACTTTATGTATTGTGAGATCAACTTTTTTTTAAAAAATATATATATTTTTTTTACCTTATAACTGAAATTTCATCAAAAAAATGTAAAGTTATTTTTTATTACTAAAGCAAATATGTTTAAATAAAAATACAAGTAAAAACATATTTCAACTTTATTTCTGATGCACTTTGCTACAAAATTTAATTGTTTTTTGAAGAGAAAGATATGTAAATTAGTTAATTAAAGGGGATTTGAACACAGACTTTCATGCTGCCTTCAGCTATCCATTCCATCTTGTTCAAATCCCCTTATAGCATTTTATTTAATGTAATCTAATTTTTTTCAATTTATTTTTGGTGCTACATGATTTTTAAAAAAATTTAATTACATATATAATAAATAAAAATTGATTTTTTTTTCTTTTTGGAATGAATATCTTCTATTATTATAGAAAGGTTTGTTTTGTGATTTTAATACAATATTAATATTTCTGTACATTACTTTACAAAGATTAAAATAAAATTAAATTTAAACTAGTATTATTTCTAACAGAATTAAATGTAATATATAAAAGTTCTTGTCTTTGAACATATATGGTGAAATAAAAATGACTAGATATTAGAAACTTTCCCCATATTTTTTACATTCTCATTTATTTTGAGAATAAACTTTTAGCCTTTTAGTGCATAATTGCAAATTTTTATATTGATATTTTGAAGTCAGTTGAGCATCAATACATATATTGTAATGGATATTTAAGACACCATTACAAAAATTATAGTTTTATAGGAATGAAGAAAATAAAATAAATTTTTATATAACATTTCGTTTGTAAAACTTGATTAAAAGTTTCTTTTTTTAATGCTTGTACAAATATATATGTATGTACGTGGCAATTATATTTTAAGACCACAGCTATCTCTGGTTTTTAATTTTGGAAAAAAAAAAAAAACTAAGATTACTTTTTATTTTTATTTTTTATAAATGTATGTAAAAGTAAATTGTATAAATAAATTGCTTTTCAGATTTGGGAATTTAGCTTGATAAGAATAAATAAAAAGAAAGAAAACAAAAAGAAAAGAATTTTTCATTAGTTAATTCCTAGATCTGTAAAGGGCAATTTATTTCATTAATTAGATAACTATTGTTAGCTAGATAGAGAATTTTTAAATTTTAATTAAAAAGAAAAAGTTTTGTAATTAGGAGATATGATTCAGATAACAAGTTCTAATCAGGCCTTCGGATTATCTTAGAAAAGCTAGAATACTTGTATCAGCTAGTATACTTGCACCAGCGCAAAGAGACAGATACCAACTCTGACAGGAGAATTGCACAAACTCTGAGACACTTCCACCAACTCTGAGAGATACTTGCACAAACTATTTCTGCATATTCTGAAAGCTGATCCGGTAATTATTCTACCTAGAATGAACATTAAACCTACAGCAAGAATATTTTCTTTACCATGATGTGCTAAGCTTCTCACCAGGACAAGTTCAGATGTCATGTGTCTCCATTAACTGCCTATAATGCCATAAGAACTGGCTCCAAAGAAACCACTAACCAACTCACCCAAGCCTACCGTCAGTGAATCCAGAGCAACGGACTATACTTAAGAAGTCTAGTGCACTAGCATTTAAATAAATTATTAAGGTACCTTACAGTTTGCAATTTAAATAAGTTGTCTTATATGTGTTTTTTTTTTTTTTTAAAATATAAATGTTTTTCAAGTTGTATATTATGTAATTCGATTTCTGTGTACTTGATTTTTTCTTTCTTTCTTTTTTTAATGATATTCCTTTTATTATAGAAAGCAGTCTGGATATTACAGACTATTTTAATTGACTTCTGGCTCGTGACACATTTTATTATTAGTTCTACTTATGTTGTGAAACTTTAATTATTTATAATAGACATACGATCATTTGAACCCTCTCAATAGGTAGATCGTCAGCTCCTAGCCTGTCTCACTCAGAGGGAGGTCAATCGATTGAAAGTAATAACTTTCAACACTCTTTTTATTATTATTAATATTTTGGAAGCTACCTTTGCATTTCTTCTGTTTCAACATAAGTTTCCATAAATCTCAAATACGGAGATCCAGCCTGGTCCTAACTATGGGTTATAAGCAGGAAGCTAACCTCCCTTGTCTGGTGTGAGATCACTGTATACTTTCAAAGCCGTATAAATATTTTAGTTTAATTTTGACGAATGTATGTGTAGTACATATTTTAAGTGTGCTTTAAAGACTATTATTTAGATTTATGTTTATTTAATCATACTCATAATAAAATTATTTATTTACTTAGTTGATTTTGTTTTCTGTTGCTACTTTTCCAACTCTCTGAACAAAACATAGATCTCATTTGCTTGATTGAGCTAGTCCGGCGCATTCGATTCGCATATCCTGTAACCCCTACAAATAAATGTATAGTCCCGATTTTCGGACTAGTGGCGCCCTTGCAGTCAGTATATGTGAGTTCAAAGCTTTTGTCCAGTATATAGTATAGTAATTTTTGGCGCAACCAAACGTGGGAGCCGATATTAAAACTTTACGTGAGATGTTTTGTTCGGATGGTTGGAAAAAATAAACAGAAACGGTAGGCGAAAATAGGTGAAATAAAGTTAGTGGTAGAATAGAAGTTGATGGAAAGATGCAGGTGGTTTCGGATCTGTCTGTATTTAATGTTTTGATATTCAAAAAGAGTTTATTAATTAGTTCGACGTTCGTAAAGTTTTTAAAAAAAGTACAGAGTTTAAGTTTGCTTTGTAAAAATAAAATAAAGTTAGCTGTTGAAGATTAAATAAAAAAAAAAAACGTTAATAAACAGATTTAAAAGAAAAGTCCCGTTAGTAATTTGAAAAAAATAATTAGACTGTATCGGGGCTAAATTTATTTTGAAAATGGAATCTAAAGAAGAAAACGATAGGGAGGTAGGTTGGGAAGAGAGCCCAGTTTCATTTAAATATCCCCAGATAGTAGAAAAAGAAGAGAGCGAGACATAGACGATGATGAAGATGATGATGGAGTTGATAATAGAAATGAAACAAAATCAGCAAGCCGAGATGAAAGAAAAACGACAAGAGTTCCTGGAAATGAAACAAAGTCAGCAAGCCGACATGAAAGAAATACGACAAGAGTTGCTGGAAATGAAACAGAGTCAACAAACAATACTGGAGGAGCTGAGAGCAGAAATGAAAGGAATGAGACAGGAAATATTGAAGACAGTCGACAAAAATCAGGCAGCTATAGAAGCCATAGAGAAAGATTCGAATAAGGAGGTTCAGGAAGTTGAAATAGTAAAGGAAGAGGCAAAAGACATGGAAGATGAATTAGAACAGGATAGTGTTAGAACAGGCAAAGTAGAAATAGAGATAAAAGTGGGTAGAGATTGGATGCAGATAGGTGGTGAGATAGAAAATGCAGATCAAAAGACAGAAAATAACATAAAAGAGTTTCCGCGTGAAACTAAGAATAAGTTGGCTAAAACAACTAGTGGTTGTGAATACGAATTTGAAAAGAAGAGAGTAAAGAAAGTGCTTAAGGAGTATGATTTTAAGACAGAGATAAAAGCTATTTATAGAGCAATTTTATTTGAAAAGACTATAGAAGAGGGCTTCGTTCCATTTGTTATTAACAAGGCAGTCTGTACTAAAATGGGACACATTGAAGAAATATATTTTGCTCGACTAAAGGGTCGTAAGATATACGAGTTACAAGATAAAACGGAACGGAAAAGAGACAAGGTAATAAATTATAAGCGAAGGACAGACAAAAGGGGGCAAAGGAACGTACATTAGAGAGTCAGTAAGAATAAAGAAAGAACTGCCTGACCGAGCTTAAGTGATATTGATCGAAGGTACTGCTAAAAAAAAAACTCAATGGATTTGTAATTGGACTACGAGTTGAGAATAGAAATTTATTTCGACGTAGGTGATAAGCCTGAATGAATTTTGTAAATATTATATAATTACAACTATATATGTGTGTGATAAACAATATTACATTTTGATATTTTGAATTATGTTCGTTTTTATTTAATAAAATGTATAGTGGCTATCGTAATTGTATTACTTTGTTGTAGTTATTTTAATAGATCGCCAGTATATTCCTGAAAATTTACGTTACTTACAAATGATTTAAAATAGTATTCGTTAGGGTAGTCGGACGGATTTGATTTTTTTTAAAGTGAGAACAAACTTAGAGAAAACTGGTTAGTGGTAGGCAGAGCAAAGTCAGCTAATTTTTTTTTTTTTGTGTGATGACGGAGAGGCAGTTGTAATGGATGTTTAAGACACCATTACAAAAATTATAGATTTATAGGAATGAAGAAAATAAAATAAATTTTTATATAGCATTTCGTTTGTAAAACTTGATTAAAAGTTTCTTTTTTTTAATGCTTGTACAAATATATATGTATGTACGTGGTAATTATATTTTAAGACAACAGCTATCTTTGGTTTTTAATTTTGGAAAAAAAAAGAAAACTAAGAGTACTTTTTTTTTTTTTTATAAATGTATGTAAAAGTAAATTGTATAAATAAATTGCTTTTCAGATTTGGGAATTTAGCTTGATAAGAATAATTAAAAAGAAAGAAAACAAAAAGAAAAGAATTTTTCACTAGTTAATTCCTAGATCTGTAAAGGGCAATTTATTTCATTAATTAGATAACTATTGTTAGCTAGATAGAATATTTTTAAATTTTAATTAAAAAGAAAAAGTTTTGTAATTAGGAGATATGATTCAGATAACAAGTTCTAATCAGGCCTTCGGATTATCTTAGAAAAGCTAGAATACTTGCATCAGCTAGTATACTTGCACCAGCGCAAAGAGACAGATACCAACTCTGACAGGAGAATTGTACAAATTCTGAGACACTTCCACCAACTCTGAGAGATAATTGCACAAACTATTCCTGCATATTCTGAAAGCTGATCCGGTAATTATTCTACCTAGAATGAACATTAAACCTACAGCAAGAATATTTTCTTTACCATGATGTGCTAAGCTTTTGCCAGGACAGGTTCGGATGTCATGTGTCTCCATTAACTGCCTATAATGCCATAAGAACCGGCTCCAAAGAAACCACTAACCAACTCACCCAAGCCTACCGTTAGTGAATCCAGAGCAACGGACTATACTTAAGAAGTCTAGTGCACTAGCATTTAAATAAATTATTAAGGTAACTTACAGTTTGCAATTTAAATAAGTTGTCTTATATGTGTTTTATTTTTTTTTTAAAAATATAAATGTTTTTCAAGTTGTATATTATGTAATTCGATTTCTGTGTACTTGATTTTTTCTTTCTTTCTTTTTTTAATGAGTGCTAGTTTCAAACCTATTACTGTCCGTCCTATTTAAGTCTTAGTAAGTAAGATAGTAGTTTATTTTAATCTCATATTCCTTTTATTATAGAAAGCAGTCTGGATATTACAAACTATTTTAATTGACTTCTGGCTCGTGACACATTTTATTATTAGTTCTACTTATGTCGTGAAACTTTAATTATTTATAATAGACGATTATGAAATATAATAGTTTTTAGTTTTATTTCAAGCTTGCAATTCGTTTATTAGGGGCACGTACGATCGTTTTAACCCTCTCAATAGGTAGATCGTGAGCTCCTAGCCTGTCTCACTCAGAGGGAGGTCAATCGATTGAAAGTAATAACTTTCAACACTCTTTTTATTATTATTAATGTTTTGGAAGCTACCTTCACATTTCTTCTGTTTCGACATAAGTTTCCATAAATCTCAAATACGGAGATCCAGCCTGGTCCTAACTATGGGTTATAAGCAAGAAGCTAACCTCCCTTGTCTGGCGTGAGATCACTGTATACTTACTAATACTTCTGCTACTGCCAGTATTTTGCCCTCTTTCACGCACAGGAAATCGCTTTCAAAGCCGTATAAATATTTTAGTTTAATTTTGACGAATGTACGTGTAGTACATATTTTAAGTGTGCTTTAAAGACTATTATTTAGATTTATGTTTATTTAATCATACTCATAATAAAATTATTTATTTACTTAGTTGATTTTGCTTTCTGTTGCTACCTTTCCAACTCTCTGAACAAAACATAGATCTCATTTGCTTGACTGAGCTAGTCCGGCGCATTCGATTCGCATATCCTGTAACCCCTTACAAATAAATGTCTAGTCCCGATTTTCAGACTAGTGGCGCCCTTGCGGTCACTATATGCGAGTTCAAAGCTTTTGTCCGGTATAATATCACAAGTATTAACATATCAAATGGATAAATATGTTTTTGATTTGATTTTTTTAATAACTCAACATTTTCACTAATGACTGCATTATAAAAATCACATTTTTGTGTGTGTATATTTTTGTAAGGCTTTAATGATATCAAAGTTTTTGAATTTGTGAGTTTCAGAATAATATTATTCTTCTTGCATAAATGTCTGTACTTTTTAAACCATGAAAAGCATGGACACAGTTTCAATCTGCAAATGATAAACTGGTCTCATAAAGTAAGCCAACTGAAAAATAAGAAGTATGGTCCATTGGTGATAACAATAATGTTATTAATAAAAGATTGAACACTGTCCAATTAGCTAATTATTGGAATGTGTAAATTAACGTATTCCTTTTTTTAAAGATGTCAAATCATCAGTGGTCGAAAGGTCAGCATGACAGCCTTGCAGGTGCAGGTGGTTGCCCGGGTTGCAGGTTCGCTTCCCGGCCGGTGCTATGACACATAAAAAAAAGATGATAATGCTTATGTTAATATTATTAATTGTTGTTTTGAAGCAAAATGTAGGGTATTAGTATGAATAGCTATGATCATAGTGCTTGAAAATGTATTAAGTTAAATAAAATTGGAATTGTTTTTTTTTGTTTTTTTTAAGCATTCAATATTTCATAAAGCATTTCTATATATGTATGCCGGAATTTGGTTACATTTATAGTAACAAAGGTTTTCATAATTACTATATATATATATATATATTTTCAAACAAAGAATTATAATAAAAAAAACACAAATAAGATCCAGTGGAAAAAACGATAGATAGTTCTGTAAATATATATATATGATTTAATATATAAGAATAAAAGAAACGTAGACTTCCCAATGAAACAAGTAATATGTCTAAATGCGCTAAAACGCAGGCAATGGTGAAGCTAAGTATAAATTGTAGTATTAATTTTGGCTGAGAAGTTTGCTATGAGTATGAGAAGATAAAACTTCTCAAAAGTGATCAGCCAATTAATACTACAATTTGTACTTAGCTTCACCATTGTCTGCATTTTAGAACAGTTAGACAGATTTAATATATAAAAGAATAAGTAGACTGACTGGGAAAAACAGATTTAATAAAATAATTATAGTAGTTAATAATGGCATATATTAATTAAAAATATAGAAGGAGAGAAAATATAGAAGACTTTCCTGAAATTTAACTGTGTTTAAAAATAATTAATTAGATAAATATAACAAATGAAAAAAATAATTTTAAATATCACAATACACATTCTTAAACATTTGAAATGCAGGTACTCTTCACATACCTGGAACCTAATGGTAAATATAGGGAGTTTGAACTCAGACTTTCATGCACCCTTCAACTATCCATTCTATGTCATGCCACATGATCACAAACATGTAGAAAAGATAAATAATCACCAATATATGTATTTCATGCTAATTCAGCATTCATCATTTAGTCCACATTATCATCTCCCACACATATGTAATCAATGCTCAGTTTTATATTAAGATAGAAAATCTTCATAGTTTAATGGACAGACCTCAATCCATTCCAACTTTTCAGCCATCAATACCATTGAAAATCTGATGAAGGAAAGCCCAAATTCCAAGCTGATGCCAATATTGTTGCCATGACCATGTTGACTTCAAGTCACTCTGACCCCAGAGGGAAGGGCAGTATGCAGGCTTAATGTGTAAATATTTAAAATACAGGTACTCTTCACACACCTGGAGCCTAATTGTAATTATAGGGGATTTGAACTCAGACTTTCAAACACCCTTCAACTATCCACACTGTCTCATACCACTGGGACACATGACCATATACGTGTAGAAAGATAAGTAATCACCAATATATGTACTTCATGCTAAACCAGCACTCATCAGTTGGTCCAGATTATCATCTCCCACACACACATATATATATATAATCAGTGCTCAGTTTTATATTAAGATAGCAAATATTCATAGTTTATGGATATGCTTCAATCTACTCCAACTTCCAACTCTTCAGCCATCCATACCATTGAAAGTCTGATGATGGAAAGCTGAAATCCCAAGATGATGTCAATGTTATTGCCATGCCTATGTGACCTCAAGTCACTCTGACTCCTCATGTATAGGATCTTATCCATAGATTAACATGGGCATGGCAATAATATTGGCATCAGCTTGGAATTTGGATTTTCCATCATCAGATTTTCAATGGTATGGATGGCTGAAGAGTTGGAGGTTGGAGTGGATTGAAGCCTGTCCATCATTAAACTAGGAAGATTTGCTATCTTAATATAAAACTGAGCACTAATTATATATATGATAATCTGGATCAAATGATGAGTGCTGGTTTAGCATGAAATATGCATATTGGTGATTATTTATCTTTTCTACATGTATGTGGTCATGTGTACCAGTGATATGAGATAGTATGGATAGTTGAAGAGTGCTTAATACACATTCTTACGATTTGAGAAAGGAAAAGCTCTGAGGAAAGTACTTGTTATTGTACTAAACATCAGCTATTTAGCTATTATATTTTTATTACACAGAAGCTAATGGAGGAATATAATATTATAAAGATGAATGTATAGACAAATTAATGAAGTGGTTTATCAGTTGGAAGGTTATATGACATTTAAGTAATGAAAGTGATGCAGATGTTAATTAAAAATATAGAAGCAGATAAAATATAAAAGAGATACCTGGAATTTAACTGTGTTAAAAAATAATTAATTAGTTTATATAGTAAGAAAATTTAAAGACAAACTTCTTTAGAACTATTAGCATGCTCATTACATTATGTTATATATATATAATGAGAAAAAAATAACAAATGGAAAAAATAATCTTTAAATCACCAAAAACATTCTTATGATTTGAGAAAGAAGCTCTGTGGATGTAACTTGTTATTGTATTGAAATATCAGCTATTTAGCTATTATATTTTTCACAGGCAAAACTCTCCATACAGTAGTGCCACTCAGTGCAAGCCAGAGTAATCAATGGATTCAGGAAGGTTTGTGCATAAAATCCCTATCTAGTGCCTATTTATCCTATATCCCCAGACTAGTTTCTAGCTTGTGGCTTTCATCAATGAGCAATCTTGGGTGTGAGAGCACAGCATCTAGATCTTAGGAATGCAATCCTCCAGCAGCCACCTTTTACTTTTTTATCTAACTACAAAGCTTTGAATCCAAAATGAAAACACAATAATGTTTTTGGCTCCATACTTTTTAGGGTCTTTGGTTCTTTAATAACCACAGTCACTATAATCCTATTGGGCAGTATTCTTTATGCACAAACCTTCCTGCATACATTGATTACTCTGACTTGCACTGAGTGGTGCTACTGCATGGAGAGTTTTGGTTCTGTGAAAACAGCTTGTGTAAGCATAAAGAATGGTGATCATGTGATGTTTGATGGTTTAATGCTATTATATTTTTATTACACAGAAACTAATGGAGGAATACAATGTTATAAAAACTAATGCATAGAAAAATTAATGAAATGGTTTATCAATTGGAAGTTTATATGACTTGAGCATTGAAAGTGAGGGAGTTGAGCTTTTATCCCGAAATATTCAGCTATTGAATTTAACTCTTCACCATTTTATTAAGCCATGCAGGATGAAAACCAATAATGAGATTTAAATATATATATATGGAATTGATAACACTTGAGCTGAAATGATCATGGTTATAGTTAAAACGTCTTTGAAAAATATGATTTATAATGAACAGAATGATCACTAGATTTTTTCCCCGTTAATTAAAGTCTTATTTTTAAAAATGGCGTAATATATATATAATGACAAATGCGGATTTCAAAATGATTAGTTTAATTCAGTATATTTTTGTAAAGTTTTATGGATTGACATTTTTCTATAAGATTAGATAAACTTTAATAATAAAAAAAAAAAAACACCATGATATAAATAGAATTATGAGAATTATTTTAGAAAGATATTTAAAATATAAAGTAAGGTTTATATTTTTTGACAAAGTAAACTGGATTACTTTTACGAATATTTTAGGAAAAAAAAAAGTGTAACAATAAATTTCTTTATGATGTGGAATAAATTAGTAAAATTAAGTGATTTATTTATAAAAATCAAGGTTATTCATACATAAAAGTGCTAAAAAAAATATTTTGGCAAATATAAAAATAGCAGAAGTACATTTTAAAAACAAATCTTAAATAGAATTACTATTATTTGTTTGGGGGGGAGGGATATATATATATTTGGGGAATAAAATGAAAATAATAAAAATTAACAATTAAAAAAAAATACTTTCAATTCTGGCTAGAAAATCATATAGAAGGTTTTTAAATGTCTAAAAAGCCTATTAATCTAAAAATGGTAGAGAAAGAAAAATTAGAATGCAAAAATGCAATGGTTAAACAGAATTTGAAAATCCAGTTTTAGATCATTTAAATTAAAAAAAGAATATTAAGAATTTTGTTTAGATCAGTGGTGGGAACCTTCTTATGTGCATGACAAAAATTTCCAAAAAATATTTATCGAATGATTGGCGTGCCATACAATTAGTTATTAAATCAAAATATAAATAACTAAATTGTTGCTGTTTTTTTTTTTTTTAAGTTTATAAAACATAATAACAATAATAATTAAACAAAATTTCTAAATAAGCTAAATACAAATGAACGATGTTTATTTGAAGAGCACAAGTTGAATAAAATGTCATAGTACAAAATTAATAGTAATTAAAACAAAATTTTGGAAATAAACATATAAAATCAACCTAAATAGATATTATTTAATGAGATTTTTGCTGTTGTAAATTGGATGCCAAATATTTTATATCTGGTTCATATTTAGTCATTTTTAATAATGTACATGCTGAACTAGATTCATCTGTTAATTAAATTCATTTCTGAAAACAATGATTCACTTGCATATGTACAGAAAAAAAATTGATAATATAGCAATCACTAATTTTTTTAAGCAATTAAATGTTTCAGAAATAACATTCCAGGCAGTCAATAGTTCCTCTTCAGCATTCTTTTTACAATATATACAATCTATCATTTTCCATTTATTCTAACTCATTCCTCAAGTTAACAAATTTCTGTTTCCATATAGACTGAATTGAATGAAAACCAACCAATTATAGTTCCATATCTTTCAAATTAAGCCACTCAAAAATATCTAACTTAAGACCATTCATTGATATTATGTCTGAGTAGAAAATAAATTTTGATATTTCTGAATATTGTCAGAACTGTGTAAATCTTAAAGACAATTATCGATTGCAAGTCTTGCATCAATTTTACTTGATCTGCTTTCTCATGAGATTCTAAATCAGCCAAGAACTTTTTTAGATTTGGAAAATATTTGAAGATGTAAGACACAACATTGCAGTTGAAAATTTGTAATTTAACTTCACATGCTTTGATCAAATCAAACATAATAATTGTGTTATATACCAGTTTCACATTTAATTCATTTAGATGTGAACACATATCAGTAAAAAAACATTAATTTTGAAAGCCATTCAACATCCATTAATTCATTATATTTTTCAATGATTTTCTCAATACATAAAAAGTCTAATTCCTCAACTTAACAATCGGACATTACTGAATTTACCTCACTCAATGTGTAGATATAATATTGATTAACTTAGTCACAATATTCATAACATCATTCAGTGGCTTAAAACTGGCATTCATACACAAAACCTGCTGATATATAATGCAATGAAAACCCAAAATTGAATGTCCAGTACAATTGATAAATAAACTGAAAAAACTATTTTTCTTTCCAGTCATAAGCACCATCTATAATTACTGATATAATTTTGGCAACATCTATGTTGAAAATATCTATTCCTTTTATTGTTGTTACTAATGAGGTTAAACTGATCAATTCTACTTTGATATTATTCCCAACACAATAGCGAATAAAAATAGCAAAACGAGCTGATTCATTTATGTCTGTACTTTCATCAAGGCAGAGACAAATTAAACTAGATTTTATGTCTTTTTTGTTGATAAGTTAGGCTGTTAGCCATTGCATGATTCTTTCTTTAATTGTATTTCTAGCCAATGATAAATCTTTTATGCACTGAATAATTTTTGCTTTGTTTTCAAAATCTTCAAAAAGAACTGGTGCACATTTCATCCAAGCTTCTTTCATATATTCTCCATCATTAAAAGATTTTCCTTGTTTGGCAATTACATTTGAAATAAAAAAAACTAACAACACTTAAATTTGAATGATTTTCAATAAATTTCATTATAGACGCTGATTGAATATTTATATTTTTAAAGGCTTGGGCAATATATTCTTTTTGTTCATCTTTACTTTTTTCACAGAGTGATTTATGATTGGTCTCATAATGCCATTTTACCGATGGTGTTCTCAATACAACTGTTCCAGAATATAAAACACATACTATCCTGGTATCTTTGGTAATCATTCCATATTCATCAGTCCACCAATTTTGAAATTCTCTACTGTTTGATAATTTTTGTTTTTTTATTTTCACTAGTCATATTAATAGAATGGTAATAAATTTATTTAAAGATAAATTTAAATAAGCTTTAATAATTTTATAAATCAAAAATTTACCATTTCACTTTTACAGCAACACTTCAAGCAAAAAAATAAGTCATTTGATGGTACTGATTACACACTGCATTCCTTTGATCATGATTTTGATTACATTAAAAAAATGAATGGTGTCAGCATGTTTAGATGAAAAAAGATTAGGACAGAAAACCATTTGATTACTTTTACTTTAGATTTGAAAAAATTTACTTCAAAGTGTTATAAAATATTTTACTGAGTTTACTTTCTAATTTTATTGGAATCATTTGATAGGCTTAGAGAATATAATACCATAGTATATCGGTACCACTTTATATGACTTAAAATATCATAATTTATTACTTCTAATCAGTTCAATTGTAAATAAATTCAATTTATTTTAAGTTTATAGTAAATTTTTATTAGTACAGATTTTAGTAACAAAAAAAATATTGAAGAAAATTATGATATATAAATAGTTTACATGCCAGTAAAAATTCGAACGTGCCAAAGACGTCCCATAAGTTTGCGATCACTGGTTTAGATGATTGCAAGAGAGGAAAAACAAAGTATAAATATGATTAAAAACACAAAATAATTATACTTCTATTAATGAAGCTTCTGGTAAAAGCATAAGTATATCTGAAACTCAAAAGTTTATGCTATTAATGAATTTATTGGGAAAAGCACTGCAGAAGCTATTGCATAATCTATATTAAAAAACAAAACACATTATAGAAAGCCAATCTGTATAATGTGTGTGTTTAGTTACATATATATGATGTATTTCCAATAGTGTACAACGTCATAAAATCACAAATCAATATTTTTGAAACAATTGGCATCTGTATTTAATAAAAAGTTAATATAATTGACTAAAATATTTACTAGCATGGTTAATAATAAAATATTAGTGTTAGATTTAATTAGCAAAGAATATATTCTCTTCTGCCTGCCAAACTAATAACTAATCTATGAGTTAACAAATTTTTCTACATTATACAATACAATATTGCTCCACTAAATCTTGATTATTTAATTGAAAAAAAATTCAAAATATTTGTGTAATAACTCTAATCAAAATAATGAATATTTTAATAATTCTTATAAATAACTAGTAAATCAAATGATAAAAAAAAAAAAAAAACAGCAGTTACTTTAACACAAATTTTTCAAACTTAATGTAAAAATAATAATTTATAGCTTAAAAGAATGTGATAAAAGTTATGCTAAATATTAGCTACTTGATTCTGTAATGTCACATTCTGTTAGAGGTGATAAAAACTATGTTGGCAAATTAGAACTTCATTATTAACTTTTCTAGCAATTTAATAAAAAATCATATTGACACAATATGTTTTTAAAATGAAAACAAACACACATATACTTTGACATGGAAAATTTAAAGAGGAAGAATTGGCAAGAATAAAAGGAGCTAAAGCTAAGCATGGAATCAAAGCTGAAGAAATGGGATCTAAGAGCCTGTTCAACCACAAGAGGAGGATTATTTTAGGGACATCCAGCCTTAAGCAAACTTTTTGTGTACTAATATAAAAATGAAAATAATTTCTTTTCTCAAAAGTAAATCTTAAAAATTCATTTTCTTATCTTAAAAATCTATAATGAAATGGAGATTTTAACAAACCAGACCGAATATATAAATTAGAATCTTTTGTCTCATTTAGTCTGTGAACATGGCACTAAACATAAACGAAACAACCATTTTATATTAAAAAGAAAACGCCCAATATAACAATAGTTGCATAATAAAAATTATATATATATATTGTGACTTTCAGCTTTTGTCTTAAAGCTGAATATTAAGTTTTATAGAAGCATAGTATCTAAAAAAAAAAAATTCAATAGTTTAATTTTCCTGAAAAGCAAATTTTATCATTACTTAATAATTAAATATTTACATGTGTGATTAGCCAATTTAGAAGAACTTAATTATTTTATGACTTAAAAAGTAATCTTAAGAGCCAGTTTATAAAGTATGAATCCCTTTAGTAGCTCTATCATAATTTTTAAATGCTTAATCTTAAAAATACTATTAATGTAAAGTACTAGTGAGTTTAATTTTAAAATATTAAAATTAAAACTGTCTTAGTTTAGTTATAAGAGTTTATTCAAAAGTTAATAATAATATAAAACTTTAAAGACAAGTTTAAACCTGTAAGACTGGGCTGCTAATGCTTAAATTAACTGTGAAAATATCTTATTTAATCTTAATTGTAGTAAAAATAAAGGGTTCTTTAGTATTTTCCAACCAATGACGTATTATCCTGAAGCCATATCAGTCTGATCTTCCGATCTTTAAAATAACGTCTCCAAAAATTTTTGCAGACAAATGCAATTGCTAAAATTTGTCCACAGATCACGTGGACCCGGCACATTAAAGATCACAAGATCAGACTGATATGGTTTCAGGGTAATATGTCATTGGTTGGAAAATACTAAACATGACTGTCAGCTAGATATCCAGTCCCACCATGTTTGTTGGTCCTGAAAAAAATTTAAAAAAATGTACATGCATGCGTCAAAATAATTTAGAAATTAAAAGTAATTACGTGTAAGTTTGATAATTTAGAAATTGAAAGTCGGTAAGTGTAACTGCAGAAATAAGTACAATTTTTTTTTTTGTAAATTTAAAATAAATAGACAAATAAAGAACACTTTTCCCGATTTAATGCGAATCTGGCATTATTAATGGCGACCTGGACAATAACTTAAAACGTACTCTATATTACAAATTATTATAACAAAAAAAAAAGTACTTGCATGAAAAATTATCTTATCTTTATAACATTTCCTATGGTATTTAACTCAATTTTCATGTTAAAAATATATAAAACAAACAGTTTGAAAATGTGTCTCATTTTTTGACTGAAAGTTTAGAAAAGTCAGTGCGTAGTGCTGGAATGGGCGTGCGGAGGGCTCCGATAGTTTTTCCTGGCCAAAGGCACGACCAATACATGCTCTAGTCTGAAAAAACCTATATTATACAGCATGTAGCACTGGAATTGGCGGGGGGCTCCGATGTTTTTGACAGCCCGAAGGCACAGCCAATACATGTATGTTATGATTTACAAAACCACTGACAATGCCAGATTTTGTATTACTCTCATAGCTATAATTTTTATAATTGCGGATAAATTTACAAAAAAAAATTTCTGTATAATATAATTCAGAAATTAAAAATAAAATTAATTAATTGTACTTTTTATAATTGCAGAAGAATTTACAAAATAATATACATCAAAATGACATTATTTATTAGAAACAAAAATGAAAATTACTTACAAATAGTGTAATTAAAAAAGAAATAATTTTAGAGCTAAGAATTAAAAGAATGGGATGTGTGTGGCTGCATGTATGATAAAGCTTTAATTTTTTCAAAAAACTTCCTTGTTAAACGTAATATTAAAATTATTCTTCAACAACTTTATTTTTAAAAAAATACAATTAAATAATATTCTGAGAGCTTATTTAAAAAAATGTGTTTAAAGGAATATTATAAGATAATATTCTGTTTGAAATAATGTAATATTTTTTTAAATTTATTATAAAGCATTTCAATTATTGTTAAATAATTTCATTTTAAAAAAAAATTATTTAAGAGTGATAATGTAATTGTCAAAGGATTGGTTATTTAAATCTTCAGTCTAGATTATCATCCTTAAAAAATTCTAGAATGGTATTAATTGCTGTTTGTTGCCAATAAATTCTAGAAAAGTCTTAATCTTTTCATTAATTATGTCAAGTGGATATAATCAAAATGTCGATTTCTAGTTATCAAAATTGGTCATGAACTTAGTTATAAATAAAACTGAATACATCTGGCCTACATATTTGCTTGCAAAAAGATCAACTAATTATTATTTGTATAAATTGTAACTAATTTCACTTGGTTTTATTTTGTTTTAAGTTTTAAAAAGAATAAATTTTTAAATTAACCTTATCCAGGGTCAATCTTTAAACTTTTACATTTCCCAACACTTGAAATTACATTATATGATTGCATTATGGGAAAGTCAACAGAATATTCAACAGAAAATAAATTGTTTCCACTAGAATTATATACTTTGATGGATTTTGAGAAACAGTACCATTATCATTCCCATTATGTAAGAACTTTCATTAATTTTATTTTCCATACTGTAGGTAAATAATATTATGAAATTAAATTTTAAAATAAGCTGAAAGCATTGAGACTGTTAAAGAATCTACCTTCTTAACATTATACTTTAAGCAACTTTTATTTGAAGAATATTTCTTAAATTTTTTGTGTATTAAAAAAAGATTTTCTTCAGAATTAATTTATTTTAAATGAAATTTTTTAAAATCCAAATAGCAGAACCTGTTTCGTAAATATGAAATATTATGTAAATGCCTTACCTGAATTCATACATGTATCAATAAGAAATAATTAATTTGTTTCAAGCTCTTAAAATGCAGTGATTTTCTTGGAAAATATATATTATTTGGATACTATACAATTTTTTTTTTAAAAAAAAAACATTATGAATGAATGACTTTAAATGTATATAACATACATTATTATGATTAAAAAACATTAATTTATTAAAAAATGTATTATTTAAAAAACTATTTCTTTAAAATGACATTTATTATTATTAGCAGCAATGTGAAATTGATTTACTCATTAAATATCTTTATTATACTTACTTCAAGCTAAAACAAAGAAATATATATTTTTCTATGGCATTGAAGTTAAACTTATTGACTGGTAATGTTTTATGAAAATTTATTAGTATTATAAATATTAATTTTAAATAAAATATTCCTGAGATACCAACAGAAATTTATTCCTATGAATTTATTATTATTTCCAAAGTTATTTCTTTTTATCAACAGCCAGAATAAAATATTTTATAATTTTAAAATGTGAATGCTCCTGAATTTTAAGAATAAAAAATTATTTATGAACCTATTATCCTCTGTATGTTCCAAAACATCTGCTCTCTTTTTATCATTGTTATTAGAATTCTGTTCCAATCTAAAAATGTGTTTATTGAAAAGATTGCTCCTTAATTCTTATCATTAATGCAAGTGCTTCTGAAAGATATAAGCAATTAATATGATATTTTACTGAAATATTAAATATGCATCATTATTTGTGCTTTTATTCAGTAAATATATTTCAACAATTTGAATGGCCATACGTATTTGTGCTAGCATCTTTAAAATATTTTTATTTAATCTTAATATGTAAAATATTGTAAAGTTAAATATGCTATTACAATATGCTGAAAATCTGCAATATTTCAGAATTTTATTTTTCAGTGACTGTATTCTTTTAAATAGTAGGAACCAAGATGAAAGACTTTTTATTTTAAATTTTTGTGAAAAGATATTATTATTAAGTTTAAATATTCATAATGTAGTAAAGTGCTGTTATTATCATTATTTTATGCATTTTTATTTCATATAATTTTTGATAAATCACTTATATTATCAAAAGTTCTCAGAATATTAATACATTGATAATGCTATTTTAAATGCATTACGCTATCATGAAATTATTTATTTTGAATGTATATGAAAATTCTGGAAAAAAAATAGAAGCTGATGTATATTTTTGTCAATTTTTATTGGGTTATATTTAACACTAACTATTAATTTATCGGATTTATACATCAGTTAGTTGTTGCTGTTTTAAAAGAAATTGAACATTAGATTCTCTCTTGTATTGAATGTATTTTATCTTGTCATTATGTTTTAAAAAGATTTAGCATTAGTCTCTCTTGTTGATATTTATCTTGCCAATATATTTTAAAGAGATTTGGCATTAATCTCTGATGGTATTGATATTTTTCCAATAAATTATATTGCTCTTTATTTTATATTTAAGCATCTAATGCTTTATTTAAGGCAAATCTTAATATTATTATTATTATTATTGTTCTTTGTTGATAGTGCATTCTTATTACTTATATGACTAGTGATAAAGTTCTAGTTCATTTATTGCCCTCAGATGCCCTCAGATGTAATGTCTTTCCCTCGAGTTCATGCTATCATTTACTTTGCCTTTGCCTTATCATCATTGCTGTGGAATTTATTATATATTATTGTATAAAGTCATGGATAGTACAATATCAAGACTTTATCCTGCCAATTGATATTTTTGTAGATGCTAAGGAATAGCACCCTTGCCATCAATCACACTCTTGGTATATCTGAGTGTATGTTGTTTGTGTTGATGTATAAGTCTTGTAGCTATGCTTTGCCAGAACTTCAAGATAAAAATCCAATAAATATTTAATATTAAAATTTTAAAATTGTATATGGGGCTTCAGCATTCATCTTACCATATGGATTGGTAAGTTATATTTTTTATAAGAGTATTGAATATATCCATTGAGGACACTATAGTAGAATGATTGTTATGTAAAAATGAAAACTTAAACAAATGTCAGTATTGTAGAAGGTTTCATTAACCATCCCAAATTGTTTATTTTCTATTTAATCATTTTAAACTGTGAATTTCAATTCTCCTCCATATTAAATTTTGCTTAGTGTATGAGAAAAATTCATCTTGACAAAATTGTTAAAATAGCAAGACTGGTTGTTAAATGTTTTAATGTCAAAATAAATATTATTTTTATTGTAAAGTTATTTTCTTGACTATTTCTCATCAACTGCAAACCTTCAGAAATCTAAATGTCATTAAACTTATCAAAAATTATCTTTACTTTTATGCACTGAGAGTACATAAACAAATAGAATTTGACAATAGTCACTATTAAAATATGCATCTCACATGTTAAGAATACATTCAAGAAAGAGATTATTTATTTATTAAAAATAATTTTATTTATTTATTATTAGAAGATCACTTTAGTCAATTTCATTTATTCATTACGCTTGTTTTGAAATCACTTCATTTTATTTAGATTACTGTATATCTTATACAATAAATACTTATACTAATTATATTTATTGTAATATAATGTAAATAATGTCCATTGGGTGGAGTTGCTGTAGAGCAGTTGGTTGTGATTATAAAAGAGAAAACATCTTGATAAGATATAAGAAATGAAGCTGGGTTTGATGTATTAAATATTTTTTTAATTTATATTTAGTTGTCTATTTCAATTTTGTTTTAGAATGATTATTTTAAATTTTAAACCTTATATATACATACATTTTTAACAAATCTCTAAATTACAAATTCATGTTTTTACAGAGTTCGTAGCTTTATAAATGAATATTAGAATTTCATTTATTATTCTTAAAACCCTATTATCTCTATTATTGATTTTATGTCTTATAAAGATGTTAAGTGTCAGTTAATCAATAATCTATAATGAAAACTTTTTAGGTATATATAAAAAAAATTACTTAAAAAGTTTTTAATATATAGATGCAAAAAAGTAACAGAATTAACAAATTATCACTTTGTTTTTTCTAATATATATATATATATATTGTTATCTATATGCATTTGAATAATTATTTAAAAGCATATTAAATTTTTTTTTAAACAAAACATATTAGACAATATATATATTGTATCTATATGCATTTGAATAATTATTTAAAAGCATATTAAATTTTTTTTAAAAAACATATTAGACAATAAATTTATGCATGAAGTACATATATGCATGCACATGTATAAACAAATAAAAATCTTAGTAAATTGTTATAAGTGATTCAAAATATGTATTTTTTTTCCATGACAAATATTTTTTTTGTTCTTCATAATACCCTTGTTAAAAAATTATTTAAAATCTATGAATCTGATTTCCAATAAAAAAAATTATCAGATATTTGTTAATTCTATTCATTCTATTAGGAAAACCAGATTCTTATCGATGAACATTACTATTCAAAGATAGGACCAATATGCTTATGCATATAATAACAATTTTTAACTATTTTATATTATTCCAAGCTAATATGCTGAATTTAGAAGAAAAAAATAATGGTTTAAATCCAAACCAGACTCTTTGCTTGCCTAATAATATGAATCAGATAACAGATCAGCAATTAAATAAGGTTTAATGTAGAAATAAATTAAACTAACTCCTTCTTTTTAAAACTTGTTAATGTTAGAGTTAAAAAAGTAAAATTTACTATGGAAAAAGAATATATTAATGTTATTGAATATATGGATGTTAGAATTTTTTTAAAAATTGATAGGAATGGTAGTGTTAGTATAGAAACATCTGTGTTTAGAAAAAAAAAACATTTTTTGGATTATCAAATAATTGGTTTTCAGATATTGATAATCATAGTAAAATTAATATTGTTAATAATTAAATTGTTAAGGCAATTAAGTTATGTTCAAATAGTAATTTGTTTGGGAATGAGATTGATATTATTAGGAATGAATGTTTTATGAATGATTATCTGATGTATCCATATGTATGTCTATATACATTAAGACACAATGTTTTTAAATAATTCGAATAGCAAATAGTCCACAACAACTCTATTTCTACAGTTCACTAATGTTCAATTCCCTTGATGTTCATTCAGGCTGGCTGCTACAAAAACGGTTCACAATGGGCTAGGTTTATGCATACCTTGGCCCCAGTCCAGTTTAGCTGCACACGAATGCTTCGTAGTATAGCACTGCGACTGACCTTAAGCTCCTTACAGCTTCCGTCTCTGCAACAGTCTATCAGATACTTCACTTGAAAACCACTAGAAACTCAACTCTTTATTCAGCTGCTATCCGGACATACATATTCCTCTGGGTACGATCTCCCCATCTCTATGGGCTCTTTCAGCTATACCCGTGGACTACATTTCCACTGAGCACTGTACCTTAACTGCACACACTGACACTAGATATCTCCTACTAGAATTGAACAGAAACGTCTACTGGAGATGCACTCAAATACTGCCTTACGTAGTTGTTCTGTACTCTTTTTATAGCTTCCTGATAACTGCAACAATTAATTACATTGTCCAATAAGGTGTAATGTTTATTTATATATGTTGCAAATATATTGGCATTTGGTAAAAGCTAAAAAAATAAAAGTAAATTTAGATTTTTTTTTTTGACTAATTTTTTTTTTTTAAAAAAAAAAAATAATAATAATAACGTACAATGAAAGTTAAATTATTCTTGCGTTTTTTTTTTTTTTATGTAATTAGAGATAAAAGTTAGAATTGAAGAGAACAAAAGACACAAATTACCAATCTAGATAAGAGAAAGTAAAAATATTTCAACTAATTAAAGATGGCAGAATTATGCTGAAAAAAATAAAGACTTTGTAACATAAATTTTATAAAGAATATATAAGATTATCAACGTATATTTTGACAAACAAAAGATATGTGCAGAAGTCTGAAAACTGGGCCTCTAGTATAAAAGGCAGAGGTCAGTTTGAAGGTCTTGTTCATTGGTTTCTCTAATTGGTCTTGGATAACAATAATATATCCAAGATCGCTCTATGCTGAAGTAATTCGGCATGTCGGAGTGAACCGGAGCTTCTGAAGACATCGTGCCTGAAGATGTATACCAGAAAAGCTTTCGTGACCGACTAGAAGAATGGACTGCAAGATCAACTAATAATCAAAGGCCGTGAGTTCATTTTAACCCCGAAAAACTATGCATAGTTATCTACAACCTTCGTGAATTCACAAAACTTACCGGTAAGTTAAGACTACTTATTCCTGATTGTGACCAAAATTAAGCGTTCACAAACAAGTCTTAAAATAATCCCGATATAGACATTAATTTTCTTATTAAAGAGACTTTCGTTTAAATAATTTTATACAAGATCTTGGAAATGAATTGTAATAAGTGAACATTATTAAATTACTTTATCCAACTGTTTTTTATAAATTGATTCATGTTCTCTCCAGTTTAGTTAATTCGTAATTTAACTTACAAATATTTTTAGTTTGTTGGAATAAAAGAGATTTTACTTTTATCAACCTTTTTCATTGTGCGTTATTAATAATAGTTATTATTTATTATTAGTTTAATAAGATTTAAAACGTAATTTACCTTTGCCAATATGTTGTAGGTTACAGGAAAAATAATATTGAAAGATAATTCTAGTTTACGGTAGAATTACCGATTCTTAAAATCGAAGACCGATAAATTTAAAAAATATCTTTTCTTTTTAATTTGTGACATGCTATGTAGCAGTTCAGTGGATTCTTGTAGAACTCTGGTGCCTTTCAAATAAATTAAAAACTGATTTTCGTCAATAGCATAATTCTCAACAATTAATAGGCTGAGTTTGATCAAGAAATATAGTTATGTTTTTAGAAATAGAAATACAACTTTCTTCTTTTCGACATAACTTGATCAACTCGCGCGCAGTTTATATTAGCGTGTAGAGGCCTAGCAAAACGGAAAACATTATAAGGTAAGGTCTCTTATCTAGAAATATTTGCAATCAGCAAATATTTCTTGGAATTGTCGATCGCCATTACGTTAATGTTTTAATTAAATTCCTCAGTTATCAGTGCGCAATCTAAAAACAATCTCTCGAATAAATTCTAGTTTTTCTGGAGTACACAAACTTGTATGCAATTTTTACAAAAACACAACATTATCCTAGGGGTGTAGTTGAACATTTATTTTCTAATAAAAATATAAATAAAATAAGAAATAGAATGGGATTAGATAGGAGTAGGAATAGAGAAAACATTATTTATGTTGGTTTTAATATATCTAAAGATTTATTTATTAAAGTTAAGAAATTAGTTAAAATGATTAATAGGAAATATGTTTCAATTTGTCCAGTTTATAAAATGAAAGCAAGTTTAAATCTTTTAATTAATAATAATGGGGACTATAATAGGTTAGACATTATGAATTCAGTTTATTTGATAAAATATTTGAATTGTTTTAAAAAGAATGTAAAAATGACATATGTTGGGACTAGTAAGAATAAATTAAAAACTAGATTAAAACAGCATTTAGGTGATAAAAATTCTGCTGTTTACATTAACATGAATAAATTTAAGCATGGGAATTTTAACTTTTTAATAGCCTGAAACGCGATATCGCGGTTGTCACCTTTAGATTGCTCTAACTCAGCCAATTTTTTAGTTACATTGAAGAAAAAATACCCATATTAAAGCTTAGAGCAAGGCCTATAAGATCCTGCCCTCTTTTGAATCATTTTACAAGTAAAAAAATCAATACTAGGAGGATTTTAAGTTGAACAAAAGAAGACGGCCAGTTTTGATTGGTTGGATAATCTAGTCCCAATCTATTTCCAATTCTTATTGGCTGATGATTCCGTTAAATATTTTTTCACTGCTAAAATGAAAATATATGTTTTGGAGTGTTTTTTTTATTATGTTTCGTACATATTATAAATAATTTTCATAAAATCTAATATTTCTAATAAAAATATAGTTATTTTACAAAAGTAGTAAGGTTTTATTAAAAAATTGTATACTTTACACGATTGTAAATTGAAAAAGAAACCAGCCATAGCAGCAATTTTTGACATCTTGTCAAGAGGTTAGAATGCTCCAAGCTGCTTATTTGATTTTCAAACAAAGATTAATGATTTAGAATATTTTTCTGGCATTAATATGTATTTTTGGTGTATTTTTTTAATAATATGCGAAAGTATAATTATTTTGAGAAAGACGTTAAGATTTTTCCTAAAAAATTCTTGAAAAATTCGTAACGTGAAATCTGGGAGGGATCTAAATGCCATTTATAATGCTTCTAATTCGCTCATAATGTTTTCTTTGATTTTTCCGCTTTTGAATATTTCTATAAAATACAAATAAAAATATATTTTTGAAATAACTTTCATTTACTTTCTTAACATTACAAATAATTAATATACTTTTTGAAAATGAAACTAAAATTAATATACATTAAAAGATGAAAATATTTGTATCAAAAAGTTTGTCACTTGACCAATTAAAAGTTTCAGAGTTTTACTTCGCTGGACCAATAACAAAAGTGTTCTATTTAAGTGTTTTAATATAAAGCCTTTGGAATGTATTAAGTCATATAATGAAAGGATGATAAAAGAAAGTGTATGCATTAATGAAATAAAACCAGAATTAAATAGGATGTTAATAGAAAAACAGAAAAGAAAATAATAGGTTTTTAATTAAATGTTTTAAAAGATATATATAGATTTAAAAAAAAAAAAATTGTTTGTGTTTAAGTTGTGATTGTTGGTAATAGGAAAGGGGAGTGAGATAAGGTAAATTTTTGGTTATGAATATATTTTGTAATTTTTTTTTTTTTTTTTTTGGAATGTGTTATTTGTTATATATATTATTTTATTTTAGTGTATCTTGAAAAAGACTATATAAAATAGTCGAAATGTTGGATTTTTTTTTTTTTTTTTCATGATTATAGTCATATAAAAAACAAGTTTTAAAAAGGAGTTGCTTTGTTTTATTTCTACATTGGTTATTTATGAACTATTTTGAAAAGAAGAACTGTGTGCTTGATATATTAAATTATTTAAATAACGTTAAATATTAGATTCAAAGGATCCAGGTATTCCCAAACCTAACTTGTGATTGGCAAAGACCAAAAGCTTTTGAACTTTTTAGAAATTAAAAGATTGGAGTTGGATGACAAAATGTCATATCTTTCTGACATGTTCACACATTTAAATAAATGCAATTTTGCTACAAAAATATACTTTGTAATATGTTTCATTCAAGTCTGTGATGAGTGCAGTTTGACATAAATTAAAACTCTGAAATGATAACGTAGCTAATTATGATTTAGATCATTTAAAAACTTTAATAGCCTTTTAATATCAAGAAAATTCCCTTAGTCAAGATATAAAGGATTCAATTTGAAACATTTAACTGATATATATATCCCCCCCCCCCCCCCCCTTTTTTTTTTTTTTTTTTTTTTATTTTTTTCTTTTTTTTTCATTAATTTTTAATTTTAAAAGATTATTTCCAGTTCAAAATAAAAGCCAATTTTGGATTGAAATGCATTTGCAAAGTGATTAAACTGAAGTAATCTTTCCTTGGAAGAAAGAGAATATAAAATGGACATAGCAACAGATTTTACATTCAAACCAAAATTTCAAAAAATGAAACTATTAAAATTTTGGGTTAATGAGAGTCCTATAAAAGAGAAAATTTTAGAAGTGATAATGCAATTTATAACTTTATCCTTCTTATTGCATTTCCAAATTCATATAATATTAATATTATTTACTTTATTACCTTTACAATGCTTCATATAATTATAACCCATTATTGATGGTTTTGATTGCCCCAGCAATCTTCTTCAGAACTTCTAATAAAAGTTTGAATAGTCAACAGTTAAGCTTTGAAAATATAAGTAGAAGTTCTGAAGAAGATTGCTGGGATAATCAAAACTGTCAATAGTGGATTATAATTATATGAAGCATTGTAAAACTAATAAATTAAAGTAAATGATAATGCAATTTCTAATTACATATTCATGTGAAATATCTTTTCCACTATATTTACTAACAAAAAATCAAACAAACATGGAATTGAATATAAAAGTAGAATTGCAATCATAAGTAACATTTATAATTCCAAACTTTAAAGAAATCTGTGAAACGAAGTGGGTTCATCCAATTCAATGATATGAATTGTTTCATTTTGGATAAATTTTTTAACCCAATAAGATAAGGAAATTGTAATAAAATTTTTGTTATTACAATACTATTTTAGTGCTTATTTGATTAGATTAGCTTTTAAAATCTTGTAGGATTTCAGAAT
Organism: Epiperipatus broadwayi; assembly: GCA_028023455.1. Classification (NCBI taxonomy): domain Eukaryota; kingdom Metazoa; phylum Onychophora; class Udeonychophora; order Euonychophora; family Peripatidae; genus Epiperipatus; species Epiperipatus broadwayi. The sequence goes on from JAQFVV010006289.1 coordinate 993,876, forward strand.
TAGCAATTTTTTCATCCAATCCACAAGGATTCCATGGGTACAAAAAGTTAAGAGCAACTCTGTAATTAAAGAGTACTGGAGTGTTTTTATTTCTTAACAAAAACACATAAATCTCTTGTATAAAAAATAACATTTGTATGACAAAATAATAATAGTAGTAGTAGAAAAATTATATAACAATACTTATAAAATTAATGGTAAAAATTCAATGACATTTTATTAGGCACTTATAACTGATGACAATGTTCAAGTAAAGAAAGACTTGTGAAGTTAAAAGAAAATGAAAAGACAACTCATTTAAAAAGTAGTAATATATTTTACTATAAAAGCACAAATATTGAAAGAACAAGTGGAATGAGAATTCATTGTAAATGAAAAGTGGAATAGCAATATTGTGAAGATTGAAATATCAGATAGAGTGATACAGTTATTCAAATTAATGGAATATACCAAGTGCAGATGATTCAGGCTTATGCCCCAACAAGTTCTCATTTAAGTGAATGTATAAAATGCTTCTGATCAGAATAAACATTTTAAAAATGTAATGGGAAATTTTGATATTAAAATTGGTAAATGATTGAAAGATGAAGGTTCTGTGAATAAATTTGGTTATGACAGAAATGAAATAAGTCAGACTTTTGAAGTTCTTGGAGGTGTCTCTTTTTGAAAAAATGCTAAATGGAACTAGACATGGAAATATTTAAATGAAGGTATAGCAGAATTAGATTATATTTTCATTAACATGAAATATACATTCCAAGAATATAATGTTCTTAATAGATTCAAGATGGATATGATCACTAACTACTGAGATGTAAGATACATGTTAATGCAAAACTACAAAAAAAAATTCTTACAAAAAATAGTGATAAGAATCTAATGAAGTTAAATTAAAACATACAAATTGTTATAAAATGCTAACAGATTTTGAAGATGGTTCAAGTTAGAATGAAATCAATAAAAGGACAACTGTTACACTATTAAAAACTTTAAAAATGACAGCTGTTAATTTCAGTACATTTTTTATTACAAAACAATATAAGAAGAAGAAAAAAAAGAATACAAAAATTTTGAAATGATCTATTAAAAAGAATTGAAAAACTAGAATTTTGTAAAATGGTATAACAATATAAGAAAATATAATTATAAATTGGCAAAAAAAAAAAAAACAATTAAAATTATAAAACATCTTGATATTATTTTTAAAAATAGATGACATTATAAAATGTATGGAAGAGTTCTACAAAAAATTATATAATAATAAAGAACAAACAAACAATATTTCATACAATTATTACATTTTCTGAATTGCCCAGCAATTTTAAATGAAGAAGCTAGACATGTAATTAAATTTATGAAGAAGTGGTGTAATTATAATTAATATGTTAAAAGAAGCAAGTAAAAAAAGTAGAAAAATTATTGGCAAAGTAATATTTGAAATGTTTAAATAATAAAGATGCACCAGATGATGGGAGAAATGGAATAAGAAAAGTGTTAAAGAAGTATTAGTAACAGCAGACCTATTGGTTGTTTATCACTTTTTACACAGGATCTTTATCAAAGTAATTACAACTCAACTATAATGAATTATATTTTTAACTCAATTAAAAGAACAAGCTACATTTAAAAGTGGCTTTAGCACAATGGATCACATCTAAGTATTGAGAGAATTTATAGAATAAACCAATGAATGAATTGCCATACTGCTTTGGATTTGTAAATTATGAAAAGACATTTGATTCTATAAGCATTTCTGAAATGATTATAGCATTGAATCACCAAAATATAGACCCAGAATATTTGACAAAATGTGATAGCAATGATTGCTTTACATGGTGATATTAAGAAGATTAATATTGAGATGAGCGTATGACAAGACAATTTCGTATCACAAAAACTTTTTATAACAATTTTACAAAAACTATTTTGTAGATTAATTGGGAAACTAAGGGAATAAAAAATAAATGGAGATTATTTAAGATATTTAGATTTTTGAGATGGTGATGTTTTTTTGGAAAATAATGCTTTAAAGTTTTAGGAAATATTGCATATGTTATAAAATTAAAGTAAAACTAAAATAATGTATAATGAATTTTCATAGAAGAAAAAACTAAAGATTAATAATCATAAATTAAAGAATTTGGTTAGATTATTAATACAGATGGAAACATAGTGAAAGAAATTAATCATAAAAATAAACTTGGATGGAGTGTTTTTGGTAAAAATAATTTAATTGAAATGTATCTATGTGATTAAAAAGAAAGATTTTTAACTATCTAATGAAATACTGAGAGATGTATGCTAGGAGTAAAAGAAGAGATGAAAAACAAAATACATGAGTGAGAGGACAAATAGATATTGTTGACATCAGCCAAAAAAAACTGAAATTGCATTGGGAAGAACATATTGCTAGAATAGAAAATAATAGATGGACAATTGAAGTTTTAATCTGGCCCTAAGAAATTGTAAAAGATTTAGGAAGAGATTTTGTGTGAGATTGATAGATGAAATGATGATGTTTTCTAGTGGCTGTGGAGAAGAGAGGCTAGAGATAGGTAAAACTGGATTAAACTTGGAGATCTTCATCCTACAGTGAATGAATAATGATTGATGATATATTCCGCATATGTTAAAATGTCTGCAAGTGACCTATCTAAAAAGAGATCAAAATGCATAATAACAATTAGAAAAATGTTTCAGTATATATGTATTTTAATAACATAAGCAAAGAGTTCATCTACAGAAATAATAAAATATAGATATGAAACTAAAGACACAAATTATAATTAAACAATTTCCATTCAACAATCTGCAAAATAATTAGAATAATAGTCCAATACTTTCTTGGTTATATATTTAGATTCCTGATCTATTTATCTTATAAATTTATTCAAAAATCATTCACTCTATTTTGTTTCCTATTCTTTAAAGAATATTATTTTCTTGGTTGCTAGTTAATCAATGACATAGGAGAAATGTTTACAATCTGATCTGACATTATTAGTTTGTATCTCATCCTAACTTCTCTCCCAAGAAAACATTCAATTTCTTTGTATAAATGTAATAAATATAATAAGTGTGTTTATATGCAATTATAGAAAAGCTTGTTATTTCTAATAAAACATTTTTCTAAGAGCATGAGTTAATTATAAATCTCTTTGCAAGTTTAACTACAGTTAAAACATAGCAACAATACTCCATCTAATTGAAAATAACAGTTTCTTAAATTAGTCCACAATATTCTTATAATCAACAAAATTATTGAACTGGATAAAAAAGTTTAATTGCTGATTGAACAAAACTTTAAAGAAATACCACAATCAATACAACAGATATCAAATAAAATGTCATCCTCAGGTTTACACTTAGATTTTAAATTAAGGATTGCATTAAAAATAAAATAAAAAATCCATATCAATCAATACTAACAGTTATATATTTAGAAAAATTTTAATACATACATCTGAAAATATAAATAGAATCCCAATTAACTTAATATTGTTTTTTCTTATAATCCATTGTAACAGTCAAAACACGTGTATCTCGTTAACATAGTGCAGAATTCGACCACCACACAGAACAGCAGCACCATCGAGTAGCGAAGCCACCCGTGGTACCGAGTTCGAACATAGTTTATCGGTTCCACAATACAATCTACAGAATAACGCCTCTGATGCGACATAAGTAAACACTTCTTTAGGCACGGTGGTCAGGGAGATGCACGAGATTCATGGTTTTGTTTCCGAGTTGGCCAACAATCAAACGAATATTAATTAACATATATAATCGAGGAAACATATATAATGGGCATTGAATAAATGAAAACTTAACTGCAGACATATAGTTAAAATTATTTATTTACGTATTTAATAAAAAAAAACATTATTAATGTTATTAATCATATTTTAAATTCAGAGTTTCAATAGCTAATTGGCAATATTATTATATATAAAAATACATTTATTTATAAAGAGCATTCATTTATATGAAGGCGTAATCTAGCTACCTAAGGTTTTCGAGTGAGTATTTCTAATGCGTGCTGTAGGGAATTTATACTTTGCACTGCAAGAGTCATCAGTAGCGGCGGACATACATTTATTTAATAAAAATATTTATTTTACGACTAAGGGCAAACATTTATTTGAGAGTAGATGATGAAGATAATGCTGAGGCGGAGTGATATAGAGAATGATAAACTAAATAAAGGAACACGTGGTACGCTTTAGAAGGGCGATATAAAATGGCAGCACTGAAACTGCAATGCCGTGAATAAGTTTATAAGGGTTTCGGGTTGGTCTCTGCCTCGACCCGAAGAGGTAAGGTGCCACATGAGCATAACCAGGGACAAGCGGTCCGTGTCGCAATTTGCCAGCTGGCTGCGTGACGGTCGTCAAGCCCTATGGGAACATTATCATGTCCACATGTGTAGGACGACTGGGGTTAATTCAACCCTATAGAATCCGGAGTATTCACGGCGTGGAATAAGTCATCGTGGCTTCAAAACGTAACACATGTATAAGATCTAAAAGATTATGGTAATATTTAACTAGATTTCAAACTCGGCCCCCATTATCAACATTGACTAAAAGAAAATTGGTGACTCTCAAAGAAATGAAATTTCCGTAATTATTCATTAAAAGTTAATAATAATAAAAATATCTAAAAGGGGAATTATTACAGCGAGTATGCCAGCTATTACGAAGTAGTAGACCCTGCATTACAATAACTGATTCTTTGAATGCGTGTCGATTTATATGAAATTTAAGTTATTTATAAAGCAAATATTAATGACAATTTGACAAGCATTCACTGTTCAAGCGATTATAGATTTAGATTTAAAACTAAGACAATTCTGAGAAGGTAATATTTCAATGATAATTATAAATAAAGTGTAGATTTGAGAAATACACACCTAAGAAGGATAGAGGGAGGTAAGCTAGATTATGCGAGAAATTTACAGATTACATTAATTCTCAAATTTTAGTTTCACAAAATTACAATTTTAACATTTTAGAAGTTAGACAAATAGTAGGAGATGAGCTATAGCTTATTATTACTCGAGTACTCTATAATTTGGAATACACACACAGGTACCTGTTTTATAAGATGTTTTCTTCCATTTGTTTAATAGCAGATTGTTCGTGATTAGCAGTTTTCTTTCTTGGCTTTGGCATTTTATTGATTTTAACAGCAGCGGCTTTCTTGTTTATTTCAGGCAGCAGATCATTATGGTGTTTTTACGATGGGCAATGTGAAGTTCGGCATACGGTGGGCCATCTCCCGATGGAGAATAATCTCGGTGCTTACTCGGTCATACCTTGGCAGTATCAATTTATTTTAAGATATTTTAGACTCTCCACTCAATAGCAAAGCTAAAGTTCAAGTGAAAGTCTCCAGCAAGTCTAAGATGGCCTCCTTTTTTTATCTTGATCTTTTAATTTTTCTGTTGAGATATTTTTAGGTTTTATTTATCTTGCCCTCAGGATAATCAATGCTTTTGCTGGTTTTAATTAGAAAGAAATCTGCTGTGCTATTGTTTGTTTTGTTGTTTTTTTGTTTTTTTTTTTTACATTCGTTAATTACATTTTTTTGGAATTTTTCTATAATTAATTTATTATCTATCACTGACCGATGCTTTTAAATTTTCAAAGACAAAAGGGAATAAAATTATTTTAACTTTAATTAATTATTGCATCAGATTTTGGTAGAATTATTATTTAACGAAATTTAAACTAAGCAATAAATACGAACTTTATAAATTCAAAATAAATGCTTAATATTACACAAAATTTATTTAACTAAAAGAAATCTAAATTATATTATTTTATCCGTATTTATTGCCTTTAATGTGAGATCGAAATGTGTGCGTGTTTATGTTGAATTCTACATATATTTATACATTTTTAATATTGTTACGCACACAACTCGATACCAAAAAGTTTAAATTTGGGTGGGATAGACCGGTCAGTGAGAGACGACAGAAAAAGGTGAAACTTAAGATTCGAATACGAATCTTACTGTTTCACCATCCATTCAATATTTGTCATCCAGTTATCTGAGTCATCAATGGTTCATTCAAGGGTCTATCATTGTCTTTTAAATGCTTTGATGATCTTGGGTTTTTTTTTTTTTTGAAAGTTCATCAGGTTATGATGGCTGAGGATCTCTAATAAAAAAGTTTAGAATGAATGCCTGACTTGTTTCTTTGATTTTCTTTCATACAACATGTGTATTATAAGATCTCATTCATTGATTTAAGCTATTTTTAGATTTTATGGAGTGTTCTAAGTCAGGTCAAATTCTTTGAAAATGCTGTTCATGGCTTCTCTACAAGTTTGTTGATTTTCTTTCTTTCATGGTCACATTTTTCTTTATCCAGGTGCATTAATTTCTCATTAGTTAAGTTTTTCACATGTATTTGCAAAAGATCTTCAATGTTGTCATCATCAATTTCTTAACAGCATCTTTATCCAAAGTGTTGGCAAAATACTGCATTAGTTGTTGAAATTAGTACATCTTGAAGGCTGCAATGATTCTTTGATCTATAGGTTGAATGTTGTGTGATGGTATTAGATGCTGCTATGACTCCAGCTGAACATGTATTTAGCCACAAACTTTGAAAAAAAAAATCAATATCACAAGGAAAAAAAGTTTGGTTTCACTGTCCAAATGTACAAAAAAATGGATTGAAAAAAAGAATGGTAAGCTTGCAATTGACAATTTTTTGTGTTTTTCCACAAAACTGTTAATCATGTGCTGAAAAAAATTCAATAATTTCATTTTTTTTAAAAGTTCAGTTTTATATATGTAAAATTATTTAGAATTAAAAAAGCAAAGTTGGTAATATTTCATTAACAGTATTATTGTGACTATAAAGACTTCTTTGTCAATGATGTAATGGTAGCCAATTTATAGAACTTATTATTACCACAACTTAATCACACGCTATGTTCGAAAAAAATAAAAATTCTGGCATCTTAAAAAAGAAAAAAATGTATCTAATGTTTGCATATTGCAAACAAACTGTTCTTTATATACAAATACACTACCTATGGTCTTTTTTTTATGGCATGAAATGACACATTTTATTACATGTGATAGATATTTTCTTGAAACGATATCACAATTTTTTGAATAAAGTACATTATAATGGCAGAAATGCGGGTTATTTAAATAAAAATTAAAAAACATGAAACTTCTTCAATTTGTTTGTATTGTATTTTCATCATATAATATAATTTATTATTAAATGCATAATGATAAAATGATCTTCTTCCCTCCTTTATATATATTGAAAATACATTTACAATAATGAGAAATTTTGATTAAACTGAAATCGCATTTACAAAGGTTTTAATTTAAAATTGCATGACTGAATAGTATAGCTAAAACATAGTATACAATTTAAAATTAATTATTAATATATTACCAAAATTTATTTTTATTGTTACGCTGAATGAAATTTGTATTTTTTCTTCTGATACTATAATTTTGTAAGTTTACAATAATGTTGCCATTGTCTTGCATATGTGTGAAACAAATTATGAGATTATGATTTAAAATCTAGCAAGTTTTAACTTAGATTTAGTAATTTTTGATCATATAAAATAGATTATTAAATGTTTAATTCATAAAATCATTTCTTTTCCCCCCTTTTTCTTTTTACTGAAAATACTTTAGATTAACAATAACAGCAATTTTAATTTAACTAGAAAATTTTAATTCAAAACTGGTTGAATGAATATTTCAACTAATATAGTACACAATTTAAAATTAATAATTAATAGTGCAGTTTATGATCAAAACTTAACATTAGTTTTACATTGAATGAAATTTATATTTCTTTTTTCAGCACTGTATCTTTTTAGATTTTTGATAATGCCTCCTTTGGCTTGAATATCTCTAAAACAGATTACAATATTATGATGTAAAATTAAGAAAAATATGTACAGTAAATGAAAATTTATACTTAAATATAGTGTCATTTAGTGACTTGTGATTGCATAATATACAAATTCATTTTTTCCCTCAAAATAATTTACAATTAATTTTAACTAAATTTTACAATTATTGTACAATGGTCATAATTTTTGTCATAAGCAAAATACCATTAATAAGAATTTTAATCTATAAAAGTGAGTGAATCTACAGCTTTTAAGTCAATGCATATATTTAAAATATAATATTAATACATTTTATTATTGTATATCATCGAAATAGGCTTTTGATTATTTATTGTATTGAATGAAGCACTTTTTTACTTTGTAGTCATTAAACTTCACTTTAAATATGTCATTAATTAATTTACTGATTGTCTTGCAAGGACACAGGATGAAAATTAAATAAAGTACTGCACATTAATCATTTAATTTTATAATCAAAATACTGTATACTTTAATATTGTACTCTATGTTGCGTATAATGAATAAACTCTATATTATACATTTTTAAGCATGAATGTTGCCATTTTTCTTTCAAATGACGTGGCCACTAGCCACCAAAAAAAATCAATTTTTTTTTTTTCAGAATTGCTATAGTGGAATAATTGGTTGTAAATCAAAATAGAAGTAAAAATTGATAGTGATCGCTATGGTGTATCTTTGCATAAAGATCATGCGCTGAACAGGGTATAGGTGAATATCGATATATAAGCTACAACAAATAGATAATATAATAAATGATCTTCTAGAACCAATTTATCCAATATAATAGACTTAAAGAAAAGAATTAAGTTCTTATTCCCTAATATTTAACTAGATTGGGAATAAGGTCTTCTTCACCGTTTCTTTATACAGGATCCCAAAACCTTTGCTTTATAATGAAATATTTAGCAGTAATTCAATCTTTTACAATGATCATCATCTATCATATTATAAAACTATAACAAAAAACTGAATCATTTAAAACAGATCAGTCAACATAATTTCTAATGAAATCTAAAAAATAAGAATTGTCTTTTACATTAAAAAGGATATACTGTATATAAAAAACTGATAGTTAACAATACCGAATTAAGTTAACAAACTGAAATAGAACTTGCAATGGTTATAAAACAAAAAACTAGAATTCATATATAGAATAAATTCCACAAATAAGCATGTTTAAAATCATTCCAAAAGCTTTAATATATCTGTGTATATTCTTTAACAAAGGAACATGAGCAAAAGATAACATTTAATCATTACCAATGATAATATGTTATTTCTATAATTGTAGGCAATTGCTGATATCAGAAAATACATGCAGCGTATATATATTGGGTACATGGTTGTTTTTTTTTTAAATTAAAAATATCGCTAACATGCAGATACACTTCTATGTATATATAAATTATACACTTACATATTGGATTTGACTTACGGAATATATACATACATTCAGAAATAAAATTTATACTTTTGTAGCACGACTGCTCGTTTTTATAATCATTAAATATTTTCGGTAGTAAATGATTTTTGCATTACACAGCAGCATAAATTAAACAAATAAACATTGGGAAAAAAGATAAAAAGGGAACGAGGGTGGGGGGACGGGACGCAACATATCTTTTTTATTATTATCATTTTGACCTAGTTTCCATGGAAACACTAAATGATTTAACCTAGTCAAGTTGCCATAGTAATAAAAAATATTTTAGAAACAAGGCTTTTAAAAATAAATAATAAAATAAAATAAACACTAAAAAAAAAAAATCAACCTTTTATATTTCAGTAAAATAAAATATTACTGAACAAATACATATATTTAAACAATTAAAATTATTACAAAAATGACATAATTAGAATAAGATCTTTTTTTTTTTTTTTTTTGGAAAAAAAAATCACATGATATCACCATTAAAACTCAAAAATAAAATAAAAAATCATTTCAAACATGATGTATATTTATTTATGTGTGTGTGAAAGGAAGTAACGATAAATAAAGTATTATAAAATAACAATCATTAGAATCAAAATTAGAAGAAGAAAAAAGAATTCAATAAACACCGATTAATATAAACCATAACAATTTAGAATTTTAATAATAGTACTGCGATTTCATACTATTCTACTGCTAATCAATAACAAATAAGCCATAGATTAAAGTCTTATAATTTTTAGAAGAAGCTTAGAAATAATAGATTAGGAAGATGCTTAGTAAAGGCTTAGAAATAATAAATTAGAAGATGCATAAATAGATTTTTTTTTTAAAAAAAGTTGATTGTAATAATATTGGCAAGTCATTATTAAATTCTACTACAGAAAAAATATATCTGTTGACTTCTTATCTGTCATTGTAGAGTATCTAATAATATTCAGAATAAACAGATTTCACAATACTTTGTCAAATAACACTAACCAATAGTTTTAATATTGGGAGAGAATTTTGGTTAAAATTGAAATAAAATTAAAAATTTTACACTTAAAAACCTAAGTAATCTTAGCAAATGCACAACTTGCATTTCATACAAAACTCAAAAATAAATTTATATTTCAAGAGCTGAAAAATCAACTTACTATAAAAAATTTTAGCAATAAGCTGTGCATCACATTAAAGAGGGTGAAAGTATAATATGCTGATTTAAAAAAATGAATTACTTCCTTTAAAATATCCAGAACAGAAAAAAAAACAAGTTATAAAAATTATGAAGATTTAGTATTTTTGAATAATACAATAAATCTCATGGCTATTTTATGAATTGTAAAGTAAAATTTACTAATATCATATATCTGGAATCTGTTCAGAATATGTATAGAATATAAAAAATGTTGTAGCACTTAAGCAGAAATCTACTGATAATAATACCATTTCAAAAATTTAAGTATAAAACAAGTATTCTGACTAGAACAATACGATTATTGAACTTATATAATTATCAAAAGCTTGATTTAAATAAATTATTTCTTAAAATAACTATTAATCAGATTATTGTATAGCAAAGGGTCATCTAATAATCTTCCAAATAACAACAATGAAGGAAAAGACATTATTCACCAGGCTAGTCACTTGCCAAATAGTGAGGGTTGTAACATTTTTTTCCATTGATTTAATCTCCAATTAAGAATAGCTAGAATGATTAAGTCACCATCGCCGCCGCCACCACACACACACACACTTATTGAGATATGTCACTTAATTGGATATCTAATAAACTAGAAAAGACTTTACAGAATACAGAAACTAGAAAAGGTTTTACAGAGTACAGAAAAATTATATCACTTAATGGAAAAAAATTAGCTTCAATTTGTGGTATATGTTAAAATTAATGAGGAATAAGTTCAATTTTTAATTTTGAATCAAAATATAAACTCAATCAAATGTTTTAAGTGAAAGCATCACTTTTAGATGATTTAATGATATTTTATATTTCTTATGGGTTTAAATTAATTATTTAAATCATTAAATCAGATGAATTCCACACATTTTTTAATTAAAAAAAGATAGTATAGTCAAAACAATTTCTGTTTCCTTATAACCTGTTACAAATACAAGTTTTAAATTGCATACTTAAATTTGTCATTTCTTGTTTTAATCTTTCTATTTTCATTATTATTTCTTTATCAATAAAACTTTGATATTCAAACGATCTTGACAATAAAAAATCAGCTATGCAACATTCACTGATTAGCTTGGTCCACAATTATAATGTCTCATATATATTGTGCCGGTCAAAATCGTGTATTCATTCAACAAGACCAATAATCCAAGCAGAAGTACCTTGAGTCCAACCATACCCAAGATACAGATGTCAGGGGAATGGTGAATCCTAACCTATTTGCCTGAACTATTGCCTCTCTGACTAATGGATAACATTTGTGATGACACTAGCAGTCCTCGATTTTATTCCGTCCCAGCTGGAGGTCATGGTTTACAAAGAGACTCAAAATAATAAAGAGTTTATATAAGAAATTAATGATTTAATAAATTCTGGTGATTGCAGAATGGTACAGATGTGATTTGATATCAATTACTAATGGTTTGAACAGTAATAATTGTAATTCTTTCTGGCAACATTACAAAGAAGTGAATTTAAATCAAAGAAATATTATAAATAACTAGGGTAATTAATATTAGAGATTCGTAGTGATGACAAACTAAGCTAATTTAAAATAATAATATTACAGGAATTTATTAAGGAATTGTGTTATTGCTATACAAAATAAGTCGAGTTATGTTTATACAACTAGGTTATCATTTCTTGAATTTGTTTTGATGCGGCTTTGATAACAAAGTAAAAATTTGTTAATTGGTCTGCCAAGAACCAATCAGCAATAAAATATCATTAGCCCGTTTTAAGAGATTACAAACAAATCTTTTTTTTATATATAAATAACAAGACATGAGCGAGGTGTATTTAAAATACTATTACATTTAAATCAGTTGTCTATGATGAGTGTGGAAAGCAAAATAGTTCTTAAATAAATAATTGACAATTATATAATCAGATTTAACTAATTAATTTGGTTGGTTGGTGAAAGACATGCCTTCACGGCAGAGAGCCTTTCAGGTTTGTAAATAAATATATAGAATGATAAAGGCAGTATGATATTATAGATTACAACAAAAGAATAAATGAGGTCTATTACAAATCTCTGGGTGACTTTGCTAAAAGAAATTCCTGGTATCTACAGGTAGATGATGAGAAATGCTGGCTCTCCAGCCAAAACATGTCTCTGAATAATAATAATAGATTTGATGTGCTGGACTTCCCATTCATATCTTAATGGCAATGCCTGGAAAAGAATCCCTAGTAGGAAAATATGTCTACTATTAAGGGAGAGTCAAGGATTGAAGTGGTCATATTTAAACTTCCGAAAATCCTAAGAGGTATGTAGCAAATCAAGAATAACAATAATAAAGAAATGGTTGTAACTATGAATACATAATGCCTTAGACGTATATAGATAGATAGTGTATCACTAACGAAAATAATAACTTAAATCCTGATTAAAATAATCGGCTCCCTGACATAATAGAAAGTCCCCAGAAACCTTAGTCCATTAATGAATGAATCATAAAATATAATATAAAAAGGGAAGGCAAGAATTAAAATATAAAATATAAATTGTTTTCCACACGTTCCAAATATTTCATGTATTAGTAAGTTATTAAATAGTTCATCGATAATTACAAAATAAGACTGTCTTTTAATTATCATAGATGGGGCATTGAATATCAAACTCACTTCTGGTGAAGTTTGACAACATACAGCATAATAAATTGTACATCACAATTTTTAATATTTTATTGACACAAACAAAAATATATCATACGAAATATATATTGTTAGTAGTTGATACGAAAACGCTATAATAGCTGTGCTTTAAGTGATTTTCTTTTAAAACATATGTTTTACAGATATTGTAATAGGTTTTACTTAATTGATTTAATAAAATACATTATTCTCTCCAAAAATTGTAATAGGTTTTACTTAACTGATTTAATAAAATACATTATTCTCTCCGATAATTACGAGGGCAATTTTAAATTGGGGGTAATAATAAGATATCTAACTTTTAGAATAATTTCAATCATTTAAAATAAATTTATAATATAAAAGGTACAAAACTCAATGAGCTTTCTCTATTAATTAATTTAAGGGAAATAAGTCTCCTGTAATGGTTTTTAAATGGAGAAAAGAAGAGGGAGGGTTTAAAGTTAGTTGCTCATTGAATTTTATACTTGGCAGTTTCAGTAAGTCAATATTATAAATAAACCAACAAAAAAATTAATTTAAATTTATCGCATCAAAATAATGTGAGATTTTTATTATAAGAATTGATATTTTTAAATTTAAGAGAAAAAAATTACGACGCATTTTAAAATTAAGTTGTATAAACATTACAGATATATATAATATAAATTAATATTGATTTAGAAAACAAGTAAAATAGAATCAGTGGCTTGCAGCAAATTGGAGATTACCTCAACCGATTGGTAGATGTTTCATGGCTTGAAACAGGCAGTCATAAAGTCAGATCATTTAGCAGGCTTCCTTGACACAGTACAGTCTTGGGCTAGGTGTTCAGAGCACTGGAATGGCATTGATGAGCTGGAGGACAAAGCTCCGGAAAGCAACAGCCAATCTTTTACCCTGTCATTCTTTAGGCACGATGTACTATATATACTAATCAATTCTCTCCAGTGAACTGTTTTTCAATTCTGTTCTTCCATAAACTGTTCCTTAATAACAAAATTTTCCACTATTTATCTGATCTGGCTTTATCTATAGGATTCAATGTACATTGATAACCACCAATTGTAATTGCTCTCTGAGGTTGGTGTCTGTTTGGAGGGAAATCTATAATCCTGCATTAAACATGCCCCAATGGTTGGTTCATTTGCTAATTAAAAGAAAACAGCAACAAGCATATTAAGTTTATCAGTCATTGTATTAACAAAGCCTATTTAATTAAGATTTAGATTAACAAAAATGTAAATTTTATTCACAAAAATTTTAGGAATTTGGTACAATGACTTTCAAACTTATATTTGATATAAAATTTAAATACAAATTTACAAAATATATCTTACAATTATTAGATTGTTTAGATAATTGATCCTTTAATTTACATTTACCAAAAGTTAAATATAAAATGTTACCAACTGATTAATTGAAGAAAAATGAACTTTAATAAAAGAATTTAAAATATTTGTAACATTTTATAGATATCTAGGATTCAATTCAATTTAATAAAATAAACACAATATATATTTTTACAAATATAAAATAAATAAACTACTATAAAAGGTTAGTTTTAATTATAAAATACAAATTAATTAGATAAAAGATTATAATATTGATTATAAATATACTACCACCTATTATGAGATGGGTGTCAGTGGTGAAGCAGAAATATGTACTATATTTCCAGCTTCAATATATTATAAAAATTTACACAATATGAAGAAAAGCAGATCAAAATATTAGTTTTACTTGCTAATATATAATAATTTTATAAACTTATTCATGAAGCAACTAACTTTAATAAAATATTTTTAATAATATTTGAATAACAACAGAAAATTTATTGTATTGTACAATTCATTCATGTCTGGTATATAGATTTTCATGAATTCTACACAATTACTGTTATGCCAAAGAGGCATAACTTTATGCCTTAAAAATTGTTTTCACAGAGAAAAAAAAATTATATAAACTATTTTGAACTACTGTCATGCCATAGTGGCAACAATGGCAGGGGTGTCAAATTCATTTCAGTTATAAGCCATTGTCTTAATAGATAAAATTCACTTGAGCTACATATTATGTATTAGTATGTAACTTATCCTGCTTTTCATATATCATAAATTTTTAACATTTAAATAAATAATCAATTAATAATAAACTTTTTAAAAAAAATCCAATTTCTTTTATTACAATATTGAAAAATTGCAATTAAGTTAAAAAAGATATAGCCAATAAATAATCAAAAGAAAATATGCAGAAGAAATAAAGAACTGAAGCAGTCAATTTTAGCTTAAGTTTGAGCTTCATTTTTCCAGCTACTAACTTTTGTTCAAACCTATTTCCCATCCCGCTCCTTTTGTCGTGTATGTACATTTTATGTATACATTTGAGATGCGCACCTACATTATAAAATTTTAACTTTTAAATTAACATTTTTATTATTATTAATTTTAGGATTATTAATTCTTTTTATTAAAATACATAGGTGCGACTCAAATATATATATATAGGAGCAAAATTACTAACAAAAGGTTGATTTTTTGTAAATATTCTATCATACGTCATTTTTTAAACTTTTTCTTTTTAAAGTACTTTTTCTATTAAACTGTATATTTTTATAGAATTCAATATGGAAGATGCTACAGTAATTGTCTAAAAATAATTAAAGGGGTTGGAAGCACTATTGTATTAATCTGGGGTAGGTATTTGTAATTAAAGTTTTACTTAAAAGGGGATTAAGATTAAAGATACTTTTGTTATAAACATGATGTCAAATCTATTTCTAATCTGGAAATAGATTTGAATTTATTTTGGACATTATCTTACTGTTGCATCTTCAAAAACAACCGATAAAGAAAAAGTATAAAATGGCTGAATTTTGAGAACAGATTAGATTAGCTACTATGGAGAGAACTGATTGTAAATGTATTACACGTCACTTGAAACTTAAATAATGTAGCCATAAATCCATCACTTCTCGGCCCGGTTGGGTCATCATCTTCTGCGGCCGTACCATTCTGCTGCCCCAGAGTGAAGTAAAAGCCCGACCTAAGAACTTTAATGCTAATAGAAGCTTGCAGTTATTTAAGAACTTTCATTTCAATTGCCATGCACGTGCAATATTTTAAATCGGACTCTTAAAATTGCCAGGTAACTTTTCAAGCCATCACCGCAAACTAAATCTAACCTAACTCATGTATCAAGATTTCTTTTAATATATTATTTAACTTTGTTTTTGTTAATATGTAATTTGCTCTTAGTTAATTTCTATATATAATATGTAAATTGCTCTCAAATGATTTCTTTAAATTTAATTCTATCTCATATGATCTAACTTTCTTTAATTTTGGTGCGGTCATTTATTTATTACTTGATTTTATGTGAGTTTTATTTTAATATGCCAATCTCAAACAATCTGATGAGTTGAATTTCTAAAATCTTTTTTTTTGTCAGTTTAAATAAACCTTCATGAAGCAAGTTATTAACGTCCCCTTTAAATATATATATAATGCATTATAAATTAATACGTTCACAGATTGTTTTTATGAATCAACATTTTAGGTTCATTTTTAATATAATATTGATTTGTTTATCTCTGGATTTTCTACCCGGGGTAAATCCCGAACTTAAGCTAATTAACGCTTTGAAATCTTTTAAAATGTTTTTTTTTTTATTAAATTCTGAAAGAGTGACCCATTAATTATTTTCTATATAACTGCTTTTTTTATACACTCTTAAAATATACTTATATATTCCATTTATTGTAAAATGAACAAAGGTGGGATTGATTTATTTTAAATAGCAGAAAAAGGGATGGGGGGAAATCTTAATGTTTCTTTTACTAAATCAAATTTTAACGTATATTTTATTAATTTGAAATCTAAATTTTAATGTTTCTTTTGCTAAATAAAATCTTCAAGTAAATTTTAGTAAATGAAATCTGAATTTCTCTACATATATTATAACTGCATAGCGTATTATTTGTCTAAATTATAGTATTCAAACAAGGGTCATTTATTTTAAAGCAGTAAAATGTATTCAATGTCGTTAGAGACATTCATTCGTACTGCGTTACTGACATTTAGCCAATCTTCGTGTTTTATATATATGTGCTTCTTAATCTGGGGGTTGCGACAAGATCGAACCCATAGATTTCTCGTTATTTATTCCGTATAAAATGCCTCTGGCGGTGATCCCGTAAGTTTGGCACCCACTATGCATATCACTTCTTCGTATAAAAAGCCCCTGGTGGTGACCCCTAAGTCTGGCACATGCTATGCCCATCCATTTCTTCATATAAAAGGCCTCTGGCAGTGATCCCTAAGTATGGCACACGCTACGCCCATCCACTTCATCTTTTGTCCAGAAGCACGACTTTTCCTGTTATTTCTTGGTTATAATATCAGTACCGCAAGCTTCTTCGTATATTTATTTCTTTTGCTTCATGACCCAGTTTTAATGCTCTAATATTAAAATTGTGCTTGCTTAAAATATATATATAAATGCCAATTACTTCTATTTTATTAATTAAATTTATTTCAGTCTTATACAGTCCCACCATCGTAACTTATTTCTATATTTAAGAGTATATATGCCTTGGGGAAAATAATGCTTTCGTCTTACTATTGTTAAAATAATTTTTCATTAAATATTTTGTCATAGATTCAAATATAATCTTTCAAATGTATTTTGTTTATTTTCACGACCTTAGTGGCGTGAAAATAGTTTATATCATATGTATAATGAATTTCAGAACGCTCCCCTAAATAATGTTAGTCACCATGTTTCAGAACCGTAATCCAAAGCGTTAATAACCATTTTATGCGAATTCTTTGTAATAGTTGATTGGCATTTTAATATTGGACGCACCAAAGATGTGTGTTTATTTATAATATATCATTTAGCTAATAAAGAGCACATGAGAAATAATAGCGTGAATGACACTATGTAATCCTCTATTGCTTGTTAGACCGCTTGCTCATTCACGCACACACTAATGTATATAAGTAATTTATAAATGTATATAAGTAATTTGTCATTATATTAAATTATATTTTATTGTCTAACTTATTTGAGTAGTTCGAATTGCTTTTCCTCCACTTCCACATATTACAGTCATGCTTATCTATTATTTTAATATAGTCATAGTTAATAGATGTCTCATTGTTTTGCTCAGCTTTGCTAGTCGGCCGGATTAAGATTAATTCTTGTGTGCTATCACTAGTATGTTATTCATTAGGTGTTAGATCTGGGGCTTGGATGGTGGGTTCGAATCCAGGCTGGTCGCTGACCTAAATCTCGGGCTTGACTGGGTTTGAAGTACATTTTATGAGTTCCAGCTCATGTTAGATGGATAAACATGTTTTGACCGGTACAGAACATAATATCATTATTGATAAGATAATTTACTGATTGATAATATATAATAAGACTATAATATTTATTATCAAAATTTAAAAAGTACTGTTTTATTATATTTTTTTTGCTAGAAACTTGCTATCACTTGCCTCCAGTTAACTTCTCAAGATTTGGAAATAATGATTGCAAATACACACTTTTCAATATAACAGAAAAAAATTCATCAGTTAGTCTTGACCTGTGAACTATTTTATTAAGTTTCATGCATGAAGACAATTGTTTGCATAAGTATATATTTCCAAAATAGCACAGGATTCATGCAGCAAACTTCATAATCTCAGGGTAGTTTTGTTATAAATAAAAATATATTTTTGAAATTCCAACTTTTTTATACTTTTCTTTTAAATTTGAGCTGTTCTGCAGAATTCATAAGGAATCGGGAACTTCATTGATTTTGAAATAAAAAATTCCTCTGAAAAGAGAAAATATTTTTTTGATTCTTCTTGAAATCTTTGAAATGCTTGTCAAATTTGTCTATAATCATCAATTTAACTTCTTCACAATATTCTGAAAAAGAATATTTTTGTCTTTGTGTTTGGAACTGTTCACAGATAGGGAGATGAATTAAGATACAGTTTTCAGGTGATTTTTCCCATTAGAATCAATTTCTGTACAAAAATTATGTTGTATCATATATGTCCATTATTAATTTATCTCTTCCCTGTAATTTAATTTTGAGACTGTTTAAATTGTTGATAATATCGCCTAAAAATACCAAATCTTGCATCCATTCTGGATTCTTAAAAATTGATACATCTTGATTTTTAATTTCAAGAAAGAGTATTATTTCTTCTATAAACAAGTAAAAATTCTTCAAGACTTATAACAAAATAATCGACAGACTTCTATGTAATAAAAAGACATTTGAATTCAGACTCTAAATCCTTAAGAAACAATCCAAATTGGTGATGATGAAATCCCCTGAATTTAATAAAATTTACAGTTTTGGTCACTATTTCAAGCAACCGGGCTACTTTTAACATTTTGTAATACAGAACTTGATGAATAATGCAATGGAATGATTTCATTTCTGTTTTATTTGAGCAGCTTTCCTTTAACTTTGTTGTCAGTCTTGATGTGAGTCACTTATCTTTACCTATCATTGCTTTGACACCATCAGCTTTCAAAATAAAGAGTTTGTCCAAAGAAAGATTGAACTCCTCTAAAGTGCTTCATACCATATCAATAACATCTTCACTGGTAGTATTTCCATGGACATTCCATTATTTTCATAGCAACCACAAAAGAAGAAAGCAATTTGTGCAACATCTTGTACATTAATACTTTCATTAATCACAACAGACAAGCACAGAACACTTGCAAATAATTCAAGCAACTGATTATTTAGATTGCCTACCATCTGATATTTTATTTGACACTGTATTTCTTAATATGCATCATGGTATAATTGCATTATTTTGAGACAGATGAATTTTGCAGCCTTTATCATAGATTCTTTGACTAATATGCAATCTGTGAATGGTTTTGAGTTTTTTATTTCATAATTAACTTTCATTATCAATTCATTACTTGCTGATTTTGAAGTGAGTTCTTCAAATTTTTCAACTTATTTTCTTTTAATTTACCTTTGAAGCATGAGTATTGGTGATTGGTTTAACCTGGAAATTTAATTAATATTATATTCTTTGGCAATATTAATCATTTTATTGCATATAGTACACACAACTTTATTTTACATTTCTATGTGCAAATAAATTTCCACCTTTCTTGAAATTTTCTCTTCTACTCGTCAATCTTTCTTTTCCTTCTTGTTTCGAAAATGACATTTTTTGGTTTAAAAAATATTGACTATAAAATTTATAAATTTAAATAACTGTTTCAACAATCACTAATGGTTTAATAATTAAACATTAGTTATTAACATTTTTGCCAAAATATTTTCTATATTGAGCAACAAAAATAAAAGCATACTGGTAAGGAACAAGTGAAAACAACAGTGTGCTGACAGAAAAAAAGCAATTTAAATGTCAAAGACAAAAAAAACTTGCACAATGCATGCCCAAAACAGAACTTCCTCCTGTATTCATAATTTTCCACTATCACACACTTTTCTCCCAACCATCTCCCGGTTTGTCACACATCATCAGCTAGGTTATCTTCACAGACATGTGAGCGGTACTTAAAATACTGAAGAGTTGGAAAGGTTGATAAGAATGGCAACTTGTCTTTCTATAAACATGATTCATTAACTCTCATTCATTTTCATCCATTTTTCAAAATTGATGATGCCCACAATATGTTGGTTTGATTGGTCTTCATATGACAACTGATGCTATGATTGGAACAGAAGTTGTGTATGTTTTGTTGTTTTTTGGTAAATAGTTGACAAGTTCCCATAAACTGTCTGTGTTTCTTCTTTTTTTTCTTATGAGCAGCAAAAATATACATAATGGGTCACATGCAGAGCTGCAGGCCACCAGTTTCCAGAGACAAAAATATATCCTTGATTTTATCATTTTATAAAAAAAATGATATAATGTATAAAAAATATATTTTTATGTAAAAAAGTTAAGAAAATGTATAAAATATTATAAATATTTTTTTTTTTGTTATACCGAGCGCAACCACCACAAACGCAAGACAAAAAGAACCACCCCCCCCCCCCCACTCCTGCCCCCCTCACCCACACACTCATTATCCCCACCCCCACTCGCCCGACAGCCCCCCGCGAGGCCGCGGCGGCTGGGCCCAGGCCGCAAAAATGTAAAAAAGGTCTCTAATTATTAATTAATGAAAGCAATAGATGTATGCCAATGTATTAACTGCATGTTCTAACAGATATAAAAAATATTGTACTTTTCATGCTATCAGTTCAGTAATGGTATTTAAAGATAGATAACTAATAAATATTAATTATATGCCTACACAAATTTAAAAAGTACTTTCTGATCCTTTAATAAATATACTAATTGAGAGACATGGAATGAAATAATTTTTACAAAGTTAGTTTTACAAAAACTATTCTGTGATTGAAAAATTGTCCAATAGAAGTCTTCAAAATAGTTAACACATTATCATTTCAGCTACTTCTTATGATTTAAACTCAAAAATCATATATTTCTTACAACAACAACTTTTGATGACAGCAATGACAAACACATATAGGTATATGTTTATTATGTAAATTAAATATTTAAGCAAATATTTTTGCAAAGTTGTTAATTTGTTTTCAAGTAATAAATTAAAATATTTTATGAACAACAAAGGTATAAATGAAAAGATATTCAAAAGAAAAAAAAGTATAAGCAATTTAACAAGAAATAATTTTTATAATTAAATGCACATTTCCATATCTTTTGTTACATAATCTGCTTGAATAAATAATTTGTGGCTTTGTAAAATATTAGCTCACTATTACATTTTTTTTAATTTTTCATTCAAACTTCACATAAGTGAGGCATTCCAAAACTAAGTCAAATCATCAACATAATTGTAACATATATTTTTCAGTAATTTATACTTTAATATATAATTATTTTCAAATCACACCCCTATATAACATTATTCATCATTCCATACATGAACAAAATGAATATTTTATTAAAAAATCTGAAGAATGTCAATTCATTTATTAACATTTGATATTTTTTCCAAAGATTTCAATAAAAAATGACATAAAACAACAGAATAAACATAAGTTAAAATGAATAATATCTATGAGATGAAGTACCAGTGAAAAGAAGTTTTAAAGCTACAATAAATAATGTTTAATGCATGTTTTACTAATTTTAGTAAACTATTCTCTATTGGATGTGAAATATTTTTTGTAAAGTAAGATAACATTAAAAAATACAAATCTTTTTTCACCCATTTCACAGTGCATTAAACCACTAAAAAGAGCAATGGAAGATTTTTCAGAAGATAAAACAATTCCTAATTTACATTTAATCAGCTTTGTCAGCAATAATTAATTAAGATATATTTTATTTTGATATATACCATATTGGTCCAACATAAATTTAATAACTTAGTGTCAAGTCTAAATAGCTATATAAAGAATACGTTTGGGTTTAAAGCTTTAAAGTGTTTAAAATTTAAATTTATTAGTTTGATATTTTAGAAGAGATTAGAATGAGCAAATATACACTATCTAAAACCAATATTTAAAAACTTGTCTGGGAATCTGGCACTATTCCACAGTGTCTGTAGATTACTCATGCTTAAATAGAGCAGAACAGTATGAATTGTTCATTGTTGTAAAATGTAAAAGGATACATTGTTTATAATTCATAAGTATGAATACATATGTGTTATTAAAACAAGTTCAATAACCAAAGTAATATAAGTATCAATAATTTTTGAATCCCATAATGGCAATTTGCTAATGCTTGCTTCTGAACTTAGTGTAAGTTACCATGTTTAATCACATTATTAATAAGTTATTGAATAACACAAACATCATAAGATAATAGTTTTTTGTATTTGTATTATATAGTCACACACACACAATGATTAAAACAAAACATAAATAACTATTAAATTTAAATATCAATAATAATATCATATGACTATATCATTAAAATTTAGCTTGAATTTTTTTTACAAAAAAAAAAAGACTCCTGTAAAAACTTGATTGTCCTATATTAGTCATACTTTAAGGGTTACAGCTTTTACTGACACACAATCATTTTAATTCTCATCAGGTTTTAGTAATGTATATTTAATGCATCATAGTTCTACTATAAACAGATCCAGTCAGGAAACTTATTAATAAATATGGAGCTAAAAACCAATATCATAAAAATCATCATTGTAAATGAAATGTGGATTCATACTGAGATCTAGCATATTAAATTAATAATGAAAAATACCCCCCCCCCCAGAATAATATTACTTTATAGGAAAAATAACTCAAAAAGAGACTTCACAAAAAAAAAAAAAAGACATTAAATGTTCAAAATTTACTGCAAACAACTTTATATTTGGAAAAAAAACCTGAAATTAAGATTATATAATTGAATCATAGTGTTACATTATGGAAATAATTTCAAGTTTAATCATTCTGTGTTAAATAAACCATCATTTATAAATTTGTGTGTAGAAAATGTTTTGATACTGCAATTGATTTTTCATAATACTTTAACTTTGAAAATAAATTTATCAGAATTACTTTATTATTTTTATGTCCTAAATATTAATTATAAAGAATCTAATATTGTATTTTTGTGCATATATATAATATAGATAGATATACCAAAAAATATGCAAAGACTGTAATCTGTCTAACACAAATATTCACTGCAATGTACCAATTTTACTATTGTGTATTTTATTATAATTCAATATAGATCAACATATATGAAAGAAATTTTTTTTTAAAACTAGTTATGGAATGTAATAGAACAAAAAAACCCTGACTATTGGCACATTAATGTTGCTGCAATTGATGAACTTTTATTTAACACATACACACACACAAAAAAAAAACCCTTGGCGGGGGGGGGGCTCATAAAGCAGCTTCATCTTGACAAAATATTCACAAAAAATGGAAGCAACATTTTTCAAAAAACAATGTAAGCAAAAATTTTAAATTTCATATAGAATAGCTAATAAATTTATTTGGACTTACTGGTTTAGTGATTTCTGACTCTGATCAAAGAGATGTCATAAATAAATGTAAAGCAATACAATTATTTTCCTTTAAAAAAATAATTATTTTTAATAATATTCATTCATAAATTATTTAACATTTTCATTATTGCTAGCACTTAAAATGTGCAAGAATTTTTAAATTACAAACATCTGCTTTAACCTTAATATTAACGGAAATCTACGCTGTCTACACATCCGCTTTTTACACTTTCGTTTCCATCTTTTTTTCTACTTTCAGAAAAGATAAGTTTTATTTTTCTATGATAAAAAATAAAAATCTTATAATAATTTTTGAGATCAAGTAAAGTGAATTTTTTTGTCTTTCATTTTTTTTTTAATAGTTAATGGAAAAGTATTCGCTGTAAAAGATATATTGGAAAAAATAAAAGTGTTTACAAATGTATTTAGAAGACAACGTTATGGGAGCCTGATGGTAAGTATTTATTTTTATATATTTTTTAATTATTATTTTATTTTTATATATTTTTTAATTACCATTTGAACTTATACTTGATAAAAAATATACGAAAAAATTATTATTGAAACTAACATAAAAAAAAAAGCAGCTTGTAATTGTGTACATTTTATCATGAATTATCTGCATTTTTTGCTATGATGTGGGTTTGGGTCCAGTATTTGAATTAGGTGATATGAGACAAAGATAAACATATTTTGCAAATATTATAACCCAATTTAGATTTTTCTATAATGTCTTGTCTGCATTTTAATAATAATAAAAATATGCAAATGCTAAAAGTAAAGATTTTGACAGTATATAAACTTAGGTTGATTATACACTATCGCAATGTAAATTTCAAAGCTGCATATTCAAATGTAAAGAGAGGTGGCAGTTTATGAAGTTATTACTAAATTTATTAATCATAGTAGCATGAAGCAATATGAGCCCTCAAAACCTATAAAGATGTCTAGCGTTGTTAGCTGAGAGGTCATAGCAACTGCCTTGCAAGCAAGTAGTTGGTTGCAGACGGTTGTGGATTCACGTCCCGGCCGATGCTATGACATATGAAAAAAAAAAACCTATAAAGATAGGATAAATACTATATTGCACTAACTCTAAACTACTAACTTATGTACCTAAAGCTTAACTCTATAATGAATTTAGTATTTCATTTACTTTTTTATTTTATTATTTTATTTTGTATATAGTATAACGGTCAGGGTGATCATAGAGTCTTACCGTATCTGTGCTATAAGGCGCCACCAGGCTATTTGAACCTGGAAAATTTATAGAGTAGGCAGATATGCGATGTTAAGATCTAATTTTTTTACATATGTATTTTATTCTGACCATCAGCCCATGCCACTAGCTCATGGAAACACAGATATATATTTTCAATACTGAAAAAATATTTTTTTAAAAAAAAAAAATAAAATAAAATAAACCACTGCCAGTAATAAACACACAAACATTTATTAACACACATATAAATAAAATTGAGGAATAAAATTTATTATTTTAGATTGGTTATTAATTTTTAAATCTAAATTTTTATTTTAAACAATCCGCACAGATGAATTTAATAATATTTTATTAGAGTGTCGAGTATGAATAAACTACATAGATTGCATTTGAAAAGAAAATATTCTATCCCTTATTTAACCTTAGGCCAAAAGTTCGCATTCAAACTAACGCCAATTTATCTGATATATCGATGTATTCAATGCAGCATGAATATGACAGCATAATGCCACACTGTCAGGAATGCACATCTGAATAGCATGGTTATAGAAGACATTGTCTCTTGTCCAGTACAGGAATGGTGCATCTGTCTGGTGAGAAGAACAATAAAAAACTCCATAGGAAGGAACTGCGTTTTCCATCTTACTATCCCATTCCATAGGCTAAAGGGAGGATCCTAGGAGCAGGGAATACAGTCTGCTTCCAATGGTCGGTGATAAATGGGACTTCTTTTGCCCAAATGTGGTGTATAATATGATCCTTCACGTTAGCGGATCTTCATGCTACATTTACTAATTACATCAATATATCCAATCGATTAACCCAATTTAACTACGAAACAAATAACCTAAGATTAACCCTCCCTTAATTAATTAATATAACTTTACAAATCTATGCAGCCATTCATGTGCGACTTAAATTTAAAATTGATATAATTTAGTCAATAAATATTAATAAAAAAAATATGGAAATGATTAAATTAGCAAACTCAAATATATAAAATTAAACATTATTAATTGATTTTGAAATCTTAAAAGTCAGATAAAAGTTCATTTTAAAAATTAGGTTTAGTTGATTATTAAAAGCTTGTCAAATCTTGACAAAAGTTCTTAATTACTTTTAAATTTTACAATTCATATATTATAGTAGAAGAGTCCCGGTTCCTGGTGCCAATTCCCATGAAGTCTTTATTGGAAGACCGGTCTGTTTTTCCGGAGATGGCCTTAGCTGGTTCCATCCTGGTACTATTTTATTATAGGACCCATATGATTCGGGTCTACAATAGTGGCATTCATAATTCAACAATCATTTCATTTGAAATAAGTGAGAGAGGGTGACAAGTGCGTCTTATCACCCTTCTCAAAAAAATCAAGCTGGAACTGTTTTAATTTGAATATTTTTTCTTTTTATACCAATCGTCCAGGACTGAACATGGTTTCCTGTTCCAAATTTTCATTAAGGTCCGAGTGTTGGTTGCTGCTTCTATTGGACTTCTATTTTTTTTGTTCTCTTATTTATATCTTTCATCTGACTTTTTTATATAAGAGCCCCAAGGGCTAGTTTGCTTTTCAATAATTAATAACACAATCATTTCCATTTATTGAGATTGCATAGGAATCTTTTTCATTTATGCTACTTTTTACTAAAAATATGTTCAAATACTTTTTTTAAAAAAAAAAAACTTTTAAAGTTTTCTTTCCATCTGTGCGATATATTATACGTTAAACAACTCTTTTCAATAAATTTATTTTTATTTACAAACTTTTTATTTTAATTTTAAATTAATGTAACGGCATATATACCATTATAATAGTGACTATTTTAGTAGTAATTTTTAATAAATTATAAACATTAAAAAAAGAAGTTCTTTATTAGAATATTCAAATTATACTAATTATTGATCAACATTAACTACTTGTTATATGGGACATTATTAGGGATGACATATTCATTGCAAACCCCTGTATGGAAATATATTTTGAAGGGCTACTAGGAAAAATGAAAGGTACTAATGTCTTTATTCTACGAAGTTTTCAAGTGTTGGATTACCTTAGGTAAGTGTTATTATATACCAATTTTTTTTGAAATTTTATTGATGAATCCAACTAACCTAAAAACAAAAATATAATTTAAGTTGTATGCATGATAATTTTGAATTTATGAAATAATATGAAAATAATTACTCTCTTTTTTTATTACTTTGAATATCAATGACTATATTTTTTTCCAACTTAATTACATTCTTTGGTTTTTTATGTTTCAAACAATATATATTATATCATTTTTGAGCAATACAAACTTAAGTTATGATAACATTTGTGACTTAACATAATTTTTTAAATATTCAATATGGCTGCTTCATCAGCTGAAAAGTTAACTTTCATTTAACCAATACAATGTTGTATAAGGACTTGGTTTCTGACATTTATTGTGGACTGACATTTTCAAATTGACAAAAAAAAACCTTACTAATCTGGAAAAGACCAGAACTAAGGATCCCAGATTAATGGTATTCTGTCTACATTATTTTAAAGAAGAACAAAAATCTAGTAAATAGAATATTACTTGTATATTAATCAAAGAATACAATATAAATCAAAATAAAATAAATCACACAATTTTAAAAAAACACTTATTATTAATGATATCTTTTTTAAAAAAACAAAGTTTATATTATCATGTAAAATTAATTAAGACATTATTAAAAAATGGTAGAATGCTTATCTCTAAAATATGTTATTTTTATCCATTAATATAATTTTTTTACCAAAACCTCATTTAACAAACTGAATAGTACTGAAAAGTATTTTCGCCCCATGAAGTTTGTTTCCAGAGAAAGCAAGTGATGAGTAGATTTGTCATTATGTATTTACTTAATTCAGTTTTCTATTTGGAAGAATACTCCAAACCTATATGGAAACCATTAAATCAAAATACACACACTTTTTCTTTGCTTTCACATTCCATACAGTATTTTATTTTCTAATCTGAAAACTAAAAATTATAAACAAATGAAGATAACTATTATTATAGCCTTTTTAATAACTATGTAAAAAACATGGTCAACAGTTTCAGTCTATGAGTAACAGTGGAAAAAAAAATTGCAGACCAAGTGCAACATTAAAATTAAAAAATATATATAAATAACAATATATAAAAATAATGTATTTTATTAAACAAAATTTTCTTCTCAAATTTTTTATAGTTAGTTTTTTAAGGAAACAAAAAAAAAAAAAAAAAAAACAGAAATAACATTATTCATATAAACATTTAATATATTTTATCACATAAATTTGCAATAGTATAGTATATTTAAAAAAAAATATACTTAAAAATTGTATTTTTTCTTATTAAAATTTAAAACTATCATATTACTTCAATATAGATATCCCTGAATTTAGCACAATAGGATATGAAAATTGGGAGGGGGGGGGGATTTTAAATTATTTTATTGAAAAATAAAAAACATTTTTATTTACTTAAATAGGAACATATAAATGCAATAAGCTCACCTAATTTATTGTGAATCTTCTTCAGACATGTTTTCATTTTTTATATCTTCACTTTCGGAACTTGAATTCTCATCACTATCCCACCTGAGTGCATCATGTTTAGGCCATTTAAATTGTTAGCAATGCAATATTTAAAATTTTTTTTTGATAATTTCTTCAAGTATATCTTTCCAAGACTGCAAACCCCAATCAAAATTATATGTATATTGTTTTCATTACAAAGTCTTTTTTTACTATAAATATTGTAACACGCTTTTTTTTTCCAAAGAAAAAGAAAAAGATTTTTAAATATGGTATTGACATTTAATGTTACCAGGGAATCATTTTTCTTTTGATTAAAAACCTTTTCTAACATGCAAATTAATAATTTGTCAGATTATTAAAGTAAAAAAAATTTTAAAAATAATTTTTTCTATAACTGACAAAAATAATCTATAGCAGTCAGCATAAAACATATTTTTGTCAACCAATTATAAATAGCAACCTATATGTTGATTTTTTTGTCAAGTTGCTTTCATGTAAAAGTAAATTTTTCTATTAAAATCTAAATCATTCTTCTAAAATAGTTTATATTTTTACAAATATTTTCTGAAAAAAAATTATAAATATGTAAAAAAAAACCATTCTAAAACATAAGTTTTCACTTTGAAATCAAAACTAAAAATGTCAAAATCATTGATAGGCATTCTCTTGTGTAAAGAACAAGAAACAACCAATCACAGCAAAGGCAGGTTCTTATCACATTATTGTACTGATTTATTATAGTAGTTGTAAAAAAATTTGAAAGGTTATTCAATACAGTTTTCTCAATAAAATAATAAAATCAGCAAAATAACGTTAAAAGAAGTGGTTTGAAAGAGAATTAAAGCCGTTTATGAAATTAATCCAAAATATTGATATTTAATGTTAAATCTTTTTTCATTTGATTAAAAAAGATTTAACATGCTATTCTACACAGATCAATGATCATAATAATATATATGTGTATAGCATAAAGCAAAGACCTGCAGAAATAAACTGTTAAAAAAATTTTGTCCCCAATTTAAGATCACCTCTCTTTTATGGGTCCAAAACATGGAAAAAAAGTGCCTGATATTTGAAGTAATAAGGTATTATATGTGTAAACACAATCACTAACATATTTATAGCTCATAATACAGTTAGCTAATTATTTTAAATAAGATTTTTTGGTGTTGATGTAGTACGCACTCGATGCCATTTTGAATTATAAGAATGGCCTCAAAACCACACTGACACATCCAAGTGATAAATGATATATATTATCAACACATGGTTTGAAAAAAATGGTGGTTACAAAATGCAAATTTCATCATTAATTAAAAATAAAAACATAGATTTCTCAATTGTCGAGTATTTAAAAATAAAAATCCTAATTTTCATCAATATTTAAAAAAGAAAAAAATCTCCATTTCATCAATATTTAAAAAATAAAGAACCAAAATTTCATCACTATTTAAAAAAAGTAAAAATCATGATTTTCAACAGTATTTTAAGTTAAGAATATTAAAAATGAAAATCCTAATTTTCATCAATATTTAAAAAATAAAAAAACCTATATTTCAACAATATTTAGCATAAAGAAATCAAAAAGCAATTTACGTTTTCTACTTTTAAAAATTAAAAGTCATGATTTTCAACAACATTTCATTAAATCACGCTTACAATTTCCAAATACTTAAACATTATAATTTCTAAAATACAAATCATACTATATGCCAAAATATTATAACTTATAAAATACGAATGTTAATAAATAATAATGGTGCAAAGTTCCACAGTTTGCAGGGAGAGGGAACAATGGTTTGGCTGGCGCAGAGCTTCAATGGTGTGCATGGTGAAGGGTAAGGATGAAGAAGTTTGATTAAATCAAACTTACAATTTCCAAATACTTAAAAGATTAAAACTTCTAAAATACGAATTATACTATATGCCCATATGAAATAAAACATTATTTTTACTAGCTTATAATTTCTAAAATATGAATTTAAAAATCACAAGGCAATTTACATTTTCTACTTTTAAAAAATAAAAGTCATAATTTTGAACAATATTTTATCAAGTATTAAAAAATAAAAATCCTAATTAACCTACATTAATATTTAAAAAATAAAAAAAATAAATTTTAGGTTTTTTATTTTTTAAATATTGATGAAAATTAGGATTTTTATTTTTAAATACTCGATGACAATTGCAAAATTTGCATTTTGATTTTTTAATTAATGATGGAATTTGCAATTTTGTAACTGCCATTTTTTGAAACCACATGTTGATAACCAGTGTCATTTATCACTTGGATTTGTCAGCATGTTTTTTGGGTGAATTTTAAAATTCAAAATGGTTACGAGCATGTGCTATATCAATACCTTTTTTTTTTAGTTACAAAATATGCACAATGACTGTACAATGAAACTTCTATCCATCATCATATTGAAAATATCAAAAAGTAAATATTACTATTATTTTCCTAATTTTGGATCAAAGAAATAGACAATAGATGCAGAAAAATCACACAGAAGTTTAATAGTATCTTTGTTAGTTAACTTAATCATTAATAACTTTCTATCAATTTTTTAACATAAAATATTTATATAGTGAAAATTAATACACTTTTTTTTAATGAAATTGGCTGATTGTTAATAATTAGTAATGTTAAATCCTTGAGAAGGATAATGGTTTTCATTCAGAGTAAATTATTCTGAAGTACTATCAAATCAACAACTACTGGCAATCATTTGAAAGACATTCTGTATGTAGTATATGAGGATAATTCATGATTGTTGTCTCTTTATTGTAACTGATATTATTGTGATTGAATGATTAGCATTGTTGTTTCCTATACAGAGAGAGGAAACATGTTAAGAAAATATAAAGAAAGAAAGAAGGAATATAAATCTTTTTAATGAAAATTGTTAGATAAAAAGTCAAAGTTGAAAAAAATGTCAGCTTAAAAATGCAAGACACACTCAAACTATTAAATTAAAAATGCACAAAATATAATAAGTTATATCTGCATTTCAGGTGCAAATATAAGTAAAATCTACTATTGGGAGAGAGATAGCTACATCTCATTCACAATATTCAGTTCATGTTTTAAAAAAATTATTCTTGGTATACAAAATAACTTGTGTATATATGATATTATAATCTCTATTAACACTTTTCTTTAAATTATTGTTCTTAATTTATTAAAAAAATTTAAACAACAGTAACTGATAAAATTTAGTCTTGTGTTGTTAGCAGAGAGGTATCGCAGCGGCCATGCAAGCAAGTAGTTGGTTGCAGACGGTTGTGGGTTTGCGTCCCGGCTGGTGCTATGACATATGAAAAAAAAAAACCAGTAACTGATAAAAATTTTGCTAATTTAAATAAACGAATACACTCAAGAAAAAAATAAACATTACCAATCTTTTTTTTTATTATTATTCAAGTAGAGAGAAGTAAGATTTTATTTTATTTTATTTTTTATTATTGGCTAACTCAGTATAAATCTGACAAGTTAGCAAACAAACCTATAAACAAAATCAAATATTCAGCATAGCCATTGCTAGTTACCACAAAATTAAAATTAAACCCATTACTAATAAAATAAAAAAATATACCAGAAAATATTCTCAAAAATAAAATTATAATATAAACAGTATACAATGAAAATGACAAAAAAAGAAGAAGCAAAAATCACCCTTTGACTTTAATAAAAGTTCTTTCTGTTAAAAAAATGTAGGACTAATATATTTTTACCAATTGTGTGTACAGTATGTATAAACGTGTGTGTACCCAAATATACCATAAAAGTACATGTGTAAACATTTGTCCTGGAATTTGTAAATAAGTTCTTATGGAACAATGACAGAGCAAATTGCAAAGTTTTCTCAACATTTATTAACTATTATAAGATATTTTGATTTTTTAAAAAAAATATTATTATTAACTTATTATGTTTTCAAATTTTTCCTTAAGCAACTTTCTAAACATATAAATAAAATGTACTTCACCCTATGATAAAATTTTGACAGAGCCAGCCTCTTCAGGTGGCCAGACATTATTACATAATGTCAAGCAACCATTTTTAAATATAATGTCAAGCAACCATTTTTAAATATCTGAAGAAATTTTTCAACGCTAAAAATAAGAAGAATCATTTTTTCAAATGACAAAATCTTAAATATGATAGCTTAATAACCAATTGCAGAATAAGTACTTACAGAAACTGGGTTTTTTTCATATTAAAACACCACTCCATTCATACAAGAATGAATATATTTATATAAAAATATATATTTTCATGTATGTACAGGAATATATTTATATACATGATACAGTAAAAAAAAAAAACAATATGGTGAACTGCCAAATTTTGATTAATATTTTTTTAAATTGGTAATTTTGAATTATGACAAACATTTTAAATTCATGACATTGATAAAATCCATTTCAGCTAAAATATATTAATGCTTATTATTTATAATTTCTTAAGCTAGAGATTATCATATCATTCTTAGATTAAAAATTGAAATATATCTGTTTTTAATTAAATATATAAAATAATCCAAGACTTCATTTCTCATTTTCCTTATATAATGTCTTTTTTAGATATCTTTAAAATTTTCTAAAAAATGATCAGCAACAACCATTAATGTATTTATTTCAAATGGATTGTGTCAAAGTTGTGAATGCAGAAAGTTATTACTTGTAAATGAAATTGTAATAATTTGATATTAATAAATGAAATACATCTTGGACATGATTTATTATTTTCAGATGTTTTTCTTTATATATTTCCAAAATGTATATGGAGTGGAAGTTTTAAATATAATTAAAAAGAATTAAATAATAGTTTTAACAGCTTAAATAATTCGGTCTATAGACTAATATTTTGCCATAATTAAACTTTGAAGAACATCTTGTCAGATGTCAAACTAAGTTAAAAATAGTACTATATCTAAAACATATATTAATTATTCAAATTTCATAATAAATCATTTATTTTTAATTTTTAAAAAAAGTTGAAGTGTGGCATCATTTATTTGGTGAAACTTGCTAAGTTGCATTTCAAGATAATTCATTAGTCTTACATAGTGGAGCTGCAATATCTGCATATTTTGCATTAAACTCCTTTGTGTACATTGCATACCACAGATAATAGTTCACATTTTATTAATAAGCTTTGTTTACAGTATAATACATATTGTTTACTGTACTATATATAAGTATATAGTATTTTTCAATATATATATATATAACAGAAATTTTTTTATGTATACAGTATACATATATAAATTAGGATTATAGTATAAAAAATTGATAGTACACTTACATATATATTCACTCTATGTATGTTCGTTCGTTCGTTCATTCGTTCATTCATTCATTCATTCATTCATTCAAAAATAAAAATAATAAAAAACTTACTATAATTCTGTAACTATTTTTAAATATAAAATTAATAGCAAAATTTTCAGA
Organism: Epiperipatus broadwayi; assembly: GCA_028023455.1. Classification (NCBI taxonomy): domain Eukaryota; kingdom Metazoa; phylum Onychophora; class Udeonychophora; order Euonychophora; family Peripatidae; genus Epiperipatus; species Epiperipatus broadwayi. The sequence continues at coordinate 1,028,272 of JAQFVV010006289.1, forward strand.
TTTTGACCATTTCAAGTTGTTGATTTACTTGAATAATTCAATATTACTGCAATTGAGCATATTCTTTTTCTTCAATATTTTTTCCCTCCTATGAAAACATAACAGAAGTCTCATTATTAGCAGACATGACCTCTCCAGTTGTTTTGATATTTTTAAGTCTGTATAGACTTTGGAATCTATATAATCACTTTTATTTGAAATTACTGATTTCTGACTCTTGGGAACAAACTTGAAGTTTTCAATGGCAATATAAGAACATTTTACTGTTGTTGTTTTTTTTTTGTCATTACTAAATTGGTATCTATATTTTATCCCTTAAGAAAAATACTCTATGAATTTTTTTTAATTTCATATCTAGATTTACACTTAGAAAATGAAGAATAAAATTCATGTAATTTCAACATAACCCAAAAAAATATTATTAATAAATGTGTTTGCCTACTGTTCTTTGAGACAAAAAAAAAGCTGTGTCACAAAATTTGTTTATTTATTTATTTTTTGATAGTGTATAACTGAAGTACTGTATATTAATACAGTACATATTACAGCTTTCTACATTCATATTTTGAATTTTTGTTGTAACTTTGTACTCTTTCATTTATTTATTTATTTAAAATTCTCTGAAAAACATGGGAAATAAAACAGGAAGATTAAAAAACATAAATGTAGTATGAGTGAAGTGCATTAACCTCATCATATTGAAAGTGAGAGATCTTTAAAGTAATAAAAATGACTTATAAAACAAAATGTTACAATAGATAAAATACGCAAATAATATCATTTATAAAAGCAAGTAAATCCTTTAAATAGAAGTTCTTTAATCTAACAATTTTTATAAATGAAGAAATTATTTACTGTATCATGTATAATATTGCTAAAAATAAAGTGAAATACACTTCAATAAACATGAATGTGTGAAAAGTTTATAATTTTGGAATATTTAGAATTGATACAAATGCTTTTATATTATGCAATACTAAAAAAAACTATCAAATAGTGCAAAAAAAATGAGTTGCATATCATAGAAAAATATTTAAATAATATACACTTCACCTCTTCCATAAAAAAAAAAAAAAAAACCTTAACTAAATAAAGTCAGTCTCTTAAGAGACAGCTATAGAAATTTTGACTAATTATAAAAATACTACTAGTGACCAAAAATAAAAAAGGTGAATTTTGTCATTTCAAGTTTATAACTCCTACTAATAAAAAGTTCATTTGAAACTTGTGCAATATAAAAAATAAAGCTGTCAATTTTTTATAAATAGAAAATTTCATAAGTTATCATATATAATTTATCTATATGCTATTTTAATAATTGATGACATATTCTATGTTAAAAAATAATTTATATATATATATATGTATTGCATTTACAATGAAGACTGCTTTAAAAATAAATTAAAACAGCTTTGAAGTAACTGTAAAAAGTCATAACCAGAAAAACTTTTCAATAAATTCTCCAAAGAAATGAGAGGTTAATGTTATATATAATGAACTTTCATTCATCTTTCACATAGCTAGTTTCTTCAAGAATAATTAAGAAATGTTGAATATTTTTCAAGGATATACTAATCCTAATAAAGATGAATGACATTTCATCAAAATGTTAATTGTAAAGAATTTATATCTGTGGATGAATTTTTGAAAAGACTTGCAAACAACCTGATCTTTTGTTTTAGCCTTGAAAAATTCTTCCTGTTCATACTTCTACATGGCATTTCCCCAAATTTGCTTAATTTCACTGATTCATTAAGCCATTCATAAATGAAAATATCCATACCAAAAGAAAAAAAAAAGAGATTAGATAAACAAAAATTAGAGTCCAAATTGCTGGGTATGTGTGTGTATTTTTACAATTAAAGAAGACAAAGTCTTACAATCTCATGATGGTTCAACATCTTATCTTAAAAGATAACTGAAGATTCTATTGATTAGATACTGTTTGTAAATTATTTAATTGCAGTCTCCTATTGTCTGAACAATACAATAATAGAATAATCAAATGAAATTTATGATTTTAAAGTTTTAACAGTGACAAACAGTTGCATCATGATTATAAGTAAATAGCTATTTAATAAAATATATTTTACTTTTTACATTGTAGATGAAAAAATAGACTGTTCTTTATTATTAATTTTCTATAAATTTATGGGTAAATCAAAAGAAATCACTTAAAAAAACAGCAACCCAGCATTTAGAAAGTATGATAAAAGCGAATCACAATTTACAGATGAATTTTTTAATTTATAACAATAAATATTCCGTTTGCTAATGTATGGCTTGTTTATTTATTTTTACTTAACATGTTCAGTAAAAATTTTTCTTTTTTTCATAAAAAATATATTCACAATTAGCAATTAAGTGCATGAGATATTAGTGAGTATAAGCAGCAGAATTTTTAAAAAAACCTTAAATGAAGATTATAGTCATCAAACCCAATCAATATGTTAATTCAATTTCTTTGCCTGATCTTCTTGATTTTAACAGCATCTTAATGGAATGAAATTTGTTCAAGTTTATGAAGTAGCTTTAAAATTGAGGTGCTAAAATAAAATCATGTTATGATAGTGCAAACAATGGCAAATTATCACTGACAAATAGTGTACTTGTATGGTATTGCTACTTAATTCATTATGGCTTTAGATAGAAAATATATATTCATAGTATTAAACATGTATCCATTCTGTGATTTGCACTTATTTATTTTATGAATATATAGTTTTAAAAGAAAATACCATAAATTAAAGACTAATTGTGCTGATGAAAATAACAAAAACTTCATACATGTAGCAGCAGTAACTTTTAGTCTATGTTCCATAAAATTATATTTTCAATAAATACATGCATTTGTAACAGAATAAAAATATGATAAGAATAGGAAAGAAAGACTTTTAATATAACTTGTGAACTTAAGACACCAATTGTAATGAAATAAAAATGAGAAACTATTATTTCAAATGATACCACAAATTTGGGAGCTAATTGTAACAGAACAAAATGAAAATAATGTTAACAGAGCAACACTATCTCATAAATATTAATTTGTCCTTGTTATGGTGGTAAGAGGCTTTGTTATCTTATAGCTTTATGCACATTTAATTTATATTATTTGCTTATATTTTCTCTTAATATCAAAATTTCAACAATATATAAAATTCAATTCAATTAATAATTTAATTGTAAGTCTCCTTTCTGTTCTCACACCTCTCACCAAATTATTACTCTTTTATTAAATAGCCAGGATCACTATCATGCACTCACATTAGATATCTATTTATAACTGATTTATCTCAGGTCTAGAGAGTGATAAATAAATATATTCAAGTCCTATATTTTAAGCTGCCAATTGCATAGACTTTCTATTTTTACTACTACATACTCAGGGTCATTCTCAATAACATATTAGATGACTATTGTAACAGTCTATTATTTTGGCAAAAAGAGATAATCCAAATAACAGAAATGAAACAAAATAGGAGTACAAATATGTAACTTCATTTAATAGTAAATTATATTTATTATAATTATCTCATAACATATACCTGTTTTAAAGACTAAAAGATTTTTTGTTTTCGTTTCATTTATATATTTAAAAGAAAATAGAAACAAAGTTACTAAAGAATGCAATGCCATATAAATGGCAGGTTCAATGTTAGTAGAAGCAAAAAAAAATTCAGCTTAAGTGATTTAGTTGAATATTTGTATATCAGATAATTGAATTACTCAACTTGAAAGCATCAATGATTTTTAAAAATAAAAAAACATACAGAACTTTTTTTTCTAATTTCTAGACTTTTTAAACAGAAATAAGAATCCCAATTCAAACACTGAACAAAATTAATTATTTCAGCAAGAACAGTGTTCGTCTAAGTACTTATTTGAATATTTATTATACAAACTTAAAAAAAAAGCTTCCAATAAGGCAGGACTTAATTTATTTATTTACTAGTAGTTTGACCTAAAATCCTATAAAATAATCATTTATTTATCTATTTATATATTTTATTTAAAAAGATATTTTTATAATAAAAAAACTGCCTAAATAAATTACAACAAATATGTAAACATAGATACAACATTAGTTTGCAACTTATAAATATGAGTTATATTATACACCTTTATGGGTAGTAGCTAATAAAATTGGACATACAAAAATAACATTAGAATGTCAGGCAAATTTCCAAAACAAAAATCTTAAAAAAAAAAGTATACTAAAAAATTCAACTTGACATTTAATAATAATGATTAGTACAATTTCATTGAAACAAAGTTAATATACTTTGAGCACACCAACATAATTACACAAATGTAAAATTATACAAAACAATAATTATTTTTTTATATATATTCAGCAGACTGCTAAGTCAGTTTAGACATTTTCATAGTTACATATTTGTCCATAAAATGACTATTACAGATGGAAGTATATTATCTACAAATACCTTTTTTTTTTAAAAAAAAAAAAAAACTATATAGATCCAACATTTGACTTTCTAAAGACTACAGATAAAATTTATATCAGATAGCAATTCATTTTTTAGTATCCATCTCAAGTTAAAAAAATAAGATTTTCAAGCAAGGTCAAAATAACATGTTTTAAATTCTATAAAAGTTCTTAATAATTAATGCTACAAAGCATTAATACACATGTGGGAGAAGATAATCTGGACCAAGTGATGAGTGCTTTTTCAGCACAAAATATGTATACTGGTGATTATTTATCTTTTCTACATAAGTGTGGTTATATGTATCAGTGGTATGAGATAGTGTGGATAGTTGAAGAGTGCTCGAAAGTCTGTGTTCAAATCCCCTATATTTACATTTTATATCAATAAAAAAGATACATTTCTAAACATCATTATATATATTGTAATGGATAAATAGTTCTATATGTACTTTATTAGAAAGTACCAGTAGATAATAAATGTAGATTTCTTTCCAATAAAAAATTGTAATTTAATATTATTAATTAATATAAAAAGTAATATCACAGAAAGAAGTTAACTAGCAAAGTCACAATTACACAAAATGTTGGGAAGCTATCAATTATAAACTGAAACTCTTCTAACTAATAATAAATCTTAAAAGTAAACAACAAGTTTAGGAGCATGAATTACCTTTGGACACCTATTTATTTGGCATATCAATATTTTGTATTTTATAATTCAAGTAATAGTCTGTAATAAAAAAACAAAATAATTTATTTAAGAAAAATAAAATAACAATAATGTCATTGTAATAGTTACTAATATTTAAATTAATACATCAAAATAAACAAACACATGTATGATCAAGCATCTGATATATTGACACAACAAATCAAGCTATTCTCAATCTCAATACCTAGTACACAGTAACCTATACACTGAGGGCTATAAAACTAAGCAATGGGTGAAATGCCTGTTAGATATAAGTTTAACCCTCTACTATAATATTCTATGTAATAGCAAAGAAACAACTATTCTTAAAACTTTCTATATAAAATATTTCAATATTAATTTGTCATTATAGCTGTGCTATTTGTAAAGATATAAACATTATCCATGCTTAAGAAAGTATTCCGTATAAAAGTCATTATAAAATAAAGCTAAAGGAATTTATAATTGGAACAAACCAACAAATATCGAGCTAAACATGTCAAATATCTCAGTTGCCAATACATACAGCATCAGTCAAATCCCATATATATATATAAAATAAATATTTATTACCATTTAAACAACCATTATTTAAAATTATAAATATCTTTAAATAATATGGATTATATATTTCATAATCTATATTGAAATATGGTGTCTATAAAATAAACTACCATTTATAACATTTGTATTATTTTTAAATATTATATTTAAAATGTTTTGAAAATATTACTTGCATATAACTTTGATAATTCCACACATAGTGATCGATACAATATTTTAGAACTGACAATTTAAAATAATTGGTATCGTCATAATACTTATGTGAAAATAATTTATTATAAATTTAAAAAAGTATTAATAAAGATTTATAAGTTTTGTAATTTTAATTTATTTACCAGTAGAAAAAGTTCTCCAAATTTAAGATATAGCAGATCCTTCTTTCATAATGATGCTTCATTTAAAATATAGAAGATAGGCCTAAACAAAGATTTAGAAAAAATCATGATTTTGCAGCACTTGAAGATTATGAAGTATCCTACTTATGACACGTGAAAATATGAAGAAGTATATTATTCATTTGAGTTTTGGTTCTCAAATTCTTGAGATAAAACTATTTATTTAAAAGTTCATTTTGAGACTTTAAAATTCAATGTTTTCTTTTTCAATTCAATAGCCAACAGGATTCTCATTTATGTGATCAAAACAGTTTTCTTGATAAGAAATCATTCTTGGCTACTTGCCAATAGAACAATAAATAATGCTTCAGTCTATTTAAAAGTACATTTAAAACAAATAATTGACAAATCTATAAAATTAATATTTTAAAATTAAACAAATGAATTTTTTTTTAAATGATTTTTTAATAAAATCAATTTTTATTTATAAAGAGTATGTAATGCCTTCAATTGTTATATATAGAGTTCATAAAATAAGCTCTTAACAAGCTTTTCAAAATATCCCCAACCCCAGACTGTTTTCTGCTACTGGTTTCATCAGTGAGGTGCTAGGATATTCAAGCATTAGATTAAGGATACCAGGACCCCACCCCCAGCACTTTATCTAATGTATAACTTTAGAATATAAAACCTCCCCACCCCCAGCACACCATAAATTAATAGTTTTAGAATATAAAACCTCCAAAGCCTTAATAGCAAAAAATAAAATTAAAAAAAGTCAAGTCAGATGTCACATAATCTAATTTAATAAGTTTATATTTACAAATGCTACAAGATTATTAAATTAGGTCATGTGACATCTGACTTGATTTTTATTTTTTGCTATTAAGGCTTTGGCGATTTTATATTGCTAAAGCTATTAATATATGGCTATCTGAACTTAGTTCAATCCCATATGGCTATATAAGTTAGATAGCTGGATTGGAAGACATGGATGTCTGAAAATTTTAGATTTCTACTTAATAGTTATACATTAGATGAAGTGTTGGGCTTGTCCTGGTATTTTTAATCTAGTGCTTGAATATCCTGGCACCTTACTGATGATGCCAGTAGCAGAAACCGATCTGGGATTGGGGATATTCTGCAACGCTTGTTAAAAGCTTATTTTGCAAGCTCTGTATATAACATTTGCAAATACAAGCTTATTAAATTAGGTCATGTGACATCTGACTTGATTTTTTTATATATATAATGCCTTCAAATAATAATAATAACTCAATATTTAAAAATATTAGTAATGTCATTCTTTTAAATTAATAAAATTTCCTTCTCTACATTTTCTTGCTTTATATAACAATGGAATACATTCAAAAGGAATATACTATTTCATTAACCCCCTCCCTCTTTTCACAAAAAGAAATTTTATTACATTTAATAATTATAATGTTTATTATTAAAAAAATGAAAATTTTTATTCTGACCATTTTTTTTTTTAAATTTATATAATAAACTTTAGTCAGAATTGAGTCAACATTTAACATCTTATTAATTTTAACTCAAATATATAACAATTAAATAAAATATTTATCCCTAATATTTAAAAATATAAATGAACTTCATATAGGCATTTATGTGCATTCAAAAAATAATAAATACAAGGTATAGGCTGTCCAACTTTAATTAAAAAATATATATATTGACAGATGATCTTTAGAATTTGAAGTTTCTTTAATTTCCCTAAAATTCCAATAACATAAACTATTTCAATTAGTTTATTAATCACCAATAAGATTAAGTTCAGAAATAAATAATACCTATTTATATTTTTAGGTTTAAACTTAACATATTTTCCATACGAATCAATAATTACATCACAATGTTTTATCCATTTGTCCTTATAATATTTATTTCTTTATTCCAAAGAAATATAGTATCCTGATACAATATAAAATCAATTTTCTTATGATCTCTACTACAAACTATACAACTTATTTTATACAGTAATTCTAAACAATATTTCATAAATAAAAAAAAAAGATATTCATATTTCCCTGAAGGGTCAAAGATTCTGTACATTATAAGATCCTATTATGCCTGTTTTATCTTCTATTACCTCTAATATTTTTTATTATTTTATAAGGACCCTCATATAATGGAAATAACTTTTTGTACTGATGTTTAGTGGTAGAATAACATGCAGTGTTTTTATAAAAACCTAGTCACCTATGTTAAATGAACATAGTTCATTATGACTTCTTTGTTTTCTTTTTTCTGCCATATGGATTAATTTCAAGTGTACATTTTCTCTCTCTTGGTCACTGTCTACTTTTTTCAATAGTTAGGAGTGGTGTTTAAATCAATATTGGATTATTTTTCCCCAAAAGTGTAATTGAAAGAGTGTCAATTGAGTAGATTTATTTTGAGTCCAACTAGTATAATTAATAATTTAACACTTTCTTAACTCATTCTTTATGATTAGCACTCATATACAATTTAAATAATCGATTTAATTCCCTCATAACTCTTTAACAAGGGTTAGACTGAGGATTTCTAATAGATGTAAAAATATATCTTATGTTTTGTTGGCTTGTCCATTGTTTCCATCTCTTAGATTGAGATAGATTACCATGATCTATTAATATTGCTTTTAGTTTACCAACTGTAGGAATTTGCTGTTCTTCTAATACTTTTGTGGTGTTTTTTATATTTGCCTTTCTAAGAAAGTATGCAATCATGTATTTCGAAAACACATCATATATGACAACTAAAAATTTATATTGCTTAAAAGCTGATAATGATCCATAAAAATTGATGGCCAATAACTCATTAGGTTCACTGGATATGTCAGCATGAAGTGTCCCACCAAATAATTTATTTGCTGCTTTAGTCTGAGAACAAACATGGCAAGTTCTTAAAACAGTCAGTACATGATTATACAAATTAGGCCACATTTTCCTTGGACTATAATGGCCATACAAACAATGAACTTCAACTTTGTAATAATTTTGATACCAGAATATTCTAAACGTTTTTATCATTATATGGTTTACACATTAATGAACCATCATTTAATTTGTAATGATCTTTTTTCTTTTGAATTCTTTGATAATATGAATCATAGAGATAATAATACACCTTTAAAATAAAAACAGTTCAAGATTATTTTAATTCCTCTTTGATCAATTCATCCGTGGCTAAATGTAGAACTGCCATCTCTATTTTAAAATTTTGTAATGTCATATTATTTGGATTTCAACTAAAAATATCAGGAACAATATTTTCTTTCCCTTTTATATAGATGACTTCATAACTGAACTTTTTTAAAAAGAGGTTCCATCAAATAAGGCAATCATTTGTCAAATATGCATTGTTTAAAAACTTCAAACACTGATGATCAGTTATGACATCTCAGATCCCACTAACATTTGTTTGAATTTAGAAAAAGCCCAAACAATGACTAAAACCTCCTTTTCTGTAGTGGTATAATTTCTTTCTGCCCCTTTTAATGTTCAGCTACAGAAATACAAAACTTGACGTTTATGCTGATCACTAAATTGAAACAATGTTGCCCCAAGACCAAATCCATTACTATCAGTCTATATATAAAAATCTTTTATTAAAATTAGGATGTGTCAATATTAGTTCCTTTCAAAAATCTTCCTTAATTTTTTTAAAATCTATGGTTTTCTTTTGAATCCAAGTCCATGGTATATCTTTCCACAATAAGTGCAATAACTTTTCCATATCTTTTGCAAAATTATTATAAAATCTATAATAATCACACAAACCTAAAAATGATCTGCTGATATTTTATCAGGGTGAGGTCTAACTCCTTTACTATTGATAGGAAAACCCAGAAAAGATACTTCTAGTACAGTTAATGAATGCTTTTTCAAAGTAATCATTATATTATTCTTTTCATATTCTTTAAAAAACAATTCAAGATGATTAAGGTGCTGCTTTACATTTTGTGATGCAATAATGATATCATCTACATATTATAAAAAAAGGTTTTTGATTTTGTCTGATAATACCATGTCCAAACACCTCAATAATCCAGCACCACTATTTATAAGACCACAAAGTATATGCTTAAAAACACAAGTATATCCACCATATCTATATACAATATATTGATGATCTTGTGGATGTAACAAGATTTGCCAATAACATGAAGTAAAATCTACTATAGTAAAAACAGTTTTACCCTGAAATTGAGCCAACAAACCATTGACATTTTGTGGAATATCTCTTCCTGAAACAGTTATTTTGTTTAATCTACAAGCAGCTAAAGACATCTGTATTGCCCCATTTTTCTTTTTAACACCCACCAATGAATTAACATATGATGATGGACTCTTTTATATAATTTTCCAATCTATCATCTGTTGAATCTGTTGTTCAACTTTATCCTTGTATTGCACAGGAATAGGATAAGATTGACTATAAAAAATGGGTGTCCTCTTTAAGTTTTATCCTATGTACATAATTAGAAATAATTCCAGACTTATTAGAAAAAATCTTACAATATTGCAAGAGAAGACTAGTCAATGAACATTTGTCTGCTTCATTTAATGATGACTCATGTACTTTATTCATTATTTATGCAGCAGATCTCTAGCCTGCTGAAACATTGAAAAGATAAGATTGCCTGTTTTGAAAAGCTAGCAATAATATAGCATCATTTTCTTGGAAGAATATAATATTTTGATAATCTAAGATACAATGATGCTTTTACAAAAAATCCCATCCTAAAATGACATCTTGAATTAAGCCTCTCATTATCAAAAACACACGTGATATTTTTTTTTATTATCCAATTGCAAATCCAACATTTGCTTAGTTTCTATTGATGCTTTTTCCCATTAGCTAATGTTATTAATATTTTACTTACAAGTATATTTTTGGGTTAACCTCTTGACTAACTGAATCAATTAATGCTTGTACACATATGCCTTCTACTATTCTTGTTATAACTGATGATATGTAAGCATCACATATTGATTCCTTCTCCTGTTTGTCAATTATCATGCTTGATATATTTTCAATCAATGCACTATCTTTGTTCCATCTTTCATGAGGAACACATCATGTGGAACTTAACAGTGAAGTCCTCTCAAGTTTTCCTGCTGAAATGATAATGAAGGCTCACACTGTGGTCATCAATTGTTTTAGATTAAGTATTCATATGACCAGCATGAGAATTATATATTTGTGAAACCCTTTGAATAAAATTTCTCTGGTTTGATGAATATTTACTACTACCTTTCGGTCTTTCATATCTCTGGAATAATGAACCAATGTTGTTTGAGATTGTAGTAGATTTCTGCTGTCTTTATCTATAATTTCTTTCCATCCATTACATAAGTCTACAGCTCTACATATTTCAGCTAAATGTTCAATATTATTTTTACTATTTATTAACATAATTTGCTGTATGTTTATCAGTAAATTATGTCTGAGTATTCTAACAATTTATCCTTCTGATAAAGTAAATGCAGTGAGAGTATAGCTTTGAAACTTGTTTGTAGAAAAATTGGGTGTAAGTTTCACCAAGAACAAGAAGATATTTTCCTGAGAAACCCAATGCATAATACCATCTTGTCTCTCTTTACTCTGGAAACATCATAAAAATTCCATTATGATAATCTTGAAACATGCATGGTTTATTACCTAAAGCATGCTACCCTCCTTGGCTGTACCATATAAATGATAAGAAGCCAATGCTATTTGTTCTTCAGGTTTGCATTGATAAAATCGGAATTCCTCTAAACTATCCAAATATGTCAAAGAATTTTCACCAATATCACCTCTAAAATCTATTAATTGGATGCTTTTAGCCAACTAGTTTGAGTAGTTGGCTCACTAAGATTTGTACCTACAGATTTTAAACAAACAATATTCATATCATTTTTATTTATCATTGACCTCTATTCTATATTTACAGAAATAGTATGTTTACCCTATTCCATCTTAAAACAGTCAAATGTATCATTTATCCTTTGTTTTAGATTACTGTATTTTGAAGTTGTATCATGTTTTCCTCCAAATTCACTATATTAATTTTTTGCATCAATATCTTTGATTTGGGAGTCCAAATGATGAAGTAATTCTTTTTTAATTATATCTACTTTATCTTCCATTTCTTCCAAAACAATATCCATTTTTCTTTTTTCCAAAATACCTCGGTACTATTTCATTTCTTCTTCTACTTTGTCAATCCTTTCTCTTACTTGTTGAACTTTATCACTTAATTCTATCCTAACCTCCTCTAATTGTTCTTTCATTTCAGACTGTACTTTTCCTATTTCTTCTTTTACTTGCAGTCTTACCATCACTTTCACTTCTTGCTGCAGACTTTCCATCACTATTCTCTCTGATTTTCATCCATTTTCTGTTGCAGGTTTTCATTCATTTTCACCATTCTCTGTTGATTTTGTAGCAAATTTTCATTCATTTGATTCATTTTTGGCATATTTTCGTTCATTTGATTCTTATTCTCATCCATTTTCTGTTGCAAATTTTCGTTCATTTGACAAATACTTTGATCCATTCTTTGCATGTTTTTATTTATTTAAGTCAGACTCAGCTGATTCTGTTGTATATTTTCAGTCAATTGATTCTTATTCTCATCCATTTTCTGTTGCAAATTTTCTTTTATTAGAATCATACTTTGATCCATTCTTTGCATATTTTCATTCATTTGATTCATACTTTGCGGATTCTGTTGCATATTTTAATAATTTGATTCATTCTTCGCTCCATTCTTTGCAACATTTGACTAAATATTTCCATATTAAACATACTATAATCTTCTTTTTTCTCAATTATTTGTATAGGTTTATTTCCCTAATTACAATCTGAGGCTCCTTCAAGATTATCTCAGGGTTTCCTAGTTCTACTACTTCAACTTGTGGCTCAGTACTAACACCACCAACCTCCTTTTCTTGAACATGATCTTTTTCTCTATCTCCTCTAAAATTTTCTTCCACTAATATAAATAGTTGAAATATTATTAGTTTTCTCCCAAGAATGGAAACAAAACTAAATGAATTCTCTTCATCCTATCTTCATCAAAACCATCAACTACAACTTTACTTTGCTGTTTAATTTTAAGTTTTAATTGACATAAAATATATTTTATAATTAAAAAAAATATATGTGACTCTACAATATGCAAACATATATCTTTTAAAAATTAAAAAAAAATCAGTAAATTGCATCAACTATATCAATGTTTTTCCCTTTATTTTAAATTCATCAAATTAGGAATCCGCAATTTATATTTAAAAAAAAAAAAAAATCTTCAATACTTCAAGATCCTTTACTTTTATGTAATCAAAGATAAAAACAACTTATTAAAAACAATATGTAAAATTTATCGGGCCTTAAACACTGGATAAATCAAAGTCTTAAAAAAAAATCCTATATTTTTCTAAATATCTTAAGAGTGCTTTTAATTGATAAGCTTCACACACATTAATACCTAATTTAAAAAAATTCTCTAATAAATAAGAGCATTATCATATGGAAAAGAAACAAGATATAAAATATGCTACTATTATCTTTCATAGTATAACTTTATCATCATCCCTAAAATTAAAATGCCAAAATTATAAAAAAAAATATCCCTCCATAATGGATAAATAGTTCCATACATAACTTTATTAGAAGGTGCTATTAGATTATAAATCTAGACTTCTTTCCAATAACAAATTGTAAATTAATATTGTTAATTAATATAAAAAATTATATCAAAGAAAGAAGTTAAGTTTACTAACAAAGTCACAATTACATAAAAATACTGGGAAGTTATAAATTATAAACTGAAACTCTTCTAACTATTATCCAGCATGAGTTATATTTGGACATCTATTAATTTAGTATATCAATATTTTGTATTTTATAATCCAAGTAATAGTCAGTAATAAAAGAAACAAAATAATTATTATTAAACAAAATAATTTATTTTTAAAAAAAATAATAATAACAATAATGCTATTGTAATAGTAACCAATATTTAAATTAATACATCAAAATCAACAAACACAATCTGAGACAATGCCAAAACAAACCAAGCTATCCCTAATCTCAATACCTAGTAAGATAGTAGCCTATACACAGAGGGCTATAAAACTAAAACAATGGATGGTATGCCTATTAGATATAAGTTTAACTATCTACTATAATCCTAGATAACAGCAGAGAAATAACTATTCTTAAAGCTTAATATATAAAATGTTGAAATATTAATTTGTCCTTACAGCTATTCTATTTATAAAGATATAAACATTACCCATGCTTAAGAAAGTATTCACTATAAAACAAACTCATTATAAAATGAAGCCATAGGAATTTGTAACTGGAACTAACCAATAAATATCGAGCTAATTGTATCAAATATCTCAATTGTCAATAAATACAGCATCAGTCAAATCCCATGTATATAAAATAATTATTTGTTACCATTTAAACAATCATTATTTGAAATTATAAATATCATTAAATAATACAGATTATATATTTCATAATCTGTATTGAAATATGATGTCTTTAAAATAAAATAAACTATCATTTATTATATATTTATTATTTTAAAACATATTTAAAACATTTTGAAAATATTACTTGCATACAGCTTTGATAATTACACACATAGTGATCAATACAATATTTAAGAACTGACAATTTAAAATAATATCGGCATAATATTTATGTGAGAAACAATTCATTTAACAAAGATTTATACGTTGTTTTGTAATTTTAATTTATTTACAGTAGAAAATGTTAAAGTTCTCCAAATTTAAGATATAATAAATGATCCTTCTTTTATAATGGCACTTCATTTGAAATATAGAAGATAGGCCTAAATGAAGATGAAGTAATCTGTTTATGATAGATGAAAATATGAAGAAGTAGATTATTCGTTTGAGTCTTGGTTCCCTAATCCTTGTGATAAAAACTATTCATTTAAAAGTTCATTTTGATACATTAAAATTCAATGTTTTCTTTTTCAATTCAAAAGCCAACAATTCCCATTCATGTGATCAAAAGAGTTTCCTCAATAAGAAGTCGTTCTTGACTATTTACCAATAGAACAATAAATAATGCTTCAGACTATTTAAAAATACACCTGGGTTTCGTTTTACACGATAGATAGGTTCCTCAGAAAACACACGCAAATGAAATCGTGCAAAAACAGACGTAACTTACATTGAAAAAGAGGGGATGCGGTCTGTGATTTTTCAAAATTTGCGTAAAAGCAAAGCATCAACATAAAATGACTTTAAAATTCACACACAAAAAAAAATAAGGAAGTAAAATATGACTAATAAAAAATTTCAAATTTGAAAAAAATTGATACAAGACAAACTTTTTTTAACTATAATATTTAATTTTATTCAAAATAATATATTTTTATGCATAATTTACAGTACAGTAATTTACATTTTTTATACACGTTTAATTATTATAGCTATTTGCCGAAAAACATGTTTGTTTGCAAACAACTAGTGCCAACTTCACACTCATGTTGTGTCAATGGTTTTCTGGTGACAACATAATTAGTAATTAATCTTTGAGACGATGATTTTATTAATTGTTTATGAAACTAACAACTAAAAATTAAATCCTTATTTTTGTCTTTAATTTTCAATTCCGTTTAAAAATCAAATTTCACATCACATTAATTTCAAGTCGCCGTAAGTAATTTTTAAATTGTTAATTAAAATTAAAAATCAAATTTTAATTTTTAATTGTCAAATTTAATTGCACCCACTGCTATTACCAACCTTTTAAAAATAAACTTGTAGACACTAAAGGATTAATAATTGATTACGTTCTTTTTTAAAAAGCAAAAACAGAATGTGATTTAAAATGCAAAATTAACACGCACAATGTTTGAACAAATTTACATTATAATCTTGTAAAATTTAATGTGTGTATACATAAAATGTGGAAATCGTGATTTTAATTTCATTATTGCATAAAATCTTACTATTATAAAGCACTGAAAATATTGAAATTACTAAGATGAAAGTCGAATTCCAATAATGTGCTATTATTTTCAATATAACATAAATGCGCAAAATTTATTATTTAAAGTAATAGCGCATTATCGGAGTTTGACTTCCGGTGAAATATGAATCGCATAACTTCAAAATCGTGTTAAATAAGTCCGCGTAAAAAGAGACCCAGGTGTACATTTAAAACAAATAATTATCAATTCTTTAATTAAAATTAATATTTTTAATTTCAACAATTGAATTTCTTTTTAAATGATTTTTTTAATAAAATCAATTTTTATTTATAAAATGTATATAATAAGCCTGTGTGTTTCAGTTATTATAAAATGAGTAAATAATGCATTCAAATAATAATAATAACTCAGTATTTTAAAATATTAATGATATCACACTTCTAAATTAATAAAATTTCTTTCTCTACATTTTCTTAATTTATAAAACAATGAAATATATTCCAAAAAAAAAAAACAAATTTAACTCTAGTATTTTCTCCTCTCCAAAATAATAAGCATATTCTTAATAGAAGGTATAATTTTTAATAAGGATTGACAAGGCAAGCTAAATAGATATGGAGTATAACTTTGGCAACTAAATATAAAGGATTATTATTTAAAGGTTAGAAAGTGATTGATTTATCCTCACACTTTCATATCCAGTACTTAAGATTTACCCATATATAAGCATTTGGGTTGAATGAATAAGTGGATTCATTTATTCATTCGCAAAGACTTTATCTTGTGTTGGAAATGAAAATATTCATTTATTATTAACATTTGTAAAAAGCGCATGTACGTTAGCTTGAAAGGCTAATCTTTAGTTTATTACAATTTATAAACAAAGCGCTATATAAATAAATGCCTCATTTACATACATTTAAAGGTTAGTAAATTTTGATAAATTTGTATATTTAAAAGCTGCAGAAAAATATGAGTTTGGTTGTTTTATCAAATTTAGGATTGAATTTTACTATTTGAAATTAATACAATAAAATGCTTTTAAAATTTAACTAGTAAAAATTGGAAACTAAATATATATATATATAAAATGAAATGTAGAAAACAGAAAAAAAACATCTTCATATTTGTAAAACATAGTATATTTACTAAAAGTTTTTTTTTAATTTTTGTATTTTGTGAATTTAAAAGTATATAATTAAATACATTTAATTTATTGTAACTAGTTTAGAATTATCTTGTTTTTGGAATGAAATTCTATAAATATTTGGTACAAGAAATTAAGTTTTATAAAACAATTAAAAGATAATCTTTTTTTAAAAAAAAAGAAAAAGACAAATATAATGAATTTGATTTCAGTTAAATCTTGAATTGGAAAAGTATAAAAACTTCATTTTTTTTTTTGTTTGTGAGATCAGATTGGCAACAAAGAAAAAGTAGATGCTGAACAAAATTATGTAAAAAAAATTTGGAAAGATACATTAAGTTAACAATGTTTAAAAAATTTGTATAACTTAAAAAAAAAAAAAAAACCTAATACAACAATAAATTCTACATAAAGACATAATTGCAAAGTTAAAATTTAAATCAAACACTTCTGTTGTCCATACTCTCACTTACAATAATTTCAGAGCTTCTAATAAATTTATAAAATTAAAAATGTATATATATATACACTTGAATCTTGTTTTATGCCATAGATAACCTGCATTAAAAAAAATTGCATAAAAATAGACTTAACTTATCTTGAAAAATGGGAGATAGGTTCTGTAATTTTCAGAAATCACATAAAAGCAAAGCAACAAGGAAGTTGATTTGTAAACTGGTAAGAAATCAGATTTGTCACAAGAGGAAGTACAACTAGACCACTTTCAGTCTTGTGCTGTGTTAATGGTTTTCTATTGACAATGTAATCGGTGATTAAACTTTGAGATGATGATTTTACTAATTGTTTATAAAGCTCATGATATTCAGACATATAACTATTTAGCTCTCATTGGAATTTAAGACATTGTTCATTGCAGCAAACTCAGATTTCAGCATTTTCTGACATTTTTCTTTGTCTCACACATCGACATAAAATCTATGATTAGATGATTTTTACTTATCAGAAAATAATACATTTGTTTTCATTTTATGGATATTTTTGTTTACTACTGAAATAAATTTTAAATGTTCACATTTTATTTCTATATTAAAAAAATGAGATAGCAATCAAAACAAAAAGATTATACATTATCATTAGAAAGATCATTTTCAGTTTACAAAATCAACAAAATCTTCGTTATTTATTTTTTAAAAAAAATCTAAAAGAATATTGTATTTATTTCTCTTATATCTAACAAAATATGTTTTAAAAGTTTAAAATTTTTGAATATTTACTGAGATATTTTTATACTCATAAGTATAAATCTATTATTATTATTACTTACTCATAAGTATAAGTAGGTTATTTACATAGAAACTAAGATTCTAAATACAGCTTCATGCCATATTCACATTAGCTGCTAATATAATGTTATATTTTTGAAGAAAAAAAAAGTATTTCAAGTAAAAATAAGTTATTACTAATTTAAATTTCTTTATATCTAATAAATATAGTGAAATATGAACTTCTTTATCACATAAAAGAAACCCACATAAAAAGATATTAAGAAGAAACATGAATTGCATAATTTCAAAATCGCATTAAAAAAATCCGCATAAAACGAGACCCAGGTGTATATATAAACATACAGAAAAAATTATTTCTATATTTAACAAATACTGAGAAAGTAATTTTAAAATGCAAACAAAATTACTGATTTTAAATCATTTTAATATATATATATATATTGTTAATTTTCAACTCTCCACTTAATTTCATGTGCAGCTCACAATTTTTTTTTTAATCCAGTTTTAATTTTTTTTTAAAAAATATATCTCATGATTTTAATCAATATTTATCAACTATGAACAAACTCTTTGGGAAAGAGGGGTTGGTGCAACAAGTTTTAATTTATTTGATAAAATGTTATTATACTAATGTAACTGAAGCATTCTTTTGTAATTTTGTTGTTGTGACTGTTAAAATGGTCACTTAATAATTCATAAACATATACATATATTACACAAAATACATCTTGAGAATACATATATAAAAAATATTAATTTGATATGTTACTATTTTACTTTCTTAGGGATCGCCTCTTACATTTTAAATAACAAACTATCTCCAGTTTCATTTCATTAGTCATCATGATAATGCACTTAACCTTTTAACAAAGAAATAATTCATTAATTTAGAGTATGCTTGTAAAACTTCTCAACATAAATATATCATGTTTTAAAGAAAAAAATTAAATAAGACAAAAGGTATATCCAAATGTGATACTATATATATATAAGTATACAGTCTGGCTTAGATAAGTACTACTAAATTTACAGAATAAGAAAAGATTTAGACAATAATATTTTTAGCTTATATTGATGTCTCATGTCAAAAGATTGGATAACTATTATAAAGATTATGAATTCCATTTACAATACTTAAATAATAATGTATTCA
This sequence comes from Epiperipatus broadwayi, assembly GCA_028023455.1. Classification (NCBI taxonomy): domain Eukaryota; kingdom Metazoa; phylum Onychophora; class Udeonychophora; order Euonychophora; family Peripatidae; genus Epiperipatus; species Epiperipatus broadwayi. The sequence goes on from JAQFVV010006289.1 coordinate 1,047,838, forward strand.
TAAAATCATAAATGAAAAACATTATTGCCATTGTAAAACTAAAAATAAGAATGAAATAATATTGTGCACCTTTCAAATTCAAAGTAATGAATAATTCAGTTCTGATCTAAAAAACAATCATTTTACTAATGAATTTTGTTTTAAAAAAAAAGAAAAATAGTAACCATTCATAATCGTATTTTCTCCAACTTCAGAAATTCTAGTTCTTTTTTCATTCAAAAGAGAGAGAAAAATGGCATTAAAAACAATAAAACACATTATCCTATAATAATCCTTAATACTCACTCGGACATGTTATTTTCAGATTTAGTAATCACAAACTAATATATATATATAATGATTTTTAAATGTACATTATGTCCTTAAATAATCTACCAAAACAGTTTTTATAACACCAAAATAGTAAAAGTAACTGTATTTAGTAATAAATACTTATTCATAAGCTGTAGTTTATCATTGCTTTTCCAAAACAAAAAATTTTAAAATTCCCTCCTACTGCAATTTTAATGTTTATTACTAAATCTGTTCAAAATATAAGTTACATTTTTTTTTTCTTTTAGCTAACCTTTGGCTTAATTTTCTTTAAAATACTAACTACTTTTAGATTTTAAATATATGTAAACATACATATGCACTTATAAGTAACATTAAAAATATAATTGCTAAATTAAAATTCATTTTGTAATATCGTTTTTAATAATTAAACAAAAAATGACATTAAAAATAAAACCATTTATATATTTTTTACTTTATTCCATCTATTACAAATCCGTTTTTGACATTACTAAAAGGATTTAAAATGCAATCAATGTAAATCTTCAAGAAGTAATAGTGAGATTTACAACCTTTAGGCAAATATAAAAAAAAAAAAAAGAATTAAATTTTATAAAGAAGCATATCCATCAAAAGAGGATTAATGATAAATAAAAACAGAAGCCAAAAAAAGCAATGTGTATATAATATATGCACATAATATTTTTGCATATCTAGTAAATCTGTGCATATATACAATATATATATAACTATAAATAGTGATATAGTTGATGGGTGTGATAGGATTCAATCACATTGAAGATGATGATAATAGCAACAACAGCAGCAGCAGCAGCAACAACAACAACAATAATAATAATAAAACTAGTTTTACTTCTCAAATATTATGTAACAAAAAACACTTATTTATAATTGTTAATAAAGAAAATTATTATTATTATTATTATTATTATTATTATTAATAATAATAATAATAATATCCTGCACAAATCTCTGCTGAGGTAAGAAGCAATCCTTAAGCTCTCCGATGTAAGTATTTAATTTTTTCTTTTTTTCAACTTGTTATTCGCAAAACAAAATGTAATACAGGACAAATCGAATCATATAATAGATTAATAGAATATTTTTTAAAAAATATCAGTGTGTATTCATATCTTTTTTAAAAACAAAAACTGACTTGAGTCAGAATAATAAATCATGGCTACTGCCTAGTCAAGCTTGAGCGAGTTAAGCACAAATACGAAATTAACATTGTTAGTTTCAACATCGCCTATTTCATATGCAAAAATACTTAAAAGTAACAGCAATATTACAGCACCAACCCAAATACTGCATTTCCAAAGAACAAATACAAATGATATAAAAAATCTTGATTTACACACTTAAGAACATCAACCCCCAACCGCAATCTGGACAAAAGAAATGCTTGAAAATGTGATGGACCATTTCAATAATATGGTGCCTCGTATGTTATTTGAAACATTTCACAGGTTTTTTTCACCAACATCGCTAGTACTTGCTGTAACCAATAATCAATGCTCATTATATCGTTTCCGAAAAGGTTTATTATATGAAGCAATTAAGCAAAATGCACTATGGGAAACAATCTCTTGTATTGCAAACCACCCAAATTCGCGATATATAACCATTGATTTTTATACTCAGCAGCAAAAAGAACATTTTCGATCCACTATTTTAGCACTCAATAATTATGCGCTCGTAATTATAGATGAAAACCGGAAAAATATTATTACTGGAGTGCTAAAAAATACTTATCTTAAATACAACTTACAAGATTTTCAAAAAATGATAAACCCGTTTGGAAAAGTAATTGCCCTACAGCCAATATATTTAAAAAACACACCTATACCGATATGTAGTAATCATTTTGAATTTAAAATAAAACATAAAAACGTAGATGCTGCCACGATCCCAACACAAATTACAGATCAAGAGCAGGCAGTTGCCCGGGTTGCAGGTTCGCGTCCCAGCTGATGCTATGACACTTAAAAAAAAGAAGCAACACTCTCTCTTCACATAAGAGGTTTAAAGCCACATTGTTTCGGCTGTGGACAGAGAGGCCACCTAGCAACTCAGTGCGATAACACAAAAGGCAATCACTGTGAACAAAGCAAAATCCTCTCCCCAGAACAACCCACTGATGATGAAAATAAAATTTCTAATAACACTACATCCACTGACAACCCAATAATAGAAACCGGAAAAAAACAGGTTCAAACAGCCATAAACAAAAATGATAACGGAGCAGAATTGCCAATCCCAAAGACCAACCAAAAAAATAATAACACAAAAACTAACATAGACACCCAAGATTTAAACAAAAATAACTCTCAAAAAACCACAACACAAAATGCAGTAATTACATCACAGGATCAGCATCTCAATAAAACAAAAGGTGTACCAAGTAAAAATCAACAAACAGAAAATAAACACACAGCTATATAATGAAAATATAATTCTAGATAATATAAGGACACCAATAATTCTAGATAATATAAGGACACCAATAATAAAACAAACTACAATAATAAACAAAACTGCATCAAACAATGGATGCCATAGAACCCCCTCTTCCACCCATTCAAGAGAATACACCAGAGGGAAAAAGAAAGCCAGGTAGACCACCTAAAAACCATGAATCCAAAAAGGCAAAAAAAAACAGACCAAAAGCACAACTCATCAGATATATACAACCTAGAAAATGATGAAATAGAAATGGATTTAAGCCAACAACAAGTGGACAACTGTTCACTTTCAAAACAAATTGCCTGTATAGAGTCTGAACCAATATTAAATGAAATGAAAAGTCTTAAATATGTATCAGCATCCATCTACTGCAATAAAAACAAAAATTTAGAATTCATAAATAAATAAAAATCAATAGCAGCTCTCAAATTGATCCATCAGCCAAGGGTTTTGTGCCTGCTCAAGGCAATCATCATCACCATCAGGTGGCACAGGTATAATTATATCCCACAACTGCCCTTTTGATTCTTTTAAAATTATATATATTGACTCTAATCTATCATAACACTCCATCATAAAAATATAACACTTAACCTAGTATTTGTCTATATACCACCAGGCCCTATCATCATCTCCAGAATAATAGCAACAATAAATTCGATGCTTACAGCAACACCAAATCTCATAATACTCCTGTAAGATTTCAACATGACCTATCAAACTTTTGTCACTAAATGGATCCATCAAATAACAATCCCACTTATGAATGCTGAAGGCTTTCTCCCATCAAACTCAATATCTTTTAATAATAATAGATATAAGTCACTTATTGATTTGTGTTTCTACTCACCAATGTTACATCATTATTTTAATCTTGAACTCTGTCCATCTATAATCTCAGATCATGCTGCCCAGTTCATCATCCTCAACCTAACAAAAATACAGAATACAACAATAGCCCTTCAAAAGAATATGTGAATACTTCTTCCAGCACAAACAACTGAATTCCTATATTCAGAAACATATATAATGCTCCAAAAACTTCAAAACATGTCACTCGATCCAGTACAAAAGTATATAGCATTCACCAATATACTTTCTTTCAACATCAATCATATTACTTGCAATTCAACACCCCCCACCAGATTATTAGCATTGGCAGATGAACTACATAAAAGAATAACCATTTCTAGACCCGCTACAGATAATCAAACACAAATTAAAAAACTTACAGAAATGTACAACAATACATACAACACACTAAAGCAATAAATAATACATGCAACACACTAAAGCAATATGTAGCAATAAAAAAGAAAAATATATATACCTTACACAATAACACACTTGGACCAGAGCATACATATGGTGGGCATTGGGATAGCCATCCACAGTCAGAGTGCCCTCTGGCACTTGAAATAGAAGGATCTATAACAGCTGGACATAACATGATAAACCCAATATATCAACACTAAAAAAAACTGCAAAAACAAAGAGCGTACATATTAAATGAAGACATATTTGGAGGCCCTGAAACAGACACACCAATAACAACTAACATTGTATTTCAACTTGCAACAATAACAAACGCATGTCACCCAGGACCACAAGGAATTCCCAAATTTGTGTTCAAACATCTTAGTCACTTCACAGCCAAATACCTGTGCAATCTAGCCAATTACATATCACAAAAAAATTTACAACACACAAAGTCTATACCCAATTGCAATGGTTCTATTTAACAAAAAACCAACAGCAATATCATCTTTATCTAATCTATGACCAATTTCAATGGGACCTTTAGGAATAAAAATTCTTGAAAGAGTAATAAAAGGAGAAAATAGAACAACACATACTCCCTGTGTTATCATCAGCACAATATGCCAAAAAAAAATCATCCATTTGCCAGGGTAGCTTAATGTAAAAAAAAGAAAGAAATATGCACCAATTATAGTTCAACAAAAAATTGAAGCAGCATTTGACTCCGTGCCTATAGCCAAATTATTAGATGTGCTGAAAAAAAAAACACACACCACCTCCATCCCTACTATATATAATAACCAATCTGCTACTCAGCCATGAAATTTACATCACATTGAATGGGAAAAAATTACCAGTCTTCAGACCAAGTCAATCCATCCCAAGGATCCCCCCTCAGTGCCTTGCTTTTTACAATATATATAAATCCTCTATTAATTGAAATACAGAAAAAAAAAATAAAAGGCATTCAAATCCCAAACACTGCTTCAAATATATCATGCATAGCCTATATGGACTATGTAACCGTTTTTCTCCCCTCTAAAAAGAACCTCCCCATATTACAAGAGATAATCAAGAATTATACCTCAAATTTTAATTTAAAAATTAACACAAATAAAACAGCTGCATGGTCAAAATACACAGGCAAGCACTATACAGAGATGTTTAATGGTAAACCATCTGCTTTCCTAGGTTTCCCATTCTACCTTGGAACCAATGGAATGAGGCAAAAAATTCAAAATAAATTAAAAAAAGATGCAGAAAAAATCACAGCCTCACTTGAAAAGTCATACCTGTCAATATATGCAAAGATAGCACTATTTAATCAACTTATAATTATAAAAATTACCTACTACACCCTATAATCAAATTTGCAAAAATATTCATATCTAAAATCTCATCAATCTGTAACAAATTAATATGGAAGAGAAAAACAGTGGCAATCTCTTTAAAAAATCTGAGCAGACCACCACATGGCAATGGACTTGGAATCCATACAATCAATGTTTTTTACACACAGAAATCAGTAAATCTAATAACAGCAACCATAAAAAGATTTCTAGACCTGGAGTGTATGATCAGTATAATACCCACAGACAGACCACCCCCTTCATATGGATATCTATCCACACTGATTGAAGAACTCAAGCCAATATTCAACAAAATATCACTCAATAATGACAACAAGTATACATACTTGGACGTTTATACCCAAACCAGACACCTAATCTACATCCATCAGTTCTTGGGATAGACAACAGGCAACTACTGCAACAATTCAGAAAATGGTCACTAAAACCAAAATTATTTGATTTTCTACTTAAGCTTCATCTTAATGCTCTACCTACAACACATTTCCTTAGATTTCATAGATTCTATACAAATATAGATCCCATGTGTGGGCTATGTCATAGAGAAGAAGGGACACAAGATCATTTTCTTCATTCCTGCAGTGCCCTAGAAACAATACGTCGCACAATGTTTACCACATACAGAAAGGCTATCATTTCAATTGATGAAATAATTAATACATTTAAAAAAGGCAACATCCCTGCTATCCGTGCAACAACATACAGCCTTTATGCCTACTGGTGTACCAGATGCACTTGCTAATAACTCTCGACACCACCCAGCAACATATTCAATAAAACTAGAACTGTTCAGAAAAAGAGACAGCATCCTAGCTCAACCAGATGTGTTTGCAGCCATATGGTCACACTTGAAACAAAGATCCAGTCTATGAAATATAAGTCCAATACGATAGATGATATTTTCAACATCAGCATTTCCCCAACTACTGAACTAAATAGAAGACCAAATTTAAAAACAAGCAAAAAAATATGCAGAAATTATAAAGATTTATATACTGAAAGTTGTTGTAATTTGTTTTGCATTTGTAACAAATCAATATACTACTAGATGTGACTCTGTAACTTTTTAGACTCAATAAATTTTTGCTTTGAAACATCATGATGATGATGATGATGATGATGATGATGATGATTATGATATGACATACAGCTTTGGTTGGAGTGCTTTTGGTAGAAATAACTTTATACTAAAAGGAAATATGCCTATGTGTTTGAAAAGGAAGGTTTTTAATAAATGTGTTTTGCCAGTTCTTACTTATGGATCTGAGACTTGGACACTTAATAGAAGAGCAATAAAGGTACTTCAGATCACTCAAAGAAGTATGGTGAGAAGCATGTAAGGAATAAAAAGAAGAGATCGAAAATAAAATATATGGATAAAAGAACAAACAGATGTTAATGACATAAATTGAAAGAATTAAGAGACTGGAGTGGAGCTGGGATAAAAACATACCCAACAGAAGAAATGATAATAGATAGACAGTTGAAATCTTAAATTGGATTCCAAGAGATTGTAAAAGACCTAAAAAAAGACCACATATGAGCTGGATTGATGAAAAAAGGAAGTGTGCAGGAGTGACGTGGAAAAGAAAGGCTAGAGATCAGAGATGGTTTGAACTTGGAGTTACTTTCATACTGCAGTGAAATGATAATGGTTTAAAATGATGATGGTGACAATTTTTGAATTGTGTGCACTACATCAATAATTTTATAATAAAACAATACAAAGATCTTGACAAATCAATACTAAAGTAAATCAATGAGAAAAAAAATGTATCCATACAGTCTAATTCTATATTCTAGAACAGGATCATAAAATCCTGTATGATTTTAATATTAACACAAACATAGCACATCAATTACAATTATTAATAAGGAATAAAAAATGACATCATATGATTATTTATATCCCAATGAATTGCTGCATTTTTCAGTTAAACTATCACATTGTTATGAATATCATCAAAGCCCATTAATACTATGATTACTAGATAATGTAAGCCATTATATTTCCATATCCATAAATAGTATGATTACTTCTCAGTATCATACTGGCAATATCCTAAATCACCATTAAAAATTAAATCAAACAATCATGGATTCTAAAGAATCATACAAATTAAAAATAATTTAATAATCAAAAGAAACTACTGAGCCAAGCTTTTTAAGGAAGGTGATTTTCAAAGATTGCTTGCTTCAAACTATAATAATGTTTAGAAAAGCCAAGACCTGCAAAAAAGCTTACATACTGGAATTGATCATTATCTCATCATTAAATAATGAATTAGAGAAAATAAACTGCAACTAATTTAGACTGATAGTAAAATGAATATATACAACTTTTTGTTAACTGCACCATCAGTAATAATAATTTCTTTCACATCATATAGCAGCTAAATAATATTAAAAACTTCATGCATAAATCATCTATTTTCAAGTATTGCCATAAGCTTTGATTTAATTGAATCTTGATCAAATCTACAAAACAACATATGAAGCATATTCTTGTTCAGAGTACTTTTTTATTTTTTTTTATTTTTCAGGAAACAAAAACTATATTTAAAATACATTGTAATTTTCTAAAATCACACTGATTCTCTAAAGATAACAACTGATCAATAAATATATCCAATAAAATTCTCAAAATCTTAAATATATATATTTTTTTTACTAAATAGAACCTTAATTATTAAAATATTTGCTTTTTTACCTTTTAAAAATAAAAAATTGAAGCTAATTTTTAAGATCAGATGGCACAATTTTACAGATTAATGTATTTTTCAAACTTCCTATAGTTTTGCAGCTATCAACAGAGCATTATAAAATTTTTCTGAGTATCCTATTAGAGAACCTGGAAATCGTGCAACATTATTCAAACAATAATAAAATAAACCCATTAAATGATTAAAATATTATCACAAAAAAAAAATGTCAGCCATTAAAAAAAAAACCCATATGCTCAGGAGAAAAATATATTGCACTAAAAATCAGAAAACTTTATCTCTTTACCATTTTATCATTACATTAAACCATACATAATACATATATGGATTATATAATAGTTTTTTTTTTCAATCCACATGTTAGCTTCAACATAGAAAGATAAAAAAAGATCTAAAATGATCAAAATCTGAAAATGATTATATATGTAAATATCCTTTACAATTTTAGTCTGCCAATCATCTTTAAGACTTCTTATCAATTGAATTTCTGTCTTTAATATTTGCTAAGTTGAGAATGTTACATGTTTCTATAAATCAAGACAGTAATAATACAGTCACTGTTAGATAAATAATTAAAATTTTGTTTTAATTGAACGCAAGAAAATATTTACTCATATCCACAAATATACTCTAATATAATTCCTTATTTCACTAAGATAACAACTTGCAAATCCAAAGTGGCAATTTTAGTATTTAACAGGTATTTAAATTAGTTCATAATATATTTTATTTTTATAGCATAAAAATCTATTATCTGTCTAATAATCTGCTTAAGTTTATATTCTAATTCTAATTGCAATATAATCCATAAAATTTAATTGTTCTGAATATGAATGCAATTATTCTGCTTAATCAAAGTATTTGAGAAAGCCAATCTATATGGTGTGCAAACATCTGATAATAATAGCAAGTCATTCAAGTTTCCTGAATTAATACCATTGTTTCCAATAGCTTAAATGTAATAGTTAACATAAACATTAAAATCTTCAAGAAAAAAAATTAAACATGTCTTTAGTGGAATTGGTGCAATTGCATTATTTAACATGCAATATAAACTTTCTCTGAACTTTCTGAATCAACATTGAGACAACTAATAAAATAGGTATAAATATCAATTTCACAATACTTGATCTTTTCTTGATTTTTCTAAAAATTCCAAGAAATAAACTCCTTTCATTCAATTACTTTTGTCATCAAAAATATTTAATCATTTATATGTTAATTAATGTTCAAAAAATGTGAATGGCTTTCTCAAACAATAATGGAAAATAAAAATCTTCAGTTCTTGAGATTGTAAGTTAAATTTAAATATTTTGATAGCTTTTTAGACAAAACGAGAGATTTGCACAATGAGATAGATATACCTATGAACTCTACTACCCTACTGTTGCATTTAATAAGCTAAAAGATATTTTATCATAGCGATAAAAATATTTCAACCATACTAGTTTTACATGGAGTTATTATTCTGAGAAAGGTATAAATGTTATTCCTAAATGCACCCATTGACATAAAAAAGATATTTAAAAACATTATTTTAAGGATGCTCCATAGTATTCTGAAAATACAATGACAAAATCACACATGTTGTATGAATCTACTATTAGAAAGGTATACTGGTACCAGTCTACTCAGCTCCTTACATTCAATTTTCTCTTTAGCTTAATCTTTAAACATTGCTTCGATGTCATCAATGACTCCTGGAATGGACCAATCAATAAATTGAATATTCTTTAGATTTGGAAAGGAGATTTATCATAATAATACTTTTACTTAATTTGTAAATTCAAGGTGTAAGCTAAAAACTCATTTTTCATTGACAATTTTTTTGTTAACTTTTAGTATTATTAGGCTTTTTCAATTTATTTGGTTTTGAGAAAATAGAACAGCGATAGTGGGAAAGTGAGAGAAGAAAAAATACGGTCAATTGTAAGCTTGCAAGTTAGATTTGGATTTCTCTTAATACCATCTAATATTGACTATTCCAAATAAATTTAGATATAATTTCAAACAATCTCTTTTTATTTGTAATTAATAGATAGGTTATAATTTTTTTTCTTATTGTCTTTAAATTTTTTTAATTTATTTGGTTTTTAAGTAGTGTGGGGGAAGAGGATACGGTCAATTGTAAGTGTTGCCAACTTTTATGAAAAGCATAATTGTCAGCTCCCAATAAAAATGAATTGGCTGGTTATGAAACAACACCAAATTGTAAGATGGTTAAAATAAAACATTTCTTTGGATTATCATAGCGTAACAGTTGTTTTCTTTTTACTTCACAAAGTTAAAAAGCCGTTGGTACTTCAGACTAATGTAATTTGGAGTGGATGGACAATGCAAAATCACTCTAAACTCCCCTTTACTTTCATAAATGATCCTAGTAGTAAGTGAAGAATGTAAGGCAGTTTATTTTTACTTTAAAATAAAAATAATCAAACAATTTAACTCTAAGTATAATGTTTCCATTCCTTTTTCAAATAAAATATTTTAACATATAAATGAAGCACAAAAAATTTATTTCTAAAAGGTAAAAAAAAATGTTTCTTGTAATGTGCAGGAAAGTGTTGCATTTTTATCTATTAGTTTCCTGTTATATTTTTGAATTCTTTATGAATCTATATTTTAGTTATATAAAGTAAATGGAATCAATAAGAAACTGAAAAAGCCAAATAATACTAAGTTTGAATATTAAAAAAAAAAAGATCTGTCAATGAAAAATAATAAGAGGTTTGAGATTACACCTTTACACATTACATAATAGTAATACAATAATACATCCCTGATTCAAATCTAAAGAATCTTCAATTTGCAATTAGTTATCCCATAATTATTTTATAATGTAAATGCACTTTTAAAGAAAATGTAAATGCAGTTTTAAAGAAACAAAGAGAAAATCGAATGTAGGTATCTGAATAGATCAGTACCACATATATCTTCATTGGAATAATCATATGATGTGAATAAATTATAAAAGACTTTATAAAAATAAAATAAAAAACAATAATATTTTATGGTAGACTTGAGAATGATTTTCATCTATGATGTAAATTCCATTTACATTACAAGGATATTGATGGTTTTTATGAATGAACCTGGTTGAAAATAGAATACAATAAAGATAGAATGAGACAAGGTACTGCCTTTCAGAAAGAAAAGTTTCCTGTAAAAGAAATTAAAAACAGTATCGTAAGATGTCAAACAAATAGACTAAGAAACTCATTATATAAAATATGTGAAAGGACATGGTTGAAGATAGACTACAATAAAGATACAATGAGACATGGTATAAACTTTCAGAAAGAAAAGTTTCATATAAGAGAAATTAAAAATGGCATCATGATATCAAAGAGATTAAATAACTCTTTATATAAAATATGTAGATATATGTTATTGTTATGAATTGTTTGTGTAATCATTGCAAAACTTGCCTTTAACTTTTGCTCTTTGTATTTTTTTTCTTCTAGAGTTAAAATAAACATTTATTAATGACTGAGAATAAAATTGAAGACTGTTGTTTAACATATAACTATTCCTAAGAGATCATTCATAATAAAGGATTGCAATCTTGAAGATACTTTAATTCAACCATGCAGAAACAAAAATAGAAAAGCAAATAATATTAAAATATATGTTTAGAAAGCAATGAATATGCTGACCTATATATAATACAACAACACTATTTACAACTTTAAAACTGTATTTTAGATATAATTAAGGCTATTAATATTTGATAATGATAAAGTTTGGTGTTTTTTTAAAAAAAAAAAAATTCAAAAAAATAAAATTATCCAAATGATTGCTTTTTGTATCTGCTTTTGTTTACAAATGTAGTAAAACTCAATTCCAAGCTATGCCTTTGGTTGCCAATTTAGACATTCAATTTACAATAGGAATCACATAAAGGTAGACTTATTAAATAATGAAAATTAACATATTTTAATAACCTGTCTATTGTATGACTTTTTTTTCTTTCTTTAAAAAAAATAGACAACACACACACAAAAAAAAAACCAATGGATTTTATTTTAGTAAAAATAAAATAATAAATTATAAATTTTGGTAATTATTATTATTTAAAAAACATGCATGATTGATTTTCCAATATAATACACTTTTATAAATATATAATAAAGTGATGCATATTTTGTTGCTTCATAGTAAAATTTATAGATTTATACAAATATATATGCCGGTTCATAAAGAAATAATTATTCTTGTTTAAGTGATAAATTTACAATTCCATTAAAAAAAGAGAAAAAAAACACAAGATGCCATTAATATTTAAAAATAAACTCTAAAGTCGTAATGAAAGAACAAAATATAGAAAAAGAGATTTTTGAACTTGTGATTTTAAAATTTCTCTTTTCTCTTCTCTGGTTCAATTATAGTGCCCAGTTAGAAAATTTCATGAGTGACTGAATCACTTCCTCTAATGCTTTCTCTGGTCACTCAACAGATCATAAAGTTTTGTCTATTAGAGAGCCAAGGCAGCAATAATTACATTAAAACTTTTTTACAGATTTAGTTGCACATTATTTTAGCCAATTCCAAACACTCTTAAATCTTCAGAGTAAATCAACTTTTAAAAGCTGATGGGAAATAATCTCTTGAGAAGGAAATTAGCTGCTAATTGTTCAAATTAATAACATGCATTTGATAAATGTCTACAAAACCATCAAGAAAAACATCAGTCTGTACTATCAGATTTAAAATATATCTATTTACAAAAAGGCAATGATAAATTTCAATAAAAATAAAACAAGCATGATAACCTTTTGCTTTTTTCAAATAATACTCTCAAAATTTGTGGATTCATTTATCCATTTAAAAATAAATAAATAAAAATTAAAAGGAAAAATGAAATTTTATTTTATTCAATTTTAATTTTCTAATTCTCAATGACAAATGAGACATTGCAATGTAAAACATCACAATAAAATGTCTGCTCCTATCTTTATACAAAAGGCAAACACGCTTGAAATTTATAAGAATGAAAAAAAAATTGTACATTTTGTTTTGGTTGAAAGATATACAAATTTATGAAATATTTAAATTAAATTGAATCATAAGTATGTATCTCCATCTATACATATTAATAATATTTCTGTCTACATTTTTGTTATATATTTGTATTGTAAGTATATAAATAAGATTTGCCACTATCCATAGTCATCAGCATCTGTAAGAAGACTTGGAACCAAATAAAATTGATATTGGGGAGGGGGGCTATTTTACATTATACAATCTTCAGTTTTTTATTTACATATTAGCTTCAATCTGAAACAATAAAAAAAAAATTATAATAGAAGTCAGAAAGATTGATTTTATTGATGAATTAAGTATAAACTATTGGTATTTGAGTATTAACTAAGCTATGACGTACTACACAAGCCGCCGGTAGATATCATCGTCGAAGAACCAAAACAATATCTGGCAACTGAAACATTGGCATGACTAATCGATAGAAGCAGTCAAGGTGTTTCCGTGGTCACCTTCGAGATTTTAAAATACTTGGGTGAATTCTGGGTAAATATCTGTCTTTTACCTGCTTGCGTTGACCAAGTGAGATGCTTTTTTTTTTTACAGTGTCTGATCCGCCATTGTAAGAATTGAATATTTTTTGATTGCTTATTTTATATTTTGATCATTGAACTATTGCTGATTTTATTTACTAATTTTATCAAATCTTATTGCTAATTTATCAAATTGTATTCCTAATTTATCAAATTTTATTATTAATTTAGCTAATTGTATTACTAATGACCATTTATGACTAATTAACCAAAATGTCTGTGCAAAAACCAAAAAAAAAGGGACTTACTGTTTATTGTAATAAAATATTACTTATTAGTCCATTTATTATCGGAGTAAATTATAGATTTCATTTTTAAAACCATGTAATTAAATAAATTACTAAAAACTTTTATATGGTAATCATACAATTAAACACAAACAAAAAAATCCTCATTTTATATGGATAATCATTCCAATAACACACCATATAAAGTATGTATATACTATCAAATGATTAACTGCTCATGATATGATATTTGAGCATTCAAGATAATAGTTCCATTCAATTTAATAAATAGACCTGTTTATTTCTCATCTCAAAATTATTAAGAATTCTCCAGCTCAAACTACTGTACTAACCATACAGGCCACAGTATTAAAGAAATCATGTCATAGAAAAATGTTAATAAATTCAAGACTTTCAAAAATCCATACAATTTTTTTGAATTATTATTTTATTGCCAATAAAACTATACAAATAACAGAAATGTTAAAAATAATTCATTTTACAAATTAAAAAAAACTTTGTAATTCATAAATACATATAATAACAACAGTAATAGAGAAGATTAGCAAAGATATAACAAAAAATAATTTAGGGAAAGTGATTAATAAAATAAAATAAAAAAATATGAGAATTAATGATATGATAACCTGTGTCAAATTGCTCTGAAGGATATATTCTATCAATAGTACAACAGATCCCTGCATGATTTTTCAGAAAAGAATGCTGTTATTGAAGACACTACAGTCTTATCAATAATGATAAAGAAGCAGAAATCTTAATCTGAACAATAGAATACAAATTTAGTATTTCAATCATATAATTTAGAAGGTGAGTCATTTGAAATATTTTCTATGAAACTAATTAGTATTACAGTGATTAGTAGACTAAGACCTTTATAATCTGCAGGAGAGGGAAATAAGGATAAAGAAATTTACAGATTATCCACACAATGTAGAAGTTGTGAACTTGTAAGTAAAATTCATTGGTCTTAATATGTATATAACCATGAATGTAGATGAGAGTACAATTATAAAATCTAACAAATGCAGATCAAGGCATAATTGCCATAGAAATAAAAATATATATATTTAATTTAAATCAAATATATGTGATATGCTGATGCATTTGAGTTTCATGGCATAATTTGTGTAGTTATTATAAAAATCCTATAAAATATTTTAGTCTATGACTTTTTTTTTCTTCTGAAGTGAAAATATCCATATTCATTTATAAGTGATATTAAAGGAAAATAATATATATATATTTCTATATTAAGATACACAGAATATGCAAATATTTGAATAAAAGATTGTATTTGTAATTAAAAGTTGTCAAAGTTTTTGGACTGACAAAGCAGCTCTAGTGAATCTCATCTTCCATAGAAATGAAGTTTAATTAAATAGATAGATGATTGATTATGTTTTTGTTGTTTCTGTTTAAAGCAATAATAGTTCATTGAGTGAAAAAACTGTGTAATGTAAAATTCATGGTCATCTTAACATAGTAATACCTCTAGTTTTGAAAAAAAATTTAAAATTATTGAAATGCAAATAATAAAACTAATTTGCATAGTGTAACATGTATCTATTATGTAAATGATTATGTTTCAATGTTCAAAGAAGCAAAGCTATTGCTTTTTATTGGATAATGTTATTACATCAATAGCAATCAGTGATTTATTTATTTTTATTTTTAGAGATTTTATATATATATATAGAATTACAATATAAAAGTATTAAAAATAATGTAATAAATTTGGAAAAACAAAAATGAAAAGAATAAAGAGAAAGGCAGAATGGATACAAAATTCCACAATAATCTTATAAAATTAATAAAAAGTACATTACTTATTATTTATTTACATTATGGATTTTTTAAACAACTTAATTGTTTACAAATCACTAAGTGGCTTTATTAGGCCCTTCAATTTTACTACTGTGGCTATAAATTCATCAATCATTGACTATGTAGTTCATGAATGCATTGTCCACATTTGTGTACATCAATAAATGTTATATTTTATTTATAAAGCAGGTGAGTACAAAGAGTATAGATTGCCCTGAATCTGTTGGATGAGACTTCAGTTGCATCTTGAAAAATTAAATCTAACTGGTATTGCTGTTGGATCTGAAGAGTGAAATTTGTTGGTGGTCCATTATGTTGTAATTCTTGTATTATAAATTCTTGGTTGAACATCCAAAAATGAGACCTGGATTTAATTTGAGTCTTAGGTGCCATATTTGATAAAAAAATATGTGAATGAACAATAAGTCATTGAAAAGGAATTGCCATCAATGTGACAGTAATATTTCACATGGTAATATTAAATTGATTATCAAAAAGTTTAGTGAGGGTACTTTTCCTCCAAATTGGGACATGTATTCATCAGTGGAATATGCTAATGCTAATCTCTTGTAATGCTAGTCAGCTTTCCAAGGAAAGTATTCTTAGATATTGATTTTTATTTAACCATAGATAAATAATGAAAATAATTAGATTATAATCCAAGATAACTCCTACATAGCATGAGATAGGGCTATTTTTGTTTATTATTGCAGAGTTACAAATTATGAGATATTTGATGTTTGGATTAAAAATTGATTGGATTAGGATAAGATTCCAATCTTTGAGTAAAATGTCCAATCTTTTCATATTCTTATTTATGAGACTTCAATTTCATGAAAAGATTTTTTTTCTGATGTCAAAGCTATGTCATTAGCATAGATCAATTTTCTACATTTTGTTTTCTGGAAGATTACTGATAAAGATATAAAGTTAAGAGAACTGAACCATGCTGTAGATTATTTCATAAAATTTTATACTACAATAATTATTTAGTGTCATTTGAATTTTTCTATTTTTAAAGGGCATTTTGACTAGTAAATTAATGGTTTTCCTTCATTTAAAATTTTAGAAATTTTTAAAAGACCATTTTTCCAAATAGAATCATAAGCTAAGGTTAAATCAATAAAGATAGTAGCAGTTTTTAATTTATTTTGAAAGCCTTTTTAATGTGAGTTGTTAATGATAAATTTTATTCATAGAAGCTTCTTCTTGACTTAAACCTAACCTGCTCTATAAGAAGATGGTTCTGAACTATTGGCAAAACTGCAGCTCGAGGGATTAATTGATTTTAAGACTACTGCTATTGTTTTGCTTTTATGCAGAGTTTTTAAAAAGTTTCTATATGAATAATGTCACTGAATAATTTTTCCAACCATTATTTGGCATTAGATCCTATATTTTATAGAAACATTGGAAGAATGTTATCTGATCCTGTGGCCTTTCTTTTTTTAAAACAATCAAAAGTAAATTTGAGTTCACCAATACCCACTATATGATCTTAGAGTACCATTGTGAAATTAAAACTTCTAATTCTGCTCTAATACTGATTTTTGTTATTTCATTCATTTAGGATTTAGAAGTTTGATATATAAGATTGGCAACTTGATTAGTACTTCCTTAATGTGGGATGAAGGTTTCATCAGAGAAATCCAGAAAAATTGCTATAGTCATTTTTCATTTAAATCACACTTGCACAGCTATCCATTGAGATATTTCCTAATTTGCTTTTTAAAAAAATCGCATATTTTTGAATATTGATTTTTTTAATTTAAAAAAAAAAAATCTAAAGCAATCAGGCTAATTGAATACTTGACAAAGTCAAAAAAAAAAAATCTAAAGCAATCAGTATAATTGAATATTTGGTAAAAGTATTCATGATTGTGCTTTTATTTTACATGTTTTATTTTTAAAATAGTAGTTAATAAATTCTAAGTGTAACAACATTACAATCACAATGTCTTGTAAAACTATTGCTAAATGTTATAAGTGACAGTGTGTTATAATCTTTTGAGATATTCTAAAAATTATAAAGCAATTTTTTATTTTAAAGCAGAATTTGCTAAATTTATCAGAGATTTAACATTTATTTATTCATGCTTTAAAAATAAATTTTAATCAAAAAGAAGATTTTGTTTTTATTCTGGAATCATTTACTTAATACAGTTTTCCTGCCAATCGACCATTGAATAATAAAAAAACATTCTTTGTTCACATTACATATTCATTTCTTCAATATTTGCAAAGTTCAAATATGATTTTTTAGAATGTTTTTCATTTATAAATATATATTTCCATCAAATAAAATCCAATTCATTGAATTCTGATATAGAATAACAGTTTTATATTAAAATCAAAAGTTGAAAGATTTCAAAAAGTATCACTAGTAAGAGCAGTGGATCTGTTACAGTGTGGAGCAGCGACAGCATTTCTTTTAAAGATTCTTTTATATCCCCTAATTCAGGCCTTATGACTAGATCTTGTAAAAAAAATTTTTTACCATGGTCTCTTTCCCAATTTCTTCTGTGTGTATTTCATTTTTAAAAGCTATTTATTAGAACAACAGTATTTTAACACTACGTCTCATTTGTATAAAAGAATTAGTTTTATATCTATAAATATATTATAATGGTCAACCAGCATACATAGTTGATATAGTAAGCATGTGTTGGGTGATAAAAATTATTTAAAATTCTTTTAAATTAAAAGTATTATTATTTTTTGAATGTGCATACAAGGGTATACATGGATGAGATATAGAAAAGCATCTTATTTGGATTCAATAAACAAAGATAAATAAAAACATATAACATTTATTAAATAAATTTTAATAGAAGAACTTAATCCATGTAAGATCACTTAAATTAAAGCAAAAGAGCTTGAAATAATTTTTTTTTTAAAAAAAGTTAATTTGACTAGATTTCCCCATGTGTCATAGCATCAGCCAGAAAGCGAACCTGCTAACCCGGGACAACTTATTGTAAAACTGCTGTCGCTGACCTCTCGACCACTAATGCTTGACTAATTTGACTAGATTTGTAGGTAACTAAAAATGAATCTACAATTCTTTTTAGTATTATTAATTAAAAGATTAAAAATGTCTCATATTTCTTATAAATCAAGTGTACATTTTTAGTTTAAAAAAAAATGTAAAAGAATTAATAAAAGAGAGATTAAAACGAAAACATACCCTTTATTAGACACTGAACTAGAGATTTAAAAAAAATCAATGTAGCTTTGATTATTGAAAAGAGCAGTAGGAACTTTTTTGTTTGAACTCTAATGTGACTGAAAAATATATTGCTGTTTGGAAAATTGTTGCTTTGATTTTATTAAATATAAATCATCCTTGATAGAAATGGAACATTTGCTTTATGGATAAAAATACTGTCACAGAAAATGCATTATTGATTAATTTAAAGTATGCCAGCTCACCATAATTATGAAACCATATTTTAAAAACTACCTGAGTTCAAATTTAATGCCATAATCCTGGATGTAACTAAAATGTTTATGAACAATGTGTGTGCCCTTATCATTTTTTTGAAAGCAGAACATTTAACTTGAATAAACAGGGGAAAAAAAAACATCATAAGTTTTCACCCATGCTGATCAGAAATGGAAGTTCTAAATAAAATAAAAATACCATGGTAAGACTATTCCTGTTGAAACTTAAAAAAAAAAAAAATAATAGAAAAGGTCTTAAGGCAGTTAAATTTGATTACTGTATTAGAATTTATTTCATATGTATTAGTTACTCAGTTACTTTTATCTATTTATTTTTTATATGATTTACTAATGTATGAATGTATTCTAAAATAATTATTTTTAACTTAGCATGTGTGTATATATATATATGTTAGTTCATGGTAATAGTTGAATAAATGATTATTAGTTAAAAATTCGAGTTGTCCATTTTATATAGCAGCTTGCATTTCAATAGTTCACATTAGCACTCATCAGTTCCATGTTTATCAAAAGAAAAAAAAGGAATTTAAATTAGAGAATGTTTAACCACTGTGGAAATGCTGAATGTTATCATGAATTGAAAGATTAGAGTATTTGGAATTGGTCCATTCACCATGATGGTTCAAGTTAAGGCTGAAAATGCATGCTTTTTTATTTAAATTATTTCTGAGTAGTAAGCTATTATGAATCACTAACATTCACTTGGTGGAGGTGATTATGAAATATAACCTGTTTTTAGGTTCAATCATCTCCATTCTTATTTATTTTATATATTACTCTATGAAGTTACATTGATTAATCTTATATAAAGGTAGTTCCTGCTAGTTACCAGTACAAAAATGGTGATCAGAATTGTGGCCAGATTAATACATTTTTGCCTGAGAATTCAGGATAAACATGACTTTCTAATGTGTGGCTCGACAATGTAAGTATGTAAGAGTACACTCTGAAAAAAATACACGTAAAAAAAAAAAGATTAAACTTTAGTAGATATGTAAATAAAAAAAATTTTTTTAATACATTATAGTTTTATTAATGGTATTTCAATATGTATGTGTCCAAATATTATATATATAATTATTAAAATAAATGTTGTGAAATAGAAAGCAATGTCATTTGGAATGGAAGTTGAGACTGGCACTTGAATTAATTAAAAGAACTAATTAGTGAGCAATAACATTAAGGGGATACAAGAGTCAGAGGGTTTTAAGTAGGCAAAAAAGGGTTAAATTTGGCAAAAGTGTAAGTTCAGACAAGTTCAAGTATTTATGGAAAGATTGTGCACTAAACTTTGTATATGAATTTATATAATAGTAATAGTGCTATTGCTTCTTCATTCTCTGTATGATTCAAATAATAGTAGTAGTCATATATAAAATAAAAGATCACCAGATCAGTAAAAAAAAAAATGAAAAAAGGGTCAATCATAGATAAACTAGTGATGAAAGAGGCAGAACAGCCAAAAAAATTGAAACTGAAATAAACAAAAATGAAATATGTTGATGTTGCATAATTTAATCAAAAAAAATGCCAAAGAAAATGAACAAAAAAATATATAGAAAGAGCAACAAAAAAAAAAAATGATATAGTTTGATGAAACTCAACAAATGATTAGAAAAGTTAATAAAAAAAATAAGGAATGATTGTAAAAATACGATCGAAAAATTATCTGAGAAATGGCAAGAAAGATTTAGTCAATTGAGAAAGAAGTAACATAAGCATAGTGAAAACATAAAAAAAAAAAATACCCAAGTAAGAGAGAATGAGACATCAATAAATGAGACACAAATATAGAAGTAATGGAGAGTTAAAAAATATAAAAATTGATGGTGAAAAAGCAATAGATGCTAGTCAAAAAGTAGCTGAACTGCTAAATGGATACAAGTATGCATAGTTGGTCAAGAAGGCAGTCTGATAAAACTTGTGACCAAACTTAGATCAATGTTTGGAGTTAGAAAAGAGAGGACAGATAATGGAAATTAAAGTAAATAAAATACATAGGTTTAGCAAAATAGAAGCTGAACAAGGAATGTTAAAAGAAGCAATCATCATAAAACTGGTTATGAAGCAAATAAAAAAATAGAATCTGAAATGACAGAGATTAAATATGCAGTTTTGGATAAATCAGCTTTACAAACCAGTTCTTAAAAAGTAGAGTTTAAATGTCAAATGGGTGAGACCCTTGTAGAACACCTGTATAGTTTAACAAGACATTTGAAACTAAATTAGATGTATGAAGAATGAAGTTTTAGCCATTGCATGTAGTCTTTTACAGAGTGATGCTCTAGTATGGTGAGATGCTCTGGTATGGTGGCATTCTCGATTTGATAAACCAAACACATTTCAGATGTATAAGGAAGCCTTAATAAATAACTTCTGGACAGAAGAAAGACAATAGGTTATCTAATAACAGACAATGCACAAAAAATTTCATGGTAAAAGCTATTCTCAGTATTTAGAAGGCAGGTAGAAACGTTAAGAACACTAGATACTTACAGTATGACTGAAATGAGAATCAGATAGTACGAATAGTGTGTTATAATCTGCCCTTCAAAATTGATCAAACAATTGTAAGTACAGATAAAAAGACCATAGAGCAAGTAACTGAACTTTTAAATGCACTAGCTACAATTATGCATGGCCAGTCAACTAGGCAGTTTGAGAAAACTTAAGACTAAGCTTATATTTTAATGTTTCCTGGAGTTTTAAAATAGAGAATCTAGGCACAAAAAAAATCATGAAGATCTCCAAAAAGATGTAGTCAAGTGGAAATAAAGCAAAACAACAATCTAGTCCAAACTGGAAGTAAAACTAGAATTAAATTATAAAACCTCAATCAAATGTGTATCATCTATAGCTGTATATAGCTATGAACCTGCTATTAAGATGAAAGAAGAGGTTGATAAATTTTCTTGGTCATCTAAAAGAGGATCATCAACCATGACCAAGAAATACTAAAAGAAATAAAGATTTAATCTTAGCTGAAGAGAGAAAAGCTAAAATGTCGATGATTCCAGACCTAATAAAAAGAATAAAGGATTTGTTTTAAAATAAGGCTATAGTGTGATAATAGTGATTTTGACTATATTACAAGAAGAATGAATGTTTGTGTAAATGATAAATATTTTTCCAATACACATATACAATTATGACAGACAAAAATAAACCATGGCCCTTATTCCCAGGAGGCTGTAAAGTCACCAACCAAGGCAGCGGTTGGTGGCCGAAGGCGGAGGGTGCTAAGAATCCCCTGAGTGCGGACCCAGGCTGCCATTTGATGACGACTTTTTATTTAGGTACTTACAACTGCAGATCATTTTCAAGTGAAGGAAGATTGCAAGAATTAGAAGAAGAACTCACTTATATTAAATGGGACATTATTGGACTTTGTGAAGTTAGAAGAAAAGGTGAAGAGACAATTGATTTAAAAAGTGGACATATACTCTATTGTAAAGCACAAATATTGGAAATACAAGTGGAGTAGGATTCATTATAAATAAAAAGTGGAAGAACAATATTGTGGAGATTGATGGTGTATCAGACAGAGTGGCAAGATTAGTTATACAACTTAATAGCAGATATCAAATGCAGATAATTCAGGTTTATGCCCCAACAAGTTCTCATAGTGATGAAGTAGTAGAAGATTTTTATGTGGATGTACAAAAGGCTTTTGATCACAGTAAACAACATTTTAAAATCATTATGGGAGACTTTAATGCTAGAATTAGTAAACAGATGAAAGATGAGAGTGCTATAGGTAATTTTGGTTATGGTAATAGAAATGAGAGAGGACATAGACTTGTGGAGTTTGCAGAAAAAGAAAAACTTTATATTATGAATTCTTTTTTTGAGAAAAATGTTAAAAAGAAATGGACATGGAAGCATCCAAATGAAGGTACAGCATAATTGGATTATATTTTGGCTAATAGGAAATACATATTTCAAGATTATAATGTTCTTAATAAATTTAACACAGGAAGTGATCATCGATTAGTAAGGTGTAAGATATGGGTTAATGTGAAACTAGAGAGACAAAAATTATTAAGAAAAACAATATTTACAGTTGATATTCCTAATCTTCAGAAACATTCTAATGAATTTAAATTAGAACTTAGAAATCGGTTTCAAGTATTAGTAGATTTTGAGCATGATTCAGATTTGAATGAAATTAATATGAAAATAACTGATACACTTTTAAAAACTGCAACAAAGATAGCTGGTAGAAAAAAGCAGCAATTGACTAATAAAATTTCTACTGAGACTAGAGAATTTATGAAGAAAAGAAGGAATATGAAGATATACAAAAATGATGCATTAAAAAGAATTGAATATCTTGAATTTTGTAAAATGGTGCGGAAAAGAGTTGAAAATGATATAAGAAAGTATAATTGTGAACTAGCAAGGAAAGCTGTAGAAGAAAATATAAGTCTTAAGAATGTAAAACGTCATTTTGGTATTGGTAGGAAATTTATATCTGCAATAAGAAAAAAAGATGGAATTGTTACTAAAAAGAGAGATGACATCATGAAATTGGTAGAAGATTTTTATCAAGAATTATATAGTAATAAAGAACAAGTACCTCCTATATCTATTACATCTTCTGAATTGCTCAGAATTTTAAATGAAGAAGTGAGACATGCAATTAAATATATGAAGAAGGGAAAGGCTCCAGGTAATGATGGAATTATAATTGATATATTAAAAGAAGCAGGTGAAGAAATAGAAAATTTTTTAGCAAAGTTATATACCAAATGTCTAAATGATAAAGATGTACCAGATGATTGGAAGAATGCAGTAATAATATTAATATTTAAAAAAGGTGATAAAGAAGATATTAAAAATTACAGACCTATCAGCCTTTTATCAGTTTTGTATAAAAAATTTTACCAAGATAATTACAACTCGTCTACAGAGAATATTGGATTTCCACCAACCAAGAGAACAAGCTGGATTTAAAAGTGGTTTTAGTACAGTAGATCATATCCAGGTGTTGAGAGAAGTTATAGAAAGGACAAATGAATATGAGTTGTCATTATGATTTGGATTTGTAGATTATGAAAAGGCCTCTGATTCTATAAACATTTCTTCAGTGATTAAAGCATTGGATCATCAGGGTATAGATCCAAGTTATTGTCATATTTTGAAGAATATTTATAAAAATGCAACAGCAACAATTAGATTACATAATGATATTGGGAAAGTCAACATTGAGAAAGGTGTAAGACAAGGTGACTCCATATCTCCAAAACTTTTTACAGCAGTGCTGCAAGAAGTATTTTGTGGATTAAAATGGGAAACTAAAGGAGTGAAAGTAAATGGAGATTATTTAAGTCATTTAGATTTCGCAGATGATGTAGTTGTTTTTGCAAATAATGCTTCAGAGCTGCAGGATAAGTTGCAGGAATTATCAGATGAAAGTAGGAAAGTAGGACTAAAGATAAATATTAAAAAGACTAAAGTAATGTTTAATCGATTTGCTCAAAATATGAAAATAAAGATTGATTATGATGAATTAGAAGAAGTTAACAATTACAAATACTTGGTCAGATTATTAATACAGATGGAAACATAATGGAAGAAATTAATCATAGAATTAAACTTGGTTGGAGTGCTTTTGGTAGAAATAACTTGATACTAAAAGGAAATATGCCTATGTGTTTGAAAAGGAAGGTTTTTAACAAATGTGTTTTACCAGTTCTTATTTATGGATCTGAGACTTGGACACTTAATAGAAGAGCAATACAGAGACTTCAGACTACTCAAAGAAGTATGGAGAGATGTATGTTGGAAGTAACAAGAAGGGATCGAAAATGCAATGTATGGGTAAGAGAACAAACAGGTGTTACTGACCTCATTGAAAAAATTAAAAGATTGAAGTGGAGTTGGGCTGGTCATATTGCTAGAAGAGATGATAATAGATGGACAATTGAAATTTTAAACTGGATTCCAAGAGATTGTAAAAGACCCAGAAAGAGACCACATGTGAGATGGATGGATGAAATAAGAAAGTGTGCAGGGGTGATGTGGAGAAGAGAAGCTGAAGATCGGAGAAGATGGATTAAACTTGGAGAGACCTTCATCCTGTAGTGGATTGATAATGGTTGATAATGATGATGACAAGAAGTAATTTTTTAAAACTTATATAAATTTTAGAAAATATCTAGATAACAAGTACAAGTTCAACAAGTTTTGTTGTGTGAAGTAAAATTTATTATGTCAGAAATGAAAATATAATGCTCAGTTAAGTGTCCATTGCTGCGCCTGTGTAAACACTAAAAATGTATGCCTTTTTATTTAAATAATATTATTTCTGAGTGGTAAACATATTATCACCAGTATTGATTTTGTGAAGGTCATTGGGAAATATAATTAATTTTAGATTCAATTATCTCCATTCTTATCAACTTTATATATGACTCTATGAACAATACATTGATTAGTCATATTTAAAGATACCCCCCCCCTCCAGGTTATCTGTTCAATATATAGATGCAAGATTAATCAGCCCATAGCACATTTTATTAAAATGGTATTTTCTTTATTTATAAATAAACTATTTATATAAAACATAAAATCATTACTTAATATTTAAATTAATATACCAATATTATCCTATAGTAAAAAGAGATAAAAAAAAAACATTGTATTGAAAAAACTAAGAAATTAATTTTATATAATAAAATAATATACAACTATCTTTTTATATCATTTACAAAAATATAATAATATTTTAAAAGACTATTAATATATATTTTATTTTCTCATTTTATTTTATTTCATTAGCTTAAATTTATGTACATGTAAAAAAAAAATTGCTATAAAGATGGCTATGAATAAAAAATAAAAATTAAACTTCAGTGTTTATTTTAATAACAGAAACCATCAAAAATGTATCTACAAAAACTCAGGGTGCAGAAACTAAAAAATATGCAACTAATAACAAAATTATTGTGAAATATAATACTTCTTTTGTATTCTTAGATATTTATAATAGCCATCTTAATTAAAACATAGAACATTTTCAATTTTATGGTTAGGCAAATAGTGTCTAACTCATTTTACAGACAAAAACTGAATGTTGATACATTAAAAAAAATTTAATAATACTGAATAATATGTGTATGTGTATTTTTTTTTTTTAAAAAAAAAGCAACAATAGAATGATTTAAACATATTTAAATTTTTCAATTATTTTTAAAAGTATTAATCATCAAGTCCATCCTCCTTCAACACAGAAATTTTCTATAATATATATATACTTATAGACCTTATAATCAATTACATAAAAAATATGAGAATAAATAATAATCAAGTTATTGTTAAACTATAATAATATTAATTTCCTTAATGCAAATCTTTTCAACTTTCTCTTTATACAGTTTTTAGAATTTTTGTTGTAAAAAAAATATTTTTTTGAAGATTCCATCAATCTATCTATTACTGGGAAATGACTCTGAAAATCATGAAGTTTCCAAAAATAACAATAAAATATTAGAAAATATATCTATGATTAAAAAAAAGACTATCAATAGCAAATGAAATAGAAATGAGGTATATAAAAAGAAATCAAAATTAAAAAGTGAAACAATCAAGAAATTTGATTAGATTTCATGATTTATTAAAGGTTGAGAGAAAAAAAACTTTGATAGCCATAGATGGATAAATTTAATAAAGGCTTAATGCAAAGAATAATAATATTTTGATTATTTCTTTACTATTACAATTTTTTGCATTAAGCTAAAGAAATATTAACTCTAAGGTCCATGATCATAAAAACCTTCTGTTGATTCTACAATTTGCAATGTGTGACTTCAATGGTCAAAATCCGTTTAGATTGTTGACAGTAACAGCTTTCAATGACATTTAATCTTTTAGTGATTTTCCTAGTTGACAATGATTAAGAAATTAAGATTTTAGTTCTACCTACTGTTTCTGGATATTAGCAGCAATCAACAATCAAGAAAAAAAGTAAAATCAACTACTCAGGAAAAATAACAATTTATGCCTATGCAATATAGACTTTGTTCAGAATAATCGTGAAATAAAAATATTTTTTTATTGTTTACATGTTTCCTTTTTTTAAATGAAATTATTAAATATTTCTTAATAAGAATGTAATGTTACATATAACTTTTATATTTCAATGTATTTGTTTTTTAGAAATAAATTAACTTGGTGAAAATTTATGATATCAAACAGGAAATGCTTACTGTCAATAAATTTATTAATTTTCACTGGGTTTTTTTAATTGAAAAATTTCATTTTAATATTTCTAAGATTATTTTGATTGTTAGATCATTCAATTTCAAAAAAATTAATATAATGCATAAATATTAAAATTTATATAATGCATAAATGTTTGATTAAGAATAATTTTTTCTTTTGTTAAATATATTTTTTTAAAATGAAGTTTGATATAAAAAATTTGTGTTGAATAATATTGCTATTTTTTAGTTTGCAAAGTTAATATTTTATTTTAAAGAATATTTTTCTTACAAGCTCATATGCTTTAAATAAAATTTATCTAAAATATAAAGATCTAATGAATAGATATTTTTTATTTAAAGAAATATAGTTGAAAAAAATACAAACAAAATGACCAGAAAAAAAAAAAAAAACTGTATCATGTTCAAAAAAAAGTATTTAAGAGTTAAATATTCTGAATAGAATTTCTAATAGACTGAATAAATTTTATCTGAAAAATCATGTGAATTTAAGATCTAAAACTGACAAAGTAAAAAAATATAATAAATATCAATTCAACATTCACTACAGTATGAGTAAATTAATATATAACAATACTGTTATATCTATGTACTATAGCAAGATATATGGCTAATCATTTTATTACATAAGTCTTTATATTCTAATAATATATTGCAAATATAAAAACTTGGTAAATTGCACAAATGTTGGTTTTAGTTAATAAGTCTCCAAGTGTAATGATACTAAAAAATATGTTTGTGAACATTATAAAAACTACTAAAGAAATATTTTATATAGATTAAGTTGAAAGTAGCTACTAAAAACAAATTAAAAGCATTATTTTTTAAATGCTATTCATTTTTATAACTTAATAAAAATAAAAGTAATTTTATTTTTAAAAAAAAACTCTTTTTAAAAAAGTAAACACTCTGATTTTCTAACAAATGTAATAAATAATCTGAAAATGATTACATATATATTTGAAATTAATTAAAAAAAATACACACTACAAATATATTTCAAACTTTTCATTCCTATAATATATTTTCAATGATTATTATTTTTAACTTAAAAACATAAATCATAGACGACAAGGAAGTGTATTAATAGAATCAGAATTTTTTTTCTTCGCAAAGCCTTATAACATTAACTTTTCATTTTATACTACACATAAAACTGTATTCAACACAAAATATTTATATATGCGGATGTATACAAACCATTGCTTTAATTTAAAACCATTTGTAGACTTTTCCAACGATATATATTGTGCCATTACAATTTAGTCAGTAGCTAAATTTGTAGTAATGTGCATTAAAGAAAATGTGGAACAAAAATCATCATCACATTTTTATATAAAAAAGGAAGCTGTAGGGCACCCAAGTTTAAACCCTACAGGGTCAAGTTCTATAAAGCCTAAGACAGAAAGAGAGAGGGGGCAACAGTTATGTTCTTTAGTTGTTTGGGTGTTGATAAAAAATTCAAAAAGAGTAGTACACACAATTATTCAATAGTTAATTTTTTTTGTTAGAAAGTAAAGTTATAACACATATATAGGCGGTGTGTGCGTAAGCTATTTAGTTTGTCATTCTCATCTTTCAAATGATAACTTTCTTTAAAACTGGTCTAAATTTGCTAGATTCTAATATTTTTTATCTATTTCTATTTTTGTTTTTCTATGATTATAATTTGGGTTTAAAAGTTGTAAAACAATGTTTTAAATATTAAAACTATAAATTTCTAAAACGCATTCAGATTATTTTAACCAGCCAGTTTTATAAATGATTTAAATAACAGTCTGTGCTTGGATATATTGCGTACATAAATCTTCATTTATTACATATTGCAAAAAAAAAAAAAAAGGAGAGTTAAAACTGTTAAATTATTTTTTTTAACTCAACAATTTTGTGTTATAAAGATTGTTTGTCATGTTGAGGCTCAGACAATTATGACGGCGAAGTGAAGAAATGGGATTAAGATAATTTTTCCTTCAAAACAGGGTTCATCTAAAAATCATGGTAGTGTGAAGTTTCACATGTTTCTGGAGAAAGTTACACTAGGAATCTAATTGAATGAGTTAGCTGAAAAATAAACTATAAAAAGAGTCTGAAAAATCAGTTAAAAAAGATGTTTTTTAAATATTGAAACTAGGAAAGACAAGCGTTTTCTGCCAGATATCAATTTAAAATCATTTTTTTAATATAAAGTGTTTTTTTGAAAATTGAAAATATAAGAATGGCGGGCTAGAAATCTATACGTATCTCATCTGGGGAATTCCCATAACCAACCTTAGAGCAGCATATCATATAGGAAAGAAAAAAATGTCTTGCCTGAAATTAAAAATATTCTAACACCTTATGACTGATTGAAAGAAATAAGATGTTTTAAATAGAAAACATTCACCTGCATTTGAAGGCAGAAAAAAAATCATTAATCTACTAATAAGTATTGAACCAGCTATTCCAGTTATCCCAGTGACTGAATTTAAATCCCTAAAAATTATAAATGGGAAAACAACTGATATAATCCATTTATTAGAAGAATTATGCTTAACCGGAGGGGAAGAAACAGTTCCAGTGACCAAATGATTCCCAATGAAGCAAATAACCTTATCATCATCATCACCATTAAATAATTATAAGCCTCAGGAAAAGAAACTGTTCCAGTGAACCATGGAAATTGTTTGCTGCAAAAGTATAGACAATGAACAACCTAGGTTTGAACTCTTGGGACTGGTAATATAAATTTTCGTTATCTATTTTTCTTTTTATGATATCAAAGACTATTTGTAAAATTTTAGAAATTAAGTTTTATATTTTTTTTTCTCAGAACTTTAACACAACCGAAATCGTTTGAAACCAAAATTTTCTTCAATAATAATAGCTATAACCTTGAGTAATAACTTTGTATATGCTAAAACTATTATACCCTGCTTATTAATGAAGTTTATTCTCTAAAGGGTATTATTGTATACTAATCTAAAATTATGAAATGTTTGTTAAAATGTAAAATATTTTTTTGGTATTATTATTATTTTGTGTTTAAATAATGTTTAGTTATCATGGGGATGAACACACACATGCACAATGATAGATTAACTTGTTACATGTATATAATGGTGTATAAATGTGAGAATAAGAGACCGCCTTAGAAATATTGGATTATTTTAGTTTTGATTTAAGGAATAGTGATCTTAGGAGTAGTTTAGAGGGAAAGGGAAGAAGTAATTTAAAAACTTGTTTCTGGAAATCTTCTTTCGATTCCACTAACATTTTTCTCATTAATCATTCTATTTTATGTTAACTTTACATGTTGGATTATAAAAGTATGTATGCACAAAGAGTGTTTATTTTTTTTATTATTATGAAATATTTTTCTTGTGGATGGAAAATTTTAACAAATCGGTTATCCAATTTGATATACATTATATCTTTGACAGGAAAAGGAGAAGAACTTAAAAATAATCTTATGATTGCAATATAATCAATTATTATTATTATTATTATTATTATTATTATTATTATTAGCCATATAAATACATAGTTTTATCTTTAAATTGTTTGTATATGTTAGTAATGCATTAATAAATGTTAATTTGTTTGATTAAATGAGATGTATATTTTCATTGAGAGTATTCTTAATTAGTTGTGATCATTCATCATCAATGGTGAATATTAATTATTTAACATCTAATTAGATATACTAAGATTAAACCATTGGTAAGGATTTTTTTAAGTTTTATGATTAGGCTTGGTTCTAAAGTTGTAGTTTAAACCATTATCATTATCATCATCATCATCACATTTTAATTAATGAGCTAGATGTTTAAAGGCCATAAATAAATAGTAATTTCATGGTATTTAGTTGACATTCGTGAACCATTATAATAACCACCATTCCATCATCTACTTCACGCAAGGATGAGTAAATAGCCATCCTAAATTAATAGTATAATATAAGCTAGTAAAACTTATAAAGATATTGAAACACATTTATTATATTAAGATCTAGGAGATGATTTCTGTCTGATGAATTTTATACCCCCCACGTTAGTTTAAGGATGTTTTATGTTTACCTAAAAGTTAGTGCATACAGTGATATGGGTCTAAAAGCAAAATCCTCCATTTTTGTTAGAAATAATGTACCAAACAGGGTTTAAACCCAGTACATGTGAAAAGGTTATAAGATATAACTGTCTAGGTTCAGATAGCCTAGTGGTGTCCTGCTAGACCATAATCACTTGTTATTCACTTGATATCAAACCAATAGATAAGAATGAGTAAAATCTACTGTTGGATTTATTGAGAAGATATTTTATTGAGTTACCAGTGTACTCACCCACTTGATGTTATTTCCCAAGTTATAATAGTTTGTCCATAATAATTTGTTTAGTTTCTACTTGTTAATAGAAAATACAATGGCTGCCTAACTAGGCGTTGAAATAGGCCAGATACCAGATAGCTGAAATGGCTAGTTCCTACGTATTGATATTGTGATATATTTAAAAATCTTAAGTAGAAGTTGATGAATTAGGCCACCAATATTTTGAGTGATAATTAATATTTTGATCATTAATAAATTTCAATGACGATTGTAGTTACACCTTATTAGTCTCCTTAATATGTTTTAGATTATTATTAAGTGATAAAATTATATATTATTCAGCTACAATGCCTTTTATTAAGTTTGTCTCAGGTGGAGATATTTTAGAAAAATTTTTGATCTTCTTTATTTAAGTTACAATGGCACCCAACTTGGGGCATGATATATTACCATATACCTGAGAAAAGTAGTCTATAGAATGATGGGAGATGTGTGGTTAAAAAGAAAGGATTTTTTTTTTCAGTGAAATTTTTTTTCTCCTCACAAAATTGTCTTGGCCATACAGTCTTATTTTAGATTTGTATAAAATGATGTTTATTATGGTTTAATTTTTCATTGATGATGATAAAATGGGTACAGCCATAAAACAGCTTGGTTTTTTTTCTCAATTTTGAAAATAGATGTATATCACAACTTAAGATAGTGGTGAAATAAATAATAGAATTTTTTTTGAAACATTAGAATGATTTATTGCCTGATAGAACAGGCATAGTGATAGTAATGAATAATGGGATAGTCTCATATGTGTTTGGGGAGTTCATTTTGTAGAAAGTCTATAATTTTGGAAGTTGGATTCGCTATTTGATTGTTGGAGTTTGGTTGGTTAGATTGCAGTTTTGATGATGAGTGAAGAGATTTGTCATTGCCTTGAGAAATGCTATGCATTTGTGTAACCCATGAATGATCAAACCCACTCACTGCTCGAACCCAATTTATAAGTTATCCTTAATTTATCATGAAGCAGTTAACAGCAGTCCTGCCATGATATCAGCCTATAGGTCTCCAAGAGAGAGCATGGCATTTTCCAACCCAGTTTATAAGTCATCCTTATTTATCATGAAGCAGTTAACAGCAGTCCTGCCATGACATCAACCTATAAGTATCCAAAACAGAGAGCAAGGCCTAGTTTTCTGTAGTTCATAATAAACAGGGCATCCTGTGATACTTGCCCACGTAATACAAGAGAGCAAAGCATAATTTTCATACGTATTTTATAACCCCTGAGACTTCAAATAAGCAGGGCATTCTTTGATACTTGTCATGTAAGACTCCATGAGAGAACAAGGCATAGATTATCTATTTTAGCCTCTAACATTAAAAAACTTTCTTTTATTGCAAGAGTTTGCATCATTCAATCAAGGGTTGTGGTAGCTTAAAATGATCGAATGGGGATGATCCTCTGAGTGTTCATGATGGATTGTGTGATTATAGTGCTGTGACAAAATTCTTTTCTTTATCTCATAATTGTGGACTGCTAATCATTCTGATGACTCAGTATGTCAGATCTCTAGGGGAATAGATGGATATATAATTTGAGATATTCCAGACAGACATGCACTATATAGATTACTGCGTGTGATTCATTGAATGAGAGATATTAAATAATAATTAAGTGTATTTGTAATGCATAATAGAGCAGGGTGAAAAGCAAATCACTTAGTCAGTCAGAGATAGGAGTCAGACAAAGAAAGGATGTGTGGGTTCTTGGTGGTCAGGGAAGCACAGATGGGATATATATTGAATATATTAAAATGTTAATAAGATGAGTGAACATGAAATGGAAAGGATGATGTTGCATTTGCTCCAAGGTTTAGAATAAAGTATAAAAGGTCTGCAGAAAAGTCATAAAAGTTTAGAACAAAAGATAAAGAAAAGTATAAAAAGTTTAAGAGAAGACCTAAGAGAAGATAGAAAAGCTTTAGGAGGATATGTCAATTTATAGAGAAAACTATAGAAAGTATAATAGAAGGTTGTCAGAGTTTACCAGTGTTAAAAGATAAGCTAGATAGTCAGACTACTGATAATAGGGAAAGGAATAAGAAATTGGGTGAAGAAATAAATAAACCAGCTAATACACTGAGAGGATAAGTAACAAAAAGTAGAAATGCTGATAGAAGCAGTACAACCAAATCTCTCAGGAACCAGCATACATGAGGTGATAAAGGATAGATTATAATGAATCATGAAAGATCAAAAAATAATGACAGAGTTGAAGGAACAACATGATGTCAAAGAACAGATGGTTATATTAAAAGAGAAAGCCCTAAAACAAATCCCAAAAAAGAGAAACTATAGGGAAAGGGATAAATGTCTGACAAAAGTATATTATGAAGTGAAGGGAGATGGAGTAAAAACTCCACACACAAGCTAATGTGATAAAGTTAAAAGAGGCAATAGGGGAGATGAAACCAAATAGTTCAGAAAAAGAACAAAAGTTTCAATGGTCTATAGTTCTAAATTTATTACAAACCGGCATGTATGGTTTCAAAAATCTATATTTTTAAAAAGATTAAAGATAAATTATATCTGGTACAGAGAGTCAGTCTTTCTAGAAAATTTAAAGATACCTTATATATGGTACAGAGAGTCAGTCTCTCTAGAAAACTTAAAAATAAATTATATATGGTACAGAGAGTCAATCTCTGGAAAGTTTTAAGACAAAGTATGTACGGTATAGAGTCCATCTCTGAAAAATTTAAAGGTATATTATGTGTGGTATCAAGAGTTCATATTTCTAGGTGGATTCTGAAATCCAAGATTATATAAAATAAATCATCCAGATATATATTATAAGTATCCAGTCAAAATTAAAAATAAAGATATCAAAAATGGACTGAATATACATTTGCAATTTTATGCAGACCACAAAATGATTTGCAAAAAGGAAAAGCCCAGAGTAAAACTCAAGAGCTAAACTAGAGGGGTCCTGATATAATAAATCCCATGTTAGCAACCCCAAAGAAATCAATTTAAGAAGTTTCTGCATTTGTATGAAGGGTCATTCCCAATTACTAAGAAAATAGGAGAGAATGCTTTTATGCTTGCTACTCTTGATGGGAATAAGAAAACCTATAATGCTAGGAGTTTGATCCCTTATCCTTCAGCAGAGTAGCCTGAAAAAGATCTCCAAATAAATGAAAAGGGTTTGGTGGGCATCTAGATGATGTTTACCAGTAGTTAGAAATTATATATATATATATTATTAGTGTTATTTTACTAGTTATGATTTTATTATATATAGCTAAAACAAAAGTGCTGATGATTTTATTAGAAGAGGGGGAATGTTGTGTCATTACAATTTAGTCAGTAGCTAAATTTATAGTAATGTGAATGAAAGAAAAAGTGGAACAAAAATCATCATCACATTATTTATATAGAAAAGGAAGTTGTAGGTCACCCAAGTTTAAACCCTACAGGGTCAAGTTCTATAAAGCCTAAGACAGAAAGAGAGTGGGAGCAAGTTATGTTCTTTAGTTGTTTATGTGTTGATTAAAAACTCAAAAAGAGTAGTACACACATTTAATTATTCAAGTTATTTTTTTTTGTTAAAAAGTAAAGTTATAACACATATAGAGGCAGTGTGTGTGAAAGCTATTTAGTTTGTCATTCTCATCAGTCAAATAATAACTTTCTTTAAAACTGGTCTAAATTTGCTAAATTCTAATATTTTTTATCTATTTCTACTTTTGTTTTTCTACGATTATAATTTGGGTTTAAAAGTTGTAAGAATTTAGTTTTAAATATTAAAACTATAAATTTCTAAAAAGCATTCAGATTATTTTAATCAGCCAGTTTTATAAATGATTCAAATAACAGTGTGTGCTTGGATATATTGCATACCTAAATCTACATTTATTACATATTGAAAAAAAGAAAAAAGGAGAGTCAAAACTGTTAAATTATTTTTTTTACCTCAACAATTTTGTGTTATAAAGATTGTTTGTCATGTTGCGGCTCAGACAGTTATGATGGCGATGTGAAGAAAAGGGATTAAGACAATTTTTCTTCAAAACAGGGTTTGTCTGAAAATCATGGTAATGTGAAGTTTCACATGTTTCTGGAGAAAGTTACACTAGGAATATAATTGAATGAGTTAGCTGAAAAATAAACTATAAAAAGAGTCTGAAAAATCAGTTAAAAAGATTTTTTTTAAATATTGAAACTAGGAAAGACAAGCATTTTTTAATTCTGCCAGACATCAATTTAAAATCTTTTTTTTTTTTTGAAAATTGAAAATATAAGGATGGTGAGATAGAAATCTATACATATCTCATCTGGGGAAATACCATAACTCACGTTAGAGCCACATATCATATAACAAAGAAAAAAAATGGTTTGCCTGAAATTAAAAATATTCTACACCTTATGACTGATTGAAAGAAATAAGATGTTTTAAATAGAAGAAAACATTCACCTGCATTTGAAGGCTGAAGGAAAATCATTAATCTACTAATAAGTATTGAATCAGCTAGTCCAGTTATCCCAGTGACTCAATTTAAACCCAAGAAAAATTATAAATGGGAGAACAACTGATATACTCCATTTATTAGAAGAATTATGCTTAACTGGAGGGGAAGAAACAGTTCCAGTGCCCAAATGATTCCCACTGAAGTAAATAATCTTATCATCATCATCACCATTAAATAATTATAAGCCTCAGGAAAAGAAACTGTTCCAGTGAACCGCAGAATTGTTTGCTGCAAAAGTATAGACATTGAATAAGCTAGGTTTGAACTCTTGGGACTGGTAATATGAATTTTCATTATCTATTTTCTTTTTATGATATCAAAGACTATTTGTAAAATTTTAGAAATTAAGTTTTATATTTTTTTCCTCAGAACTTTAACACAACCAAAATGGACTGAAAACAAAATTTTCTTCAATAATAATAGCTATAACCTTGAGTAATGATTTTATGTATGCTAAAACTATTATAGCCCACTTATTAATGAAGTTTATTCTCTAAAGGGTATTATTGTATACTAATCTAAAATTATGAAATGTTTGTTAAAATGTAAAAGTTTTTTTTTATTATTATTTTGTTTTTAAATAATGTTTAGTTATCATGGGGATAAACACACATGCACAGTGCTAGATTAACTTGTTACGTGTATATAACAGTGTATGAATGTGAGAATAAGAGACCTCGTTAGAAATATTGGATTATTTTTGTTTTGATTTAAAGAATAGTGATCTTA
Organism: Epiperipatus broadwayi; assembly: GCA_028023455.1. Lineage (NCBI taxonomy): Eukaryota > Metazoa > Onychophora > Udeonychophora > Euonychophora > Peripatidae > Epiperipatus > Epiperipatus broadwayi. The sequence goes on from JAQFVV010006289.1 coordinate 1,084,847, forward strand.
GGAATAGTTTAGAGGGAAAGGGGAGAAGTAATTTAAAAACTTGTTTCTGGAAATCTTTCGATTCTACTAACATTTTTCTCATTAATCATTCTATTTTATATGTTAACTTTACATGTTGGATTATAAAAGTATGTATGCACAAAGAGTGTTTTTTTTTTTATTATTATGAAATATTTTTCTTGTGAATGAAAAATTTTAACAAATTGGTTATCCAATTTGATATACATTATATCTTTGATGGGAAAGAAGGAAGAACTTAAAATTAATCTTATGATTGCAATATAATCAATTATTATTATTATTATTATTATTAGTAGTAGTAGTAGTAGTAATAGTAGTAGTAGTAGCAGTAGTAGCAGTAGTAGTAGTAGTAGTAGCAGCAGCAGCAGCAGTAGTAGTAGTAGTAGTAGTAGTAGTAGTAGTAGTAGTAGTAGTCATATAAATACTTAAGTTTTATCTTTAAATTGTCTGTATATGTTAGAAATGCATTAATAAACGTTAATTTGTTTTATAAATGAGGCATATATTTTCACTGAGAGTATTCTTTATTAGTTATGATCATTCATCATCAATGGTAAATATCAATTATTTAAGATCTAATTAGATATACTAAGATTAAACAATAGTTATGAATTTTTTAAAAAAAAATTAAGTTTTATGATTAGGCTTGGTTCTAAAGCTGTACTTTAGACCATTATCATCATCAGCCATAAATAAAAAGTAATTTCATGGTATTTAGTTGACATTCGTGAATCGTTATAATACCCACCATTCCATCATCTACATCATGCAAGGATGAGTGAATTGCCATCCTAAATTAATAGTATAATATGAGCTAGTAAAACTTATAAAGATATTGAAACACATTTATAAGTTAAGATCTAGGAGATGATTTCTGTCTGATGAATTTTATACACACCACTTAAGTTTAAGGATGTTTTGTGTTTACCTAAATGTTAGTGCATACAGTGATATGGGTCTAAAAGCAAAATCCTCCATTTTTGTTAGAAATAAAGTACCAAGCAGGGTTTAAAACTGGTAAACAGGGTTTAAACCTGGCACATGTGAAAAGGTTATAAGATATAACTTTGTCTAGGTTCAGATAGTCTAGTGGCACCCTGCTAGACCATACTCACTTGTTATTCACTTGAATATGCACTTGATATCAAACCAATCGATAAGAGTGAATAAAATCTACTGTTGGATTTATTGAGAAGATATTTC